>CM038673.1:163868919-164408919 GCA_021605145.1 Aegilops bicornis
AACACAAAGACACGAGGTTTATACTCGTTCGGGCAACCGTTGTGGTGTAATATCCTACTCCAGTGTGGTGGTGGTGGATTGCCTCTTGGGCTCATGATGAACAGTACAAGGGGAAGAATAGCCTCTTGAGGAGAGGTGTTCTTGTGCTTGGTGAGTGGTGTGTGGATGAGGATCGCTCCAGATGAGTTCTGGTACGTGAGGATCCGATCAGCTCAGGCTGAGTTGCCTTCTACTGTGGTGGCTAGCCCTATTTATAGAGGCCCTGGTCCTCTTCCCAAATATTGAGCGGGAAGGGAGCCAACAACGGCCAATTTGAAAGGGGACAGCTAGTACAGCTTATCCTTACAAAAGTAGTCTTCGCTTGCCAAAGGCTTTGGTGGTGACGCCGTCTTGGGCTCCACGATGACCTCCGTCCTGCCGTCCTGCTGGTCTTGGTCTCGTTGCACCGATATGGAAACCTTTGCTTGATGCCTCCGTACTCCTCGACTGCGCTTGCCCCCTTAGCACCAAAGGGGAAGCAAGGACACTGTGCGCGCTGGCGCCCGCCTGGTCTCGTTCGTCATGGCTCACGTCATTGCAACCTCGCGAGGTTTGTCTTGCCTTGATCTCTCCGCCCCTCGCGAGCCAGCCTGGTGAGCCCGCTCCCGAGGAGGTCTTGTGTCGTCCACCTCGCGAGGCTTGGCCCCTCGCAAGTGTCTTGAAAGCTTGTTTGTCAAGATGGGCCGTACGGGCCCGCTCGCAGAGCCACGCCATGGGCCGCAGGCAGGCAAGTCTGGGTACCCCCGTTCCCAGAATGCTGACAAACTTCTCGTGGGATACCGAACATCTCTCCCAATCGCCTTTTCCGGAGTCATCAGGGCGGAAGGAAGAACTGGGACGCTAGTCATGTTGGATGGTTTCCCCTGGCAAGACTCTAAGGATTTTCCGCTGGATGTGGAATGGATCTCAGATCCAATCCCTTTAAATAAAGGCCTTTCTTGCGTAGCCAGGGGATTATGTGCGAAAAATACCCCGACCTCTCGTATTCGCTCAACACGTGGAAGCAGAAGATGTGGAGGCACAGAAGCCGATGGGTGCAACATTAAATGGAAGGCCGAATATAGCTCTCTAAGTCAGGTGCTTTGAAGTGATCGGAGGAGGAACCCGCCTTGCAATTCCAAAGACAATCTGCACGCCGGACACCTCGTCATTGAAGCCTGGTTCAGGGGCTACTGAGGGAGTCCTGGATTAAGGGGTCCTCGGGCGTCCGACCTGTTGGACGTGGGCCGGACTGACGGGCCATGAAGATACAAGACAGAAGACTCTCTCCCGTGTCCGTATGGGACTCTCCTAGGCGTGGATGGCAAGCTTGGCGTTCGTATGTGAAGATTCCTTTCTCTGTAACCGACTTTGTACAACCCTAGTCCCCTCCGGTGTCTATATAAACCGGAGGGTTTAGTCTGTAGGGGCAATCATAATCATACAGACTAGACTTCTAGGGTTTTAGCCATTACAATCTCGTGGTAGATCAACTCTTGTAATACTCATATTCATCAAGATCAATCAAGAAGGAAGTAGGGTATTACCTCCATAGAGAGGGCCCGAACCTGGGTAAACATCGTGTCCCCTGTCTCCTGTTACCATTGACCTTAGACACATAGTTCGGGACTCCCTACCCGAGATCCGCCGGTTTTGACACCGACAACGGCCTTCCCTTGTTCATCCTTTTCTCCCACAAGATAAACTACTCATACAAATGCATCTTCATGTTCCGTGCAACGCACGGCATCTTGCTAGTAAATATTTTAAAATTCATTCATTTTTTGTGGAGATTTTTTTTGAATTTTTTATATAATTTAAAAAAAATTATTTTTAACGTGACTCAAAATTTCGTGATTAAAAGAGTTTGGACCCCACCGAAATATGCAAAATTTCGTTGAATTTTTTAGCAGTGCCCAGAATATGTGGTCTGTAGTGCTAATAAAAATAATATGGGCTTCAAAATATCCTTAAGAATTAGCAAATGTGCTGTAAATTATTGAAAATAATGGCTAATGGGTTGTATGTTGTTTTCCATAGATTTGGAGGTTGACTTCTGGGCCACTAGCTTGATGATGACGCTGTCCAAAAAAATTGACGTGTACGCAAGGCTTTGTCAACTTAGTCAACACAGAGCAGTGACTGTTGGATGTCCATCCAACGGTCGCCGTGCTTCTTCAATCTTTGATATTCCTGCTCCAACTGCCCAAACCAGCGCCGGCGGACTCCATGCTCCCTCCTCAAGTGGTCGCCTGTGCTCCCGCCAGGAAATCCCTCTACCCACCCGCAAATCCTGTTATTTTCTGGCGACATCAGCCTTACCCCGCAGCCGTCCAGTCAGCGCTCGTGCTACCCTCAGCGTGGGCATCCACTGCCCCGTCTTCCCCGACTCTGTGTCGTCCCCTTCCTAGGCCTCGACGTCGTCCACCGCCCTGGTGCTCTCGGCGTGGCGTGGTCAACATGGTCAACGAACGACATCCATCGAAAGTGGACTGTACGTGGAGAGGCTGACAGCTGGGTCTATGGCCTCACACAAGGAAATGCCTCCTTATTACGTGCAAAATAATGATTCCTCCAGCTGATAGTAGGGACCGACCGAACGGACCACCGTATTTTGTGAAAAAACTGTTTCCCCCCTGACTGCTGGGACCCACCAGCTATATCTTCGCATGCAAGGAAGTGCCTCCTTATCCTCCCTGACAGTCAGGACCCACCTGGTCGAAGTGTACGTAGCGTTGTCATTCTAGTCGCGAACGTGTATGTACATACTGGTCGATCAGTCTGTCTGCAGGCTGCAGCGATGAACCGTGGCCGAGTATGGAAGGGCACGTGTCGTAGTAGAGGCGCGGATAGATCATGTACACGTACGTACAGCCAGGATGCAAGAAAGTAAATACGGCCATGTACGTACATACGGGCGGGGTCTTCAACGCTTACTCGTGCATACGTACGGCCAGGGCTCGTGTACATGGCTGGGTCGAAACAGAGAAACTGCGTTGTCCTGTTCATCGGGAGGCAACGGAATGCATCGTGTTCATCAGGAGCCAACTGGCTTGGACGGAACAGCCGATCGAAATGAGGCCTGGCGTATCGCAGAACAGAGGAAACGGCCTTGTGTTTGACCACCTACCATCGAAACGGGATCCTGTTCACCGGGAGGCGTGTGGCGTACTGCAAAATGGAGGAAACAGACTTCTATTCAACCTCCTACGGTCAAAATAGGTCATGCTGATCGGGAGGGGTGTGGCGTACCGCAAAATGGAGGAAACATACTTGTGTTGGATTGTTGCGATCGAAATGGGGGTCTTGTTCATCGGGAGGGGTGTGGCATACCGCAAAACGGGACTCCACGGGCTAGTATTCATCTCCACCGGCGACAGCCTCCATGGGCTACTTTTCATCCACCATCGACCTCCTCCAGCCTCCACATGTGACTGTTCATCCACGGCGTCTCCCCTCCTGCCTCCACCAGCTACTGTTCATCCACGGGCACCTGTTCATCCAGCCTCCACCGCTCCTCCACCGGCTATTGTTCAACCAGCCCTCTCCACGGGGTCCTATTCAACCACCCCTCAACAGGCTACTGTTCATCCAGCCCTCCACAGGATATTGTTCAACCATCCCACCACGGGGTCGTCCTTTTCATCCAGCCCTACACGGGGTCTTGTTCATCCACCCCCAACCGGCTCGATCGATCGGGGTCCTGTTCATCCAGCAGCAAAGGCCTCAACTACCACGGGGTCCTGTTCATCCAACCCCCCATCAGGAACTATTCATCCAACCCCCCCCCCCCCCAAACAACGCTCACTGTTCATCAAGAAGCAAAAGGTTTGATCGGCTTTAGTTAGCAGTAGTACCAAAGGAATCGCTCGATCGAGTTCAGTTAACAGCCTGATCGATCAATCGCTCGGGTTCAGTTAACAACCTGATCAATCAATCGCTCGGGTTCAGTAACGTGTAGCCTGCAGTGCAATGTCTCGGGTTCAATAGACGAACGCCTCGCTCGGGTTCAGTTAGAGCCCAATGCCTCGCACCCACGCGCGTACGTGTACCAGAGAAACGCACATCGCTCGGCCCCTGACCACCCACCGTAACCGGGAACTCCCCGATATTTTCCTCGCCTTCGCTTCTACCACATTTTTGTCATAGAAGTAGGAGCCCACCACATCAACGATGATAACGGGTTTTGTCACAATTATCGTCATAGAAGTGTCATAAGCATGACATAAAAAAATTCGTTCGTCCCAAAATGTCACGGATGTGTCTTTTTTTGTAGTGTATAAAGAGTATGATGAATAAAATTGTTGAGAGTTGACAAACATAGGTTTGGTCATTGTTGCAATTAATAGGAAGTAATAAAGAAAGAGAGGCTTCACATATAAATATACAATCTTGAAAATCTTTCGTAATTGTGAGCACTCATTGAAATATGACATGCTAAAAGGTTGTTGTTGGACAAGGAGGACAACATAATGAGTTATGTATGCTTATATTCGAATAGAAGTTATATTGTGATGGATCATCCAACATGTTGAGCTTTCCATTCCCTCTCATGCTAGCCAAATTCTTTTCACCAAGTAGAGATACTACTTGTGCATCCAAACATCCTTTAAAGCAATTTCGCCATGAGAGTCAACCATACCTACCTATGGATTGAGTAAGATCCTTCAAGTAAGTTGTCATTGGTGCAAGCAATAAAAATTGCTCTCTAAATACGTATGTGTAGGATCGAAAGTATGTCTAGAGGGGGTGATTATACTACTTGACCAAATAAAAACTTATCCTTTTCCCAATTTTAGTCTTTGGCAGATTTTAGCTATCTTAGCACAAGTCAAGCAATCCTAACACAATTCAAGCAAGCATGCAAAGAGTATATGAGCAGCGGAAAGTAAAGCATGCAACTTGCAAGAATGTAAAGGGAAGGGTTTGGAGAATTCAAACGCAATTGGAGACACGGATGTTTTGTCGTGGTTCCGATAGGTGGTGCTATCGTACATCCACGTTGATGGAGACTTCAACCCACGAAGGGTAGCAGTTGCTTGCGAGTCCACGGAGGGCTCCACCCACGAAAGGTCCACTAAGAAGCAACCTTGTCTATCCCACCATGGCCGTCGCCCACGAAGGACTTGCCTCACTAGCGGTACATCTTCACGAAGTAGGCGATCTCCTTGCCCTTACAAACTCCTTAGTTCAACTCCACAATCTTGTCGGAGGCTCCCAAGTGACACCTAGCCAATCTAGGAGACACCACTCTCCAAGAAGTAACAAATGGTGTGTTGATGATGAACTCCTTGCTCTTGTGCTTCAAATGATAGTCTCCCCAACACTCAACTCTCTCTCCCAGGATTTGGATTTGGTGGAAAGAAGATTTCAGTGGAAAGCAACTTGGGGAAGGCTAGAGATCAAGATTCATATGGTAGGAATGGAATATCTTGGCCTCAACAGATGAGTAGGTGGTTCCTTCTCAGAAACAGCAAGTTGGAAGTGTAGGTTTGTTCTGAGGGCTCTCTCCACGAATGAAGAGGAGGTGGAGGGGTATATATAGCCTCCACACAAAATCTAACCGTCACACACAACTTGCCAAACTCGGTGGGACCGAATTGTTAAACTCGGTCGGACCGATTTAGCAAATCTAGTGACCGTTAGGATTTTCGGTGGGACCGACATGCAACTCGGTAGGACCGATATGGTTAGGGTTAGGGCATAACATAATCTCGGTGAGACCGATTACACAAACTCGGTGAGACCGATTTTGGTAATAAGCTAACCAGAGAGTTGGTCAGGTAAACTCGGTGGGACCGATTCGCTCTTTTCGCTGAGACCGAAATGTTACGTAAGGGAAACAGAGAGTTTACATTGCAATCTCGGTGGGACCGATCGCTCATCTCAGTAGGACCGAAACGTTACGAATGGAAACAGAGAGATTACAATCCCATCTCGGTGAGACCGAGATCCCTATCGATGAGACCGATTTGCCTAGGGTTTGTGGCAGTGGCTATGACATCTGAACTCGGTGGCGCCGGGTAGAAAGAATTGGTAGGGCCGAGTTTGACTTTTGGTTTAGGTCATATGTGGATCTGAGAAAGTAGTTGAGGGTTTTGGAGCATATCACTAAGCAATCAGAGAGCAAGAAACTCATTAAGCAACACCTCATCCCTCCTTGATAGTATTGGCTTTTTCTATGGACTCAATGTGATCTTGGATCACTAAAATATAAAATGTAGAGTCTTGAGCTTTTGAGCTTGAGCCAATCCTTTTATCCTTAGCATTTTGAGGGATCCACTTTTCTCATCCATGCCATGCCATCCATTGAGCTTTTTCTGAAATATCCATCTTGGAATGATGTCAGCTCAATGAGCTATATGTTGTTAGGAATTACCAAAACCACCTAGGGATAGTTGCACTTTCCGTATGATCTATTAGTGTGAAGAAAATAAGCTTTATACGAACTTATGATATGGAAGAAATAAAAGCGACGGACTGCATAATAAAGTTCTTTACTCACAAGTAGCAATGTAAAGTGATGTTTTCTTCTGCATTAAGATTTTGTGCATCCAACCATAAAAGTGCATGACAACCTCTGCTTCCCTCTGCGAAGGGCCTATCTTTTGTCTTCTACCCTTATACAAGAATCATGGTGATCATCACCTTTCCTTTTTACACTTTTTCCTTTGGCAAGCACTATGTGTTGGAGAGATCCGGATATATATATATATATATATATATATATATATATATATATCCACTTGGATGTAGGTTACCATAAAGTATTATTGTTGTCATTACCCTTGAGGTAAAAGGTTGGGAGGCGAAACTATAAGCCCCCATCTTTCTCAGTGTCCTATTGAAACTTTGTACCCATAAGTATCGCGTGAGTTTTAGAAATTGTGAAAGACTAAATGATAGTTGACTATGTGGACTTGCTGAAAAGCTCTTATATTGACTATTTCTGATGTTATGATAAATTGCAATTGCTTCAATGACTGAGATCATAGTTTGTTAGTTTTCAATAAAGCTTCTGATTCATGCTCTACCTTGTGAACGAATTGTTAGTTTAGCGTAAGAAATTATATGACATTCTATGTTGCTGTTCTAAAGATGATCATGATGCGCTCATGTCCGTATTTTTTTTATCGACACCTCTATTTCTAAACATGCGGACATATTTTTTGATTTTGGCTTTCGCTTGAGGACAATCGAGGTCTAAGCTTGGGAGAGTTGATACGTCCATTTTGCATCATGCTTTTATATTGATATTTATTGCACTATGGGTTGTTATTACACATTATATCACAATACTTATGCCTTTTCTCTCTTATTTTTTAAGTTTTACATGTAGAGCGAATATGCCAGTTAGAGACCTATTCTGCACAACTCCAAAAGTAATGAAACTTCACAGAGAATACTTTTGGAATATATAAAAAATATTGGGCGAACAAAGCACCACAGGGGGGCCACGTCCCATCCACAAGGGTAGAGGGCGTGCCCTATCCCCATGGGCGCGGCCTCCGGTCTTGTGGGACCCCTGGCAGGCCCCCGACACCCATCTTCTTCTATGTGGTGTGTTTTGACCAGGAAAAAAAATCAGAAGGAAGCTTTCGGGGCGAAGCGCCGCCATCTCGAGGCGGAACTTGGGCAGAACCAATCTAGGGCTCCTGCGGAGCTGTTCTGTCGGGGAAACTTCCCTCCGGGAGGGGGAAATTGAAGCCATCGTCATCACGATCGATCCTCTCATCGAGAGGGGTTCAACCTCCATCAACATCTTCACCAACGCCATATCCTCTCAAACCCTAGTTCATCTCTTGTATCCGATCTTTGTCTCAAAACCTTTGATTGGTACCTGTTGGTTGCTAGTAGTGTTGATTACTCCTTGTACTTGATGCTAGTTGGTTTATTCGGTGGAAGATTATATTTTCAGATCCTTAATGATAATTAATACTCCTCTGATCTTGATTATAAATATGCTTTGTGAGTACTTACGTTTGTTATAAGTAATCATGTTGTCGGCGTTATGGGAACGGGGGACCCCAGACTTGCCTGCCTGTGGCCCACGTCGTGGCTCCACAAGCGGGCCCGTACAGCCCATCTTCACCAGCCAACACTCAAGACCTTCGCGAGGGGGCCAAGCCTCGTGAGGCGGACGACACAAGACCTCCTCAGGAGCGGCCTCACCAGGCTGGCTCGCGAGGGGCAGAGAGATCAAGGCAGGGCAAACCTCGCGAGGTTCCAATGACGTGAGCCAGGACGATCAAGGCCAGACGGGTGCCAGGCGGGCACCGGCGTGCACAGTGTCCTTGCTTCCTATTTGGTGCTAAGGGGGCAAGCGCAGGCAAGGAGTGCCGAGGCGTCAAGCAAAGGTTTCCATATCGGTGAACGAGACCAAGACCAGCGGGATGGCAAGACGGAGGTCATCGTGGAGCCCAAGACGGCGCCACCACCAGAGCCTTTGGCAGGCGAAGACCACTTTTGTCAGGATAGCTTGTACTAGCTGTCCCCTTTCAAATTGGCCATTGTGGCATCCCTTCCCGCTCAATATTTGGGAAGAGGGCCAGGGCCACTATAAATAGGACTAGTCACCACAGTAGAGGGGGAAGGGATCCTGGCCTACCAGAACTCATCTCGAGCGATCCTCACCCACACACCAGCTCACCAAGCACAAAAACACCTCTCCTCAGGAGGCTGTTCTTCCCTTGTACTGTTCATCCTCATCCCAAGAGGCAATCCACCACCACCACACTGGAGTAGGGTATTACACCACAACGGTGGCCCGAACCAGTATAAATCTTGTGTCCTCGTGTTCTTTGGGTTCGGCGAGCTAGTCCATGAGTTCGTGGAGTGTGAGAGCGTGGGAGAGGAGAGATCTTCGTGCGCACCCCAGTGTTCGAACCTCAAGTGTTTTGCCAGAACCATAAATCCTACATTTGGCTCCAGGTAGGGGTGCGCCGGAGTTTTCCTTCTGTTAGTCCACGCTCCACCATCTTTACGCCCATTCTGCATGGCTGGCGCCGCTCTTCTGGCTGGATCTATGGGCGCCCACGGCGACGCCTAGGGGCTCCAACCCCTTGCTCCTGCCTTGCGGCAAGTGCAGTGGCCACCCAAGTTCAAGCCGGAGATGCCGCCGCACTACAACGGCGCGGCGGACCTGACGGCTTTCCTGCTGGCGTACGAGGAAGCCGTCCTTAAGGCCGGGGGCAACGACAAGGTCATGGCCAACTGGTTTCCCATGGCCCTCACTAGCGCACCGCGCGCCTAGCTGCTCAACCTCCCCGGATCCACGGTGGCGTCTTGGGAGGAGCTGCGCGGTCTTTTCATTGCGCGCTACATGGTACCAGCGCATCACGCGGTCGCGGCACTCCTCGGCGGCTCGCAGGCACCGCCCTTGGATCGTCACATCAAGCCGTTCCTTCGCCAGATCGGTGCCACTTCCAAGCACCCAAGGGCTCCCCCGGGCTGGGTCGTGCCCGAGGCCGACCTCACCTTCGACTCAGGGTATCATCCCGTCTCCACCGCCGGCTCGGGTATGCTCCCAATGCTTTGCACGCCCACCATCTACAACATGTCCGTCACCAAGACCCTCATCGACGGTGGCGCCGGCCTCAACTTGCTCTCCATGGAGGCCTTCAGCCTTCTTCACGTGCCACTTGAGCGGCTCCGCCTCAGCAAGCCTTTCTGAGGAGTTGGCGGCGGCACCGCCCACTCCCTGGGACAGATCCGCCTTCCTGTCACCTTTGGCACGTGCGACAACTACCACACCGAGCTGGTCGACTTTGACGTCGCTCGCATCGGCCTCCCGTACAACGCCATGCTCGGGTACCCAACCCTGGCTCTGTTCATTGCGGCGACCCATCTGGCCCAAAACCTCGTGAAGATGCCCGGGAGCAAGGGTGTCCTCACGGTAGTTGGGGACACCAAGGAAGCCGTGATGACGCTCAAGCTTGCCCTCAGGACCGCTGCGACGGCGCAGCCCACGGATGCGGACACCTCCAAGGCCAAGGGAGACGCACCAACCAAGAAGAAGCAGTTGTTCACTCAATACAAGGTAGAGGCCAAGCAGGTGCCAGTCGATGAAGACGGGTCCTCAGGAGCCACCTTTACATAGGTGCCGACCTCGACCCTAATCAAGAGGGAGCGTTGGTGGAATTCTTGCGCATGAACAAGGAAATATTCGCATTGGAACCCAAACAGCTGGTGGGGGTCCCGAGAGAGGTGATTGAGCATCACTTAAAGGTGTGCCCCAACGTACGCCCTGTGAGGCACCGGGCGAGACGCCAGTCCACGGAGAAGCAGGCCTTCATCATCCAAGAAACCCGCAAGCTGGAGGCGGCTGGTGCCATACGCGAGGTTCGGTGCCCCGTGTGGCTGGCGAACCCCGTTGTTGTGTCGAAGAAAGGCGGAAAGGAGCGCATGTGTGTCGACTTCACCAACCTCAACAAGGCCAAAGATCCATTCCCACTTCCACGTATCGACCAGATCGTCGACTCCACCGCCGACTGCGATTTGCTATGCTTCCTAGATGGATTCTCAGGCTATCACCAGATCAAAATGGCGGTAGAAGATGTGGAGAAAACTGCCTTTCTGACCCCGTGTGGGGTGTACTGCTATACTTGCATGTCTTTCGGACTGCGCAACGCGGGAGCGACCTTCCAGCGGCTGATGCACATCGCCTTAGGGCGGGAGCTCGGGAGAAACGCGGAGGCCTACATCGACGACATTGTGGTGAAGTCTCGGGAGGCGAGAACCTTGATCCAAGACCTGGACGAGACTTTCGCGAGCCTACGCCAGGTGAACTTGCGGCTCAACCCAGAGAAGTGCGTGTTCGGTGTTGCTTCTGGCAAGTTGCTGGGTTTCCTCGTATCCCATAGAGGGATCGAGGCGAACCCAGAGAATGTTAAGGCAATCGAAGACATGAGCCCACTGCGGACCCTCAAGGAGATGCAGAAGCTTGCCGAACGCGTGACTGCGTTGGGGCGCTTTATCTCCAAGCTGGGAGAGCATGGCCTACCGTTCTTCAAGATGATGAAGAAGAAAGGCCCATTCGAGTGGACTCCGGAGGCCGACCAAGCATTTCAAGACCTCAAGAAATACCTGACCAGCCCGCCAGTGATGGATGCCTTCTCCTTTTTAGCTTGTGCTTGCACTGAAGATGGTTCATCTTCATCCATAACCACTTGGTTGTCCTCAAAGTCTGGATAGATAGGCATGTGCTCCTTATCCAACAGGTATGTGCCTGTGCCCATTTTGGATTTTATCAGCTCTTGGATCTGTGGGGCATATCCACAACTTCTTTTCTGGTCAGCAGCTGTCCTCTTGATAGTCTCAACTATAAGGCTCATGACCTTGAACTTCTGTGGCGCATCAAATATGTGTAGCAAGTTTATTGCATGGCCTCTGATCATTCTGTGATCACCAGACTTGGGCAAGAGAGTGTGCCTGAGGATCCAATTGATTGTAGGCAGTCCTAACAGCAAGTGTTTCACTGATCCAAACTGGTGAGTCTCAAGATCTGCTTCAGGAATCTCTTTGTACATACGTGCCATAGAGTTGTGATCCATCTTTTTCTTGGCATAGACATCTCATCCTCTTCCTCCTTAGGTGCATTGATCAGATTGGCCCATTCCTCAATAGTTTATTGGTACCTTGTACCTTCAGACATCCATACTATCCTCGCCATCCGGATAGAAGTGTCTGTGGAGTAGAATTGCATTATGAGCTCCTCATTCCACTTTGTGAGCTTCTGCCCAACAAAGTCTGCAACTCCACAAGCACTGAAACTGTCATACACATCAGGATAGTGTTCCTCATTCTCCTTTATGTAGGTCCAGTCAACCCACCTCATGTCACACACTATTGGCTTCTTGTCCGACAAGATTGTCTCATAGAAGTCCTGCTGTTCCTTTGTGTGGAACCTGTAATCAACAGCAGTCCTCCTTCTGGTGGCATATGGATCTGACTCTCTCCATAGCCTCAATCCTGAGTCTCTCTTGATCTTCATGTTCTCAGCCACAGGATGAGCATCATTGTGGTCTGCAATCTTTGGCTTCAACTTTCTCAGGATATTCTCTTCATCATCTTCTTCTTCAGCAACAGTCTCAGGCACTGGGGCCTTGTTTTTCATAGCAGCAGATATGTTTCTCGTATTCCTCTTTGGTGCAATCTTGGGTTTGGAGGCAGCTTTGGGTGCTTCTTTGGGCTTTGATGATGCAGCCCCTGACCTAATGGCATCACGCATAAGCTTCTGAGCCTTGGGTGCTGGTGCAGCAACCTCTTCTTCTTCCTCTTCCTCTTCCGTCATGGAAGGCTTTCCAATAACTCTGGCCATGGTCTTCTTGACCCATTCCTTTCTCTTCTTCCCTTCTGCAGTAGCCTCTTTGGGTTCAGATTCCAAAGATGCTTGAGTGGAGGCTCTGGCTTTAGACATGGGTTGTCTTCCTGCTGGCCTTTTGGTCTTCAGGACTGGCTTAGCCGCAAATTTGAGCTATATTCCTTCTTGAGCACCTTTTCTTTGAAATGGCCTCATCCTCATCGCCACATAGTCTTCATCCTCAGATTCTGAGGTTCTCTTCTTCCTTGTCCTGGTGGCTTCTTTGGGTAAGTTGCTGGAAGTGCTTCTGCTACCCTCATCTGAGCTGCTAGAGGGACTAGTGCCCTCACTCATCTGAATTTGATCCTCTGACTTGTTCTGGCTGTCACTCTGATCAGACATGTTGCAAACACTGACTGCAGACCCTGTGAATAGATATAGATGAGATAGAGTGGATGAGCATCACAAAATACAGAGGTTTTTGCAAAAGAATGAGTCAAAAACTTAGTTTTAGTTTTCCACAGAAAGCATTTCGGATCAACCGATTTGCAAACTCGGTGATACCGAAGCAGCTTTTGGAACCTAAACTAGTGAACTCAGTCAAACCGAGTCACAGCTCAGTGGCACCGAGACTGCTAGGGTTTCACAAAGTCCTGAACTCGGTCACACCGATTTGCAATTCTCGGTCAGACCGAGAACCACATGTGCAATGGCCTTAGCCGAATCTGTGGAACTGAGTTCTGCAACTCGGTGGGTCCGATATGGTTTCGGCGGAAACCTAACCCTAAATTTTCAATTCATCTCTAAACTATGGATTGTTTTGACTGGATAGAATAGTTTCAATCGTGGCAAGAATCATGATGAACACAATGTGCTAGGAATCGGACGGGGATAGCACTGTGATCGAGTCCATACCCTAGTTCGGCGATGAACTCGCTACGGCGGGGTTGAATTCCATTGACGGCAGCAGAGACCAGCGACTGGAGGCGGCTGGCGATGAGGAGGACGATCCGGAGACCCTGGAGGCAGAGCGAGCTATGCGCGGGCGAAGGAGTTCGGAGGAAGTTTCCAAATTTTTGCCTGTGAGTATATATAGCCCGACCCTGTCGGTGTGACCGAGTGGAACAACTCGGTGGCACCGAGATGCATAAGTGTTGACAGTTACAGCAACTCGGTGTGACCGAAAAGTTCAAATAGGTTTCACCGAGATTGAAAACCTAGATCGGCTTAGTGATCTCGATATGACCGAAATGGAGGAATCAGTCAGACCGAAACGCACAAAGAAGTTTTGGAAGTTTAAGTCTATGACGAATCAGGGACTCCGAGTGCTCCTCACACAGAGTGGTTCGAATCTGGCTTGATCAAATTTTGTGATATAGCATGAATAGAGTTTGAGACGAGAAGAGCATAGATAGCTAGAGAAGGTTCTTAGGCATTCTTGTCCATCCACTTGGCCAAATAAAAAGAAACCAATCAATCAAAACAACAAGTGGATGTCCTCGAATGATTAAAATATGCAACCAACATGCTCACACAATAAAATGGCAAATGAAATCTATGGCAAAGCATGTACAACCAATTCTAGCATCTATCAAACAATTGGCGATGACTAGGTCATCTCTATATGAGTATATTGACCTAGGAGTCAAATGAGAACATTTGATCATAGGTCATACTCATCGTTTAAGCTCAAGTGGGGTTACCACTTTTACATAATGCATTGATGAGCTCACACCATTAGAGTTGTTTTAGCTCAATTCTTTAGAGTAAAGCTCCCCCTAGATGTGAGACCCCCCCTTAGAGGGATGAACTAACCTTGGGTTTTGTCGATGATGACTTCATGTAGGTGTTGAAGATGTGGATGCTCAATGTTGATGAAGATCATTTGGAGCAATCCTTTTGGAGTGACTTGCACTTTCAATACCTACACGGGTTAGTCCCACAAGGAACAAACAAGGATATCCATAGACATAGAGTGATGCACACATAAGATGATGTCTATGAAAGCATTAGGTTACCTTGTCCCTTGTCTTACCAACAAGAGGGTTTGTGACTCCTTGAACTAGTGCAAGATGTGGAGGTTGTTTGCACTCGTTGTTGCCAAAATAATATGAGTGAAATATGTTGGCGGAGTCACCCTCAAGAACTCTCTAGTTCTTATTCTTCGGGATCCACATCATCTTGATGGGAATCCTTGGAGTTGTAGTCGTACTCGATGAAGTAGAACTTGTCGTAGTCTTGGGAACCCACTTGACCAAGGCCTTAGGAGCTTCTTCAAATTCATCAATCTCCTCTTGAAGCTTGTCCTTGCCTTTTTGCTTGGTCTTGTGGTGGAAGATCATCTTGAGCTTGTGTCCCCTTGAAGGAAGTAGGATCATACTTCTCTTGTTGAGGAACAAACCTCATCTCGGGATATTGATCTTCTTCCCACTCAACTCCATTGGCATTGAACTTCCGTTCAAAACCAACACCTTGATTCTTCCGGTGCCGTCCTTGCTTGCGTACAATTTCCTCAAATTGCTTACTCCCGGCAAGGCTCTTGTAATTACCTTTCTCTATAATTCCCTTCAATAAGCTATTTTCTTGCTCAAGTGTAACTTGGCTAAGAGAATCATTAGTGGAATCAACATAACTACTAGAAGCAACAACATTTGATTTAGCATGATTATTTTTACTACCAGAGGAAGAATCCTTCTTGTTTTTGTTAGTGGACTTGACTTGAGGCAAGTAAGTAGATAAGAGTAAACGCTTGGCAATGTAAGAAGAACTTTTCTTACGAAGATCATCATTGATTGCCTTTAAGAACTCATGCTCTTGCTCAAGATTGAGCTTTCCAAAGAGTAACTTCTCATGAGTCCTTAAAAGTTCTCGACGATCTTCTAAGATAGTTTCATGAGCTAACTTAAGAGTGTTTAGTTCTTTAGTTAGAAGCTCAATCTTCTCCTTATGATTGTCATTTGTCTTATCTTGATTAGCATGATTAATTGACGTTTCATCATAGTATTCATCACTAGAGTTGTCAACAAGTAAATCATCATCACCTAGCAAGTCATCTTCATCACTATTGAAATCAACATACTCGGGGTGTGTTACCTTTGGGCCTTTAGCCATGAAGCATCTTTCAATTCCTTCATTAGGTGAATCAAATATGTCATAGGAGTTGGTTGACGCAAGTGCTAGACCGGCAACACCTTCATCTTGAGTATATTCGGAGTCGAAGTGATAACTTTTCTCTGAGTGATTGTCGGAGTCGGAGCCGAATACCCATTCACCAACATGAGCTTGATGTCTTCGTTTTGTCTAGATCCTTGATGACTTGTCCTTCCTTTCTGAATCCTTGCTTCTCCGTGAGGGTCTTCGTTCATAACGATCATCTCTACTCCTTCTCTCTCTTGGTGGTGATTCTTCTCTTCTACTTCTTCTTTTGGAGAATCTTCTCTTCTTTTGTAGGGTGCCGTACACTCATTGGAATAGTGTCCGGGTCTTCCACAATTGTAGCAATTACGCTCCCGACTAGAAGATCTTTTGTCATTGTAGGACCTTGACTTGGAGCTTCTCTGTATGCTTCTACTCTTGTAGAATTTGTTGAAGTTCTTCACCATTAAGCTCAATTCTTCATTGAAGGTTTGTTTCTCACTTGATGATGTGGGGGCTTCACATGAGGCTTTGTAAGCACCACTTGACTTGTTGTGAAGTTCCTCCTTATCCTCGAGCGACATCTCATGAGCAACAATTCTTCCAATGACTTCCGTTGGCTTGAGATCTTTGTAATTGGGCATCATTTGGATCAATGTGCACACGGTATCATATTTTCCATCCAAAGCTCTTAGGATCTTCTTGATGATGAATTTGTCGGTCATCTCTTCACTTCCTAAGCCGGCAATCTCATTTGTGATAAGAGCAAGCCTAGAGTACATTTCAGCGACACCTTCACCATCCTTCATTTCGAACTTGTCAAGTTGACTTTGGAGCACATCCAACTTGGATTCCTTGACGGAGTCGGTACCTTCATGCATATCAATGAAAGTGTCCCAAATTTCCTTTGCATTCTCAAGACGGCTGATTTTGTTGAGTTCTTCGGGGCACAATCCGTTGAAGAGGATATCGCAAGCTTAAGCGTTGTATTGCAGCATCTTCAACTCTTCTGCACTAGCTTCATGGTTCGGTTCTCTCCCATCAAAGAATTCACCTTGCAAGCCAATACACACAATAGCCCAAACGGCGGGGTTATGTCCAAGAATATGCATTTTCATCTTATGCTTCCAACTAGCAAAATTAGTACCATAAAAGTAAGGACCTCTACGGTGATAATTTCCCTTGCTAGACGCCATACTCTCCTAGGTTGTGAAACCAAGGCTATGACCACCAAAAGCTATGGAAATCAAAGCAAATGGAGACCAAAGCTCTGATACCACTTGTAGGATCGAAAGTATGTCTAGAGGGGGGGTGATTAGACTACTTGACCAAATAAAAACTTATCCTTTTCCCAATTTTAGTCTTTGGCAAATTTTAGCTATCTTAGCACATGTCAAGCAATCCTAACACAATTCAAGCAAGCATGCAAAGAGTATAAGAGCAGCAGAAAGTAAAGCATGCAACTTGCAAGAATGTAAAGGGAAGGGTTTTGAGAATTCAAACACAATTGGAGAAACGGATGTTTTTGTTGTGGTTCCGATAGGTGGTTCTATCGTACACCAAGTTGATGGAGACTTCAACCCATGAAGGGTAACGGTTGCGCGAGTCCATAGAGGGCTCCACCCACGAAGGGTCCACTAAGAAGCAACCTTGTCTATCCCACCATGGCCGTCGCCCACGAAGGACTTGCCTCACTAGCGGTAGATCTTCACGAAGTAGGCGATCACCTTGCCCTTACAAACTCCTTGGTTCAACTCCACAATCTTGTCGGAGGCTCCCAAGTGACACCTAGCCAATCTAGGAGACACCACTCTCCAAGAAGTAACAAATGGTGTGTTGATGATGAAATCCTTGCTCTTGTGCTTCAAATGATAGTATCCCCAACACTCAACTCTCTCTCTCACAGGATTTGGATTTGGTGGAAATAAGATTTGAGTGGAAAGCAACTTGGGGAAGGCTAGAGATCAAGATTCATATGGTAGGAATGGAATATCTTGACCTCAACACATGAGTAGGTGGTTCCTTCTCAGAAACAGCAAGTTGGAAGTGTAGGTTTGTTTTGATGGCTCTCTCAACAAATGAAGAGGAGGTGGAGGGGTATCTATAGCCTCCACACAAAATCTAACCGTTACACACAACTTGCCAAACTTGGTGGGACCGAATTATTAAACTCGGTCGGACCAATTTAGCAAATCTAGTGACCGTTAGGATTTTTGGTGGGACCGACATGCAACTCGGTAGGACCGATATGGTTAGGCTTAGGGCATAACGTAATCTCGGTGAGACCGATTACACAAAATCGGTGAGACCGATTTTGGTAATAAGCTAACCAGAGAGTTGGTCAGGTAAACTCGGTGGGACCGATTCGCTCTTTTCGGTGAGACTGAAATGTTACGAAGGAAACCGAGAGTTTACATTGCAATCTCGGTGGGACCGATCGCTCATCTCGGTAGGACCGAAACGTTACGAAGGGAAACAGAGAGATTACAATCCCATCTAGGTGAGACGAGATCCCTATCGGTGAGACCGATTTGCCTAGTGTTTGTGGCAGTGGCTATGACATCTAAACTCGGTGGCGCTGGGTAGAAAGATTCGGTAGGGCCGAGTTTGACTTTGGGTTTAGGTCATATGTGGATATGAGAAAGTAGTTGAGGATTTTGGAGCATATCACTAAGCACTATAGAGCAAGAAACTTATTAAGCAACACCTCATCCCTCCTTGATAGTATTGGCTTTTCCTATGGACTCAATGTGATCTTGGATCACTAAAATATAAAATGTAGAGTCTTGAGCTTTTGAGCTTGAGCCAATCCTTTTATCCTTAGCATTTTGAGGTATCCACTTTTCTCATCCATGCCATGCCATCCATTGAGCTTTTCCTGAAATATTCATCTTGGAATGATGTCAGCTCAATGAGCTATATGTTGTTAGGAATTACCAAAACCACCTTGGGATAGTTGCACTTTCAGTATGATCTATTAGTGTGAAGAAAATAAGCTTTATACGAACTTATGATATGGAAGAAATAAAAGCGACGGACTGCATAATAAAGTTCTTTACTCACAAGTAGCAATATAAAGTGGCGTTTTCTTCTACATTAAGATTTTGTGCATCCAACCATAAAGTGCATGACAACCTCTGCTTCCCTCTGCGAAGGGCCTATCTTTTGTCTTCTACCCTTATACAAGAATCATGGTGATCATCACCTTTCCTTTTTACACCTTTTCCTTTGGCAAGCACTTTGTGTTGGAGAGATCCGGATATATATATCCACTTGGATGTAGGTTCTCATAAAGTATTATTGTTGTCATTGCCCTTGAGGTAAAAGGTTGGGAGGCGAAACTATAAGCCCCCATCTTTCTCAGTGTCCGATTGAAACTTTGTACCCATAAGTATCGCGTGAGTTTTAGAAATTGTGAAAGACTAAATGATAGTTGAGTATGTGGACTTGTTGAAAAGCTCGTATATTGACTCTTTCCGATGTTATGATAAATTGCAATTGCTTCAACCACTGAGATCATAGTTTGTTAGTTTCAATAAAGCTTCTGATTCATGCTCTACCTTGTGAATGAATTGTTACTTTAGCATAAGAAATTATATGGCATTATATGTTGCTGTTCTAAAGATGATCATGATGCGCTCATGTCCGTATTTTATTTTATCGACACCTGTATCTCTAAACATGCGGACATATTTTTCAATTTAGGCTTTCGCTTGAGGACAAGCGAGGTCTAAGCTTGGGGGAGTTGATACGTCCATTTTGCATCATGCTTTTATATTGATATTTATTGCATTATGGGTTGTTATTACACATTATATCACAATACATAAGCCTTTTCTCTCTTATTTTATAAGGTTTACATGAAGAGCGAATATGCCAGCAGCTGGAATTCTGGACTGGAAAAGGAGCAAATATTAGAGACCTATTCTGCACAACTCCAAAATTCCTGAAACTTCATGGAGAATACTTTTGGAATATATAAAAAATATTGGGCGAACAAAGCACCAGAGGTGGGGCACCTGCCATCCACAAGGGTAGAGGGAGCGCCCTACCCCCATGGGCGCGGCCTCCGGTCTTGTGGGACCCCTGGCAGGCCCCCGACACCCATCTTCTGCTATGTGGTGTGTTTTGACCAGGAAAAAAATCATAAGGAAGCTTTCCGGGCGAAGCGCCGCCATCTCGAGGCGGAACTTGGGCAAAACCAATCTAGGGCTCCTGCGGAGCTGTTCTGCCGGGGAAACTTCCCTCCGAGAGGGGGAAATTGAAGACATCGTCATCACTATCGATCCTCTCATCGAGAGGGGGTGAACCTCCATCAACATCTTCACCAACGCCATCTCCTCTCAAACCCTAGTTCATCTCTTGTATCCGATCTTTGTCTCAACACCTCAGATTGGTACCTGTGGGTTGCTAGTAGTGTTGATTACTCCTTGTACTTGATGCTAGTTGGTTTATTCGGTGGAAAGAAGATTTGAGTGGAAAGCAACTTGGGGAAGGCTAGAGATCAAGATTCATATGGTAGGAATGGAATATCTTGGCCTCAACAGATGAGTAGGTGGTTCCTTCTCAGAAACAGCAAGTTGGAAGTGTAGGTTTGTTCTGAGGGCTCTCCACGAATGAAGAGGAGGTGGAGGGGTATATATAGCCTCCACACAAAATCTAACCGTCACACACAACTTGCCAAACTCGGTGGGACCGAATTGTTAAACTCGGTCGGACCGATTTAGCAAATCTAGTGACCGTTAGGATTTTCGTGGGACCGACATGCAACTCGGTAGGACCGATATGGTTAGGGTTAGGGCATAACATAATCTCGGTGAGACCGACATACAAACTTCGGTGAGACCGATTTTGGTAATAAGCTAACCAGAGAGTTGGTCAGTAAACTTCGGTGGGACCGATTCGCTTTTTTCACCGAGACCGAAATGTTACGTAAGGGAAACAGAGAGTTTACATTGCAATCTCGGTGGGACCGATCGCTCATCTCAAGAGGGACCTAAACGCTACGAATGGAAACAGAGAGATTATAATCCCATCTCGGTGAGACCGAGATCCCTATCGATGAGACCGATTTGCCTAGGGTTTGTGGCAGTGGCTATGACATCTGAACTCGGTGGCGCCGGGTAGAAAGAATTGGTAGGGCCGAGTTTGACTTTTGGTTTAGGTCATATGTGGATCTGAGAAAGTAGTTGAGGGTTTTGGAGCATATCACTAAGCAATCGTGAGAGCAAGAAACTCATTAAGCAACACCTCATCCCTCCTTGATAGTATTGGCTTTTTCTATGGACTCAATGTGATCTTGGATCACTAAAATATAAAATGTAGAGTCTTGAGCTTTTGAGCTTGAGCCAATCCTTTTATCCTTAGCATTTTGAGGGATCCACTTTTCTCATCCATGCCATGCCATCCATTGAGCTTTTTCTGAAATATCCATCTTGAATGATGTCAGCTCAATGAGCTATATGTTGTTAGGAATTACCAAAACCACCTAGGGATAGTTGCACTTTCCGTATGATCTATTAGTGTGAAGAAAATAAGCTTTATACGAACTTATGATATGGAAGAAATAAAAGCGACGGACTGCATAATAAAGTTCTTTACTCACAAGTAGCAATGTAAAGTGATGTTTTCTTCTGCATTAAGATTTTGTGCATCCAACCATAAAAGTGCATGACAACCTCCTTCCTCTCTGCGAAGGGCCTATCTTTTGTCTTCTACCCTTATACAAGAATCATGGTGATCATCACCTTTCCTTTTACACTCTTTCCTCTGGCAAGCTCTATGTGTGTGAGAGAGACAGATATATATATATATATATATATATATATATATATATATATATATATATATATATATATATATATATATCCACTTGGATGTAGGTTACCATAAAGTATTATTGTTGTCATTACCCTTGAGGTAAAAGGTTGGGAGGCTAAACTATAAGCCCCCATCTTTCTCAGTGTCCTATTGAAACTTTGTACCCATAAGTATCGCGTGAGTTTTAGAAATTGTGAAAGACTAAATGATAGTTGACTATGTGGACTTGCTGAAAAGCTCTTATATTGACTATTTCTGATGTTATGATAAATTGCAATTGCTTCAATGACTGAGATCATAGTTTGTTAGTTTTCAATAAAGCTTCGATTCATGCTCTACCTTGTGAACGAATTGTTAGTTTAGCGTAAGAAATTATATGACATTCTATGTTGCTGTTCTAAAGATGATCATGATGCGCTCATGTCCGTATTTTTTTTATCGACACCTCTATTTCTAAACATGCGGACATATTTTTTGATTTTGGCTTTCGCTTGAGGACAATCGAGGTCTAAGCTTGGGAGAGTTGATACGTCCATTTTGCATCATGCTTTTATATTGATATTTATTGCACTATGGGTTGTTATTACACATTATATCACAATACTTATGCCTTTTCTCTCTTATTTTTTAAGTTTTACATGTAGAGCGAATATGCCAGTTAGAGACCTATTCTGCACAACTCCAAAAGTAATGAAACTTCACAGAGAATACTTTTGGAATATATAAAAAATATTGGGCGAACAAAGCACCATGTGGGGGCCACGTCCCATCCACAAGGGTAGAGGGCGTGCCCTATCCCCATGGGC
This sequence comes from Aegilops bicornis, assembly GCA_021605145.1. Lineage (NCBI taxonomy): Eukaryota > Viridiplantae > Streptophyta > Magnoliopsida > Poales > Poaceae > Aegilops > Aegilops bicornis. Next base: position 163,891,000 of record CM038673.1, read on the forward strand.
GCGGCCTCCGGTCTTGTGGGACCCCTGGCAGGCCCCCGACACCCATCTTCTTCTATGTGGTGTGTTTTGACCAGGAAAAAAAATCAGAAGGAAGCTTTCGGGGCGAAGCGCCGCCATCTCGAGGCGGAACTTGGGCGTAACTAATCTAGGGTTTCATGAGCTGTTCATCGTGGGAAACTTCCCGGAGGGGGAAATTGAAGCCATCGTCATCACGATCGATCCTCTCATCGAGAGGGGTTCAACCTCCATCAACATCTTCACCAACGCCATATCCTCTCAAACCCTAGTTCATCTCTTGTATCCGATCTTTGTCTCAAAACCTTTGATTGGTACCTGTTGGTTGCTAGTAGTGTTGATTACTCCTTGTACTTGATGCTAGTTGGTTTATTCGGTGGAAGATTATATTTTCAGATCCTTAATGATAATTAATACTCCTCTGATCTTGATTATAAATATGATTTGTGAGTACTTACGTTTGTTTCTGAGGACATGGGAGAAGTCTTGTTATAAGTAATCATGTTGTCAGCGTTCTGGGAACGGGGGACCCCAGACTTGCCTGCCTGTGGCCCACGGCGTGGCTCCACAAGCGAGCCCGTACGGCCCATATTCACCAGCGAACACTCAAGACCGTCGCGAGGGGCCAAGCCTCGCGAGGCGGACAACACAAGACCTCCTCAGGAGCGGCCTCACCAGGCTGGCTCGCGAGGGGCAGAGAGATCAAGGCAGGGCAAACCTCGCGAGGTTCCAATGACGTGAGCCATGACGATCATGGCCAGACGGGTGCCAGGCGGGCGCCAGCGCGCACAGTGTCCTTGCTTCCTCTTTGGTGCTAAAGGGGCAAGCGCAGGCGAGGAGTACCGAGGCGTCAAGCAAAGGTTTCCATATCGGTGAACGAGACCAAGACCAGCGGGATGGCAAGACGGAGGTCATCGTGGAGCCCAAGACGGCGCCACCACCAGAGCCTTTATGTGCGAAGACCACTTTTGTCAGGATAGCTTGTACTAGCTGTCCCCTTTCAAATTGGTCGTTGTGGCATCCCTTCCCGCTCAATATTTGGGAAGAGGACCAGGGCCTCTATAAATAGGACTAGTCACCACAGTAGAGGGGGATGGGATCCTGGCCTACCAGAACTCATCTCGAGCGATCCTCACCCACACACCAGCTCACCAAGCACAAAAACACCTCTCCTCAGGAGGTTGTTCTTCCCTTGAACTTTTCATCCTCAGCCCAAGAGGCAATCCACCACCACCACACTGGAGTAAGGTATTACACCACAACGGTGGCCCGAACCAGTATAAATCTTGTGTCCTCGTGTTCTTTGGGTTCGGCGAGCTAGTCCATGAGTTCGTGGAGTGTGAGAGCGTGGGAGAGGAGAGATCTTCGTGCGCACCCCGGTGTTCGAACCTCAAGGGTTTTGCCGGAACCCTAAATCCGACATTTGGCGCCAGGTAGGGGTGCACCGTAGTTTTCCTTCTATCAGTCCATGCTCCACCATCTTTACGCCCATTCTGCATGGCTGGCGCCGCTCTTCCGGCTGGATCTACGGGTGCCCATGGCGACGCCTATGGGCTTAGAGCCCTTGCTCCTGCCTTGTGGAGAGTGCAACGGCCACCCAAGTTCAAGCCGGAGATGCCGCCGCGCTACGACGGTGCGGCGGTCCCGACGGCTTTCCTGCTGGCACACGAGGAAGCCGTCCTTAAGGCCGGGGGCAACGACAAGGTCATGGCCAACTGGTTTCCCATGGCCCTCAATGGCGCACCGTGCGCCTGGCTTCTCAACCTCCCCGGATCCACGGTGGCGTCTTGCGAGGAGCTGCGCGGTCTTTTCGTTGCATGCTACGCGGTACCGGCGCATCACGCGGTCGAGGCACTCCTCGGCGGCTAGCAGGCACCGCCCTTGGATCGTCACATCAAGCCGTTCCTTCGTCAGATCGGTGCCACTTCCAAGCAACCGGGGCAACATGTCCGTCACCAAGACCCTCATCGACGGCGGCGCCGGTTTCAACTTGCTCTCCATGGAGGCCTTCAGCCTTCTTCACGTGCCACTCGAGCGGCTCCGCCTCAGCAAGCCATTCTCAGGAGTTGGCGGCAGCACCGCCCACTCCCTGGGACAGATCCGCCTTCCAGTCACCTTTGGCACGTGTGACCACTACCACACCGAGCTGGTCGACTTCGACGTCGCCCGTGATCGGCCTCCCGTGACAATGCCATGCCTGCACGCAGCCCTGGCTCAGTTCATTGTGGCGACCCATCCGGCCCACAACCTCATGAAGATGCCCGAGAGCAAGGGTGTCCTCACGATAGTTGGGGACACCAAGGAAGCCGTGATGACGCTCAAGCTTGCCCACAAGACCGCTGCGACGGCGCAGCCCATGGATGCGGACACCTCCAAGGCCAAGGGAGCCGCACCAACCAAGAAGAAGCAGTTGTTCATTCAGGAAAAGGCAGAGACCAAGCAGGTGCCAGTCGATGAAGACGGGTCCTCAGGAGACACCTTTACCATAGGTGCCGATCTCGACCCTGATCAAGAGGGAGTGTTGGTGGAGTTCTTGCGCGCGAACAAGGAAATATTCGCATGGGAACCAAAACAGCTGGTGGGGTCCCGAGAGAGGTGATTGAGCATCACTTAAAGGTGTGCCCCAACGTACGCCCTGTGAGGCAGCGGGCGAGACGGCAGTCCACAGAGAAGCAGGCCTTCATCATCCAAGAAACCCGCAAGCTGGAGGCGGCTGGTGCCATTCGCGAGGTTTGGTGCCCCGAGTGGCTGGCGAACCCCGTTGTTGTGTAGAAGAAAGGCGGAAAGGAGCGCATGTGTGTCGACTTCACCAACCTCAACAAGGCCAAAGATCCGCTCCGCTTCCGTATCGACCAGATCGTCGACTCCATCGCCGAGTGCGATTTGCTGTGCTTCCTGGATACATTCTCAGGCTATCACCAGATCAAAATGGCGGTAGAAGATGTGGAGAAAACCGCCTTTATGACCCAGTGTGGGTTGTAATGTTATACTTGCATGACTTTCGGACTACGCAACGCGGGAGCGACCTTCCAGCGGCTGATGCACATCGCCTTAGAGCGGCAGCTCGGGAGAAACACGGAGGCCTACGTCGACGACACTGTGGGGAAGTCTCGGGAGGCGAGAACCTTGATCCAAGATCTGGAGGAGACTTTCGCGAGCCTACGCCAGGTGAACTTGCGGCTCAACCCAGAGAAGTGCGTGTTCGGTGTTCCTTCTGGCAAGCTGTTGGGTTTCCTCGTATCCCACAGAGGGATCGAGACGAACCCAAAGAAGGTTAAGGCAATCGAAGACATGAGCCCACCGCGGACCCTCAAGGAGATGAAGAAGCTTGCCGAATGCGTGACTGCGTTGGGGCGCTTTATCTCCAAGCTGGGAGAGCATGCCCTACCGTTCTTCAAGCTGATGAAGAAGAAGGGCCCATTCGAGTGGACTCCGGAGGCCGACTGCCGCTTTCAAGACCTCAAGAAATACCTGACCAGCCCGCTAGTGATGGTGGCACCTTGACCCCTCGAGCCCCTGGTACTCTACTTGTCTGCCACACCCCACTCTGCCAGCGCAGTGCTGGTGGCCCTCGGAGAAGAGCGCCAGGTCAAGGGCCCGCCAGGTGGAACCTCTGGGCCGGACAAAGCGACGCGGCACCAAGACGAAGCTCCCAAAGCAGTGGCTGCTCCGATAGACCACCAAGCCCCTGAAGCCGAAGACCCCGAAGGGACACCTCAACCCCGAAGGCCGAAGACTCCGTCAGCTCTCCTGCCCTCATCGAGCACCCGGTGTACATCGTTAGCACAGTGTTGCGGGATGCGAGGGCACGATACCCCATGCCTCAGAAGATCCTACTCGCGCTCCTGGTGGCCTCGCACAAGCTGCGCCACTACTTCCAGGGTCACCCCATCAAGGTCGTCTTGACTTACCCGTTGGAAAGAGTGCTCAAGAGCCCCAATGCTGTCGGGCGAGTCGCTGAGTGGAACATCGAGCTGCAAGTGTTTGACTTAGAGTTCAGCACGACCAGGGTCATCAAGGGGGCTGCGCTCGCAGACTTTGTGGCAGAATGGACTAACGCCCAGAGCTCGAGGCAGGCGAGAACCAATCCCTATCTCCAGGGAGCGAAGCACCGGACGGCTGGGTCATGTACTTCGTCGGTGCATTCTCACGCCAGGCCGCAGGGGCTGGAGCGGTGCTCATCTCGCCCACCCAGGACAAGCTCTACTACGCCGTGCACTGCCTTCAAAGAGGCGCAGAAGGTCTCCAATAGCATAGTAGAGTACGAGGGCCTCATAGCTGGCCTCGTGGCTGCAAAGTGGCTCGGGAGTGAGGCGCCTCACCATCAAGGGCGACTCGCAGCTCCTCGTCAACTTCTCCAACAAAGTATATGAGCCAAAGGACGAGCACATGGAGGCATACCTTGCGGAGGTGCGCAAGATGGAGAAGCAGTTCTCGGTTCTGGAATTGCAGCATGTGCCCCGTGGCACCAACAAGGAAGCCGACGACATCACCTCAAGGGCATCCAAGCGGCTACCCCAAGAGCCTAGCGTCTTTGAGGAGCGGTTCTTCAAACTATCAGCAACACCGCCACTCTCAAGAACAGCGCTACCTCGGGAGGAGCTCCCTCAACCACCTGCCTCAGGAGCCCCACCCTGCGGCCCAACCTCGGGAGCGGGCTTGCTCTTGGCGCTCGAACCTCAGGAGGGGTGCTGGATCAAGGAATTCAAGGAATACCTGACGAAAGGGACGCTGCCGAAAGAGGAGGACATGGAGCGTGTGGCCCGACAAGCCACGGCATACTGCATCCGGGACGGTGAGTTATACATGAAGCGGCCAAATGATGTTTCCCTGTGTTGCATCTCCAGGGAGAAAGGAAGAGAGCTGATGGCCGACATACAGGGTGGGGACTGCAGGCACCACTCGTTGTTGCGAACCTTCATCAGCAAGGTGTTTCGCAGTGGATTCTACTGGGCAACGACACTCAACGATGCGACTGTGCTGGTGAGGTCCTGCAAGGCCTGCCAGTTCCACACCAAGCAGATTCATGAGCTGGCTCAGGGCCTCCGGACCATCCCACTCTCATGGCCATTCACGGTCTGGGGGCCGGATATCTTGGGCCCGTTCCCTTGAGCACCTAGGGGCTACCGCGACCTCTACGTCGCCATCGACAAATTCACCAAGTGAGCGGAGGTAGAAGCCGTCTGCACCATCCCAGCTGGCTCCGCGGTCAAGTTCATCAAGGGTCTCGTGAACCGGTTCGGGGTCCCCAACCGCATCATCACCGATAACGGCTCGCAGTTCACTAGTAACCTCTTCAAGATATATTGTGCTAACCTTGGAACACGGATCTGGTACACTTCGGTGGCGCACCCCAGGAGCAACGGTCAGGCCGAACGCGCCAACGCAGAGGTCCTGAGGGGCCTCAGAACCAGGACCTTCAAGAAGAAGCTCGAGGCCTGCAGCAGGGGATGGCATGACGAGCTCCAGTCCGTGTTGTGGTCCATCCGCACCACCGCCACCAAGCCGACGGTTGAGACCCCATTCTTCCTCGTCTACGGAGCAGAAGCGGTTCTCCCTCATGAGGTCAAACATCGCTTCGCGTGGGTTCTGGCGTTTGATGAGGCGCAGCAGGACGCCATGCGGGGGACGGACCTCGTGCTGGGGGACGAACGCCACCGTGAAGCCACGTTGCGAGCAATAAGATATCAGCAGGCGCTGCGGCGGTACCACTGCCGCAACATCCGCTCCAGGACGCTCGAGGTGGGTGACCTCGTCCTGAGGCGGGTGCTCTCCAGAGAAGGGCTGCATAAGCTCTCACCCATGTGGGAGGGCCTGTTCAAGGTCGTCCACGTCTCTAGGTCTGGCGCAGCGCGCCTGGAGACGCAGGACATGGTACCATCCAGAACGCCTGGAACATCCAGCACCTCCGGAAGTTCTACCCCTGAAGAAAGGCCCAGCGCCCGTGAAGAAGGCCTAGTGCCTTTGAAGGTCTCAGCTCATGACACTCTCACGTAATAATGAGTGGGGCTGTGCACGGCCCGGAGTCTCAGGAGTGCCGCCCTCGGGCCTCTGGGGCTCCCTCCCACGTCCTAGTGGCAGCACTTAGCTGGCTACCGGTGAGAAGACAAGAAGACTAGACTAGGTGCCGACGCGGCTTTTCATTTGCTTTCCGTAGTTGGATCGCCTCTTTAATTGAAATTTGCTTTACGGTGTTCTCTTGCTGGTCTCGCCTCATCACTTTCTCGCCTGCTCGCATTCGCTTTCTGCTTGGCTCAGATTTCTCTCGCGTCCCTCGCGAGGGGGCTGGACAAGTGCCCTCGTGAGCGTCTTGTTTTTTTATCAAAACACCCTCGTTCGAGCCACAAGCTGGGCGCCTCCTCCCTAATCCGTGCCCCACGGGTAAGGGCGCGAGGCGCCGAGTCATGGCTGGTGGCGGCGCCTGCGAACGAGGCCCGGAGTTCCTCAACTAATTTTTTTTTGCAGTTCCCAAAACTCCTGGCCAGGTGCTGAGGAATGCGTGCCTCGTGAGGCGGAGACTACTTCAAACACGGCAATCTAAGTTACTCCTACGCACCTATATAACACATTTATGCTGCGACACAATGCAGGAATGATAAACATAGCATAATAACTGGGAAATCATAGTTCGTTACACGCCCCTCCGGGGCCCCATGCTAGTTTCTCTCTTAATGCAGGAAGGAAAGGAAGAACGAAATAAAGGCGGCGCGCGCCCCCACAGAAGACCGCGAGGGCGGACTCTTGGCGCCGGCTCAACCAGACCCCTCCTCGCGCTTCACGGAGGTGCAGCAACGAGACGACCCGCTCCCGCCTTCGGAGCGGGCGCGCAAGGCGTGGCGGCTGGTCGTGAACCACCGCTGGCGGAGATGTCACCGAGGAAGAACCGCCGTAGCTGGACGAGACATGGTCGGCACCAAGGGCGGTTCGCCTCATCCTCGCTGCCACGACCGTCGCCAAGGCCGAGCACCTCGTCGCTGTTGTTGACCTCGGGGCAGCACCCGGCGCGGCGACCATCTTCCCATAACACCCTAACATAGAGGGTCGCGTCGCTATCGTACTTGAAATGGAGGGTGCACCGCCTGCCCAGGCCGCGCGCGCGGGCGAATGTCTGCCAGCCGCGGCCCAGGGCTATGTTGCCCACGACGGAGACCTCAACTGCGACCCAGGAAGCCCTGCGGCAGCACCCGTCCGCCTACATCTAGAGCACGCCTGGACCTGCGGCCGACAGCTCGTCGGCGAAGAAGCGCGGGAGCTGAAGTCAGTTGCCGGCCGGGTTCTCCGACCAAACGACGAACTCCACCAGTACGTCCGCCGAGTGGATGCGCGGCCGGGGAGGCCGCGCGACCACGACACGTCTCCCGTCACCAACAAGGCTGCCACGACCGGGCCGACCCCCACCACGCGAAGTGGCTCCGCCATGCCGCGGGGTCAAGCGGGTTCGCGGTATGCTTGCTGGAACGGCGTGGGGAAGCGGAGACGCCCACGTCCAATCAACCGCCACGAGTCGACCAAGGCCGCAAGCTATTGGGACCCGCGGCGCTGCGCACTTGCCCTTTGGCTTCACCTCAAAGCCAAGTCCGAGCGTGCCTTCGGCCCGGGGGCTACTGTCGGTGTTCTGGGAACGGGGGTCCCCATACTTGCCTAGCTGCGGCCCACGACGTGGCTCCACAGGCGGGCCCGTATGGCCCATCTTCACCAGCCAGCACTCAAGACCCTCGTGAGGGGCCAAGCCTCACGAGGTAGACGACACAAGACCTCCTCAGGAGCGGCCTCACCAGGCTGGCTCGCGAGGGGCGGAGAGATCAAGCCAGGGCAAACCTCGCGAGGTTCCAATGACGTGAGCCATGACGAGCGAGGCGGATGGGCGCCAAAGTGGGCGCCCGGCGCCACAAGACAAAGGTCCTTGCTTCCTCTTTGGTGCTAAGGGGGCAAGCGCAGGCGAGGAGTACCGAGGCGTCAAGCAAACATTTCCAGATCGGTGCAAAGAGACCAAGACCAGCGGGACGGCAAGACGAAGGTCATCGTGGAGCCCAAGACGGCGTCACCACCAGAGCCTTTGGCAGGCGAAGACCACTTCTGTCAGGATAGCTTGTACTAGTTGTCCCCTTTCAAATTGGCCGTTGTGGCATCCCTTCCCGCTCAATATTTGGGAAGAGGACCAGGACCTCTATAAATAGGACTAGTCACCACAGTAGAGGGGGATGGGATCCTGGCCTACCAGAACACATCTCGAGCGATCCTCACCCACACACCAGCTCACCAAGCACAAGAACACCTCTAATCAGGAGGCTGTTCTTCCCTTTTACTATTCGTCCTCAGCACAAGAGGCAATCCACCACCAACACACTGGAGTAGGGTATTACACCACAATTGTGGCCCGAACCAGTATAAATCTTGTGTCGTCGTGTTCTTTGGGTTCGGCGAGCTAGTCCATGAGTTCGTGGAGTGTGAGAGCGTGGGAGAGGAGAGATCTTCGTGCGCACCCCGGTGTTCGAACCTCAAAGGTTTTGCCGGAACCCTAAATCCGACATTTGGCGCCAGGTAGGGGTGCGCCGGAGTTTTCCTTCTGTCAGTCCATGTTCCACCATCTTTATGCCCATTCTGCATGGCTGGCGCCGCTCTTCTGGCTGGATCTACGGGCGCCCATGGCGACGCCTATGGGCTTAGAGCCCTTGCTCCTGCCTTGCGGCGAGTGCAGCGGCCACCCATGTTCAAGCCGGAGATGCCGCGACTACTAACGGGCGCTGGGCGGACTGACGGCTTTCCCCCAAGGCGTACGAGGAAGCCGTCCTTAAGGCCGGGGGCAACGACAAGGTCATGGCCAACTGGTTTCCCATGGCCCTCAATGGCGCACCGCGCGCCTGGCTTCTCAACCTCCCCGGATCCACGGTGGCATCTTGGGAGGAGCTGCGCGGTCTTTTTGTTGCACGCTACGCGGTACCGGCGCATCACGCGGTCGAGGCACTCCTCGGCGGCTAGCAGGCACCACCCTTGGATCGTCACATCAAGCCGTTCCTTCGTCAGATCGGTGCCACTTCCAAGCACCCGGGGGCTCCCCCGGGCTGGGCCGCGCCCGAGGCTGACGTCACCTTCGACTCAGGGTATCATCCCGTCTCCACCGCCGGCTCGGGTATGCTCCCAATGATTTGCACACGCAGCATCTGCAACATGTCCGTCACCAAGACCCTCATCGACGGCGGCGCCGGCCTCAACTTGCTCTCCGTGGAGGCCTTCAGCCTTCTTCACGTGCCACTCGAGCGGCTCCGCCTCAGCAAGCCTTTCTCAGGAGTTGGCGGCAGCACCGCCCACTCCCTGGGACAGATCCGCCTTCCTGTCACCTTTGGCACGTGTGACAACTACCACACCGAGCTGGTCGACTTCGACGTCGCCCGCATCGGCCTCCCGTACAATGCCATGCTCGGGTACCCAGCCCTGGCTCAGTTCATTGTGGCGACCCATCCGGCCCACAACCTCATGAAGATGCCCGAGAGCAAGGGTGTCCTCACGGTAGTTGGGGACACCAAGGAAGCCGTGATGACGCTCAAGCTTGCCCACAAGACTGGCTATGACGGCGCAGCCCATGGATGCGGACACCTCCAAGGCCAAGGGAGCCGCACCAACCAAGAAGAAGCAGTTCTTCATTCAGGAAAAGGCAGAGACCAAGCAGGTGCCAGTCGATGAAGACGGGTCCTCAGGAGCCACCTTTACCGTAGGTGCCGATCTCGACCCTGATCAAGAGGGAGTGTTGGTGGAGTTCTTGCGAGCGAACAAGGAAATATTCGCATGGGAACCCAAACAGCTGGTGGGGGTCCCGAGAGAGGTGATTGAGCATCACTTAAATGTGTGCCCCAATGTACGCCCTGTGAGGCAGCGGGCGAGACGGCAGTCCACGGAGAAGTAGGCCTTCATCATCCAAGAAACCCGCAAGCTGGAGGCGGCTGGTGCCATTCGCGAGGTTTGGTGCCCCGAGTGGCTGGCGAACCTCGTTGTTGTGTCGAAGAAAGGCGGAAAGGAGCGCATGTGTGTCGACTTCACCAACCTCAACAAGGCCAAAGATCCGTTCCCGCTTCCACGTATCGACCAGATTGTCGACTCCACCGCCGAGTGCGATTTGCTGTGCTTCCTGGATACATTCTCAGGCTATCACCAGATCAAAATGGCGGTAGAAGATGTGGAGAAAACCGCCTTTCTGACCCCGTGTGGGGTGTAATGTTATACTTGCATGCCTTTCGGAGTGTGCAACGTGGGAGCGACCTTCCAGCGGCTGATGCACATCGCCTTAGAGCGGCCGCTCGGGAGAAACACGGAGGCCTACGTCGACGACACTATGGGGAAGTCTCGGGAGGCGAGAACCTTGATCCAAGACCTGGAGGAGACTTTCGCGAGCCTACGCCAGGTGAACTTGCGGCTCAACCCAGAGAAGTGTGTGTTCGGTGTTCCATCTGGCAAGCTGCTGGGTTTCCTCGTATCCCACAGAGGGATCGAGGCGAACCCAAAGAAGGTTAAGGCAATCGAACACATGAGCCCACCGCGGACCCTCAAGGAGATGAAGAGGCTTGCCGAATGCGTGGATCAAGTTAGGCGCTTTATCTCCAAGCTGGGAGAGCATGCCCTACCGTTCTTCAAGCTGATGAAGAAGAAGGGCCCATTCGAGTGGACTCCGGAGGCCGACCAAGCGTTTCAAGACCTCAAGAAATACCTGACCAGCCCGCTAGTGATGGTGGCACCTTGACCCCTCGAGCCCCTGGTACTCTACTTGTCTTCCACACCCCACTCTGCCAGCGCAGCGCTGGTGGCCCTCGGAGAAGAGCGCCAGGTCAAGGGCCCGCCAAGTGGAACCTCTGGGCCGGACGAAGCGACGCGGCACCAAGACGAAGCTCCCAAAGCAGCGGCTGCTCCGACAGACCACCAAGCCCCTGAAGCCGAAGACCCCGAAGGGACACCTCAACCCCGAAGGCTGAAGACTCCGTCAGCTCTCCCGCCCTCATCGAGCACCCGGTGTACATCGTTAGCACAGTGTTGCGGGATGCGAGGGCACGATACCCCATGCCTCAGAAGATCCTACTCGCGCTCCTGGTGGCCTCGCACAAGCTGCGCCACTACTTCCAGGGTCACCCCATCAAGGTCGTCTTGACTTACCCGTTGGAAAGAGTGCTCAAGAGCCCCAATGCTGTCGGGCGAGTCGCAGAGTGGAACATCGAGCTGCATGTGTTTGACTTAGAGTTCAGCACGACCAGGGTCATCAAGGGGGCTGCGCTCGCAGACTTTGTGGTAGAATGGACTAACGCCCAGAGCTCGAGGCAGGCGAGAACCAATCCCTATCTCCAGGGAGCGAAGCACCGGACGGCTGGGTCATGTACTTCGACGGTGCGTTCTCACGCCAGGGCGCAGGGGCTGGAGCGGTGCTCATCTCCCCCACCCAGTACAAGCTCTACTACGCCGTGCAGCTCTGCTTCCAGCAGGGCGAGAAGGTCTCCAATAGCATAGTAGAGTACGAGGGCCTCATAGCTGGCCTAAGGGCTGAAGTGTCCCTGGGAGTGAGGCGTCTCACCATCAAGGGCGACTCGCAACTCCTCGTCAACTTCTCCAACAAAGTATATGAGCCATAGGACGAGCACATGGAGGCATACCTTGCGGAGGTGCGCAAGATGGAGAAGGAGTTCTCGGTTCTGGAATTGCAGCATGTGCCCCGTGGCACCAACAAGGAAGCCGACGACATCACCAGAAGGGCATCCAAGCGGCTACCCCAAGAGCCTGGCGTCTTTGAGGAGCGGCTCTTCAAACCATCAGCAACACCGCCACTCTGAAGAACAGCGCTACCTCGGGAGGAGCTCCCTCAACCACCTGCCTCAGGAGCCCCGCCCTGCGGCCCAACCTCGGGAGCGCGCTTGCTCTTGGCGCTCGAACCTCAGGAGGGGTGCTAGATCAAGGAATTCAAGGAATACCTGACGAAAGGGACGCTGCCGGAAGAGGAGGACATGGAGCGTGTGGCTCGACAAGCCACGGCATACTGCATCCGGGACGGTGAGTTATACAGGAAGCGACCAAATGATGTTTCCCTGTGTTGCATATCCAGGTAGAAAGGAAGAGAGCTGATGGCCGACATACAGGGTGGGGACTGCAGGCACCACTCGTCGTTGCGAACCTTCATCGGCAAGGTGTTTCGCAGTGGATTCTACTGGGCAACGACACTCAACGATGCGACTGTGCTGGTGAGGTCCTGCAAGGCCTACCAGTTCCACACCAAGCAGATTCATGAGCTGGCTCAGGGCCTCCGGACCATCCCACTCTTCAAGATATATTGTGCTAACCTTGGAACATGGATCTGCTACACTTCGGTGGCGCACCCCAGGAGCAACGGTCAGGCCGAACGCGCCAACGCAGAGGTCCTGAGGGGCCTCAAAACCAGGACCATCAAGAAGAAGCTCGAGGCCTGCAGTAGGGGATGGCATGACGAGCTCCGGTCCGTGTTGTGGTCCATCCGCACCACCGCCACCAAGCCGACGGTTGAGACCCTATTCTTCCTCGTCTACGGAGCAGAAGCGGTTCTCCCTCATGAGGTCAAACATCGCTCCGCGCGGGTCCTGGCGTTTGATGAGGCGCAGCAGGACGCCATGCGGGGGACGGACCTCGTGCTGGGGGAGGAACGCCACCGAGAAGCCACGTTGCGAGCAGCAAGATATCAGCAGCGCCGGGCGTACCATCGCCGCAACATCCGCCTCCAGACGCCGAGGTGGGTGACCTCGTCCTGAGGCGGGTGCTCTCCAGAGAAGGGCTGCATAAGCTCTCACCCATGTGGGAGGGCCTGTTCAAGGTCGTCCACGTCTCTAGGTCTGGCGCAGCGCGCCTGGAGACGCGGGATAGGGTACCATCCAGAACGCCTGGAACATCCAGCACCTCCGAAAGTTCTACCCCTGAAGAAAGTCCCATCGCCTGTGAAGAAGGCCCAGTGCCTTTGAAGGTCTCCGCTCATGACACTCTCACGTAATAATGAGTGGGTTTGTGCACGGCCCGGAGTCTCAGGAGTGCCGCCCTCGGGCCTCTAGGGCTCCCTCCCACGTCCTAGTGGCAGCACTTAGCTCCGCGTTGGTGAGAAGACAAGAAGACTAGACTAGGTGCAAGACGCGGCTTTTCATTTGCTTTCCGTAGTTGGATCGCCCCTCTTTAATTGAAATTTGCTTTCTGGTGTTCTCTTGCTGGTCTCGCCCTGTCACTTTCTGCCTCTGTTCTGCATTCGTTTCTCTGTTTGGCCTGTACTCTCTCTCGCGTCCCTTGCGAGGGGGCTGGACAAGTGCCCTCGTGAGCGTCTTGTTTTTTTATCAAAACACCCTCGTTCGAGCCACAAGCTGGCGCTCCTCCCCTAATCCGTGCCCCACGGGTACCGCGATGCGAGGCGCCGAGTCATGGCTGGTGGCGGCGCCTGCGAACGAGGCCCAGAGTTCCTCAACTAATTTTTTTTTGCAGTTCCCAAAAATCCTGGCCAGGTGCTGAGGAATGCGTGCCTCGTGAGGCGGAGACTACTTCAAACACGGCAAGCTAAGTTACTCCTACGCACCTATATAACACATTTATGCTGCGACACAATGCAGGAATGATAAACATAGCATAATAACTGGGAAATCATAGTTCGTTACACGCCCCTCCGGGGCCCCATGCTAGTTTCTCTCTTAATGCAGGAAGGAAAGGAAGAACGATATAAAGGCGGCGCGCGCCCCCACAGCAGACCGCGAGGGCGGACTCTTGGCGCCGGCTCAGCCAGACCCCTCCTCGCGCTTCACGGAGGTGCAGCAACGAGACGACCCGCTCCCGCCTTCGGAGCGGGCGCGGCGGCGTGGCGGCTGGTCGTAACCACCGCTGCTGGAGATGTCACCGGAGGAAGAACCGCCGTAGCTGGACGAGACATGGTCGGCACCAAGGGCGGGTTCGCCCTCATCCTCGTCACGACTGTCGCCAAGGCCGAGCACCTCGTCGCTGTTGTTGACCTCGGGGCAGCACCCGGCGCGGCGACCATCTTCCCATAACACCCTAACATAGAGGGTCGCGTCGCTATCGTACTTGAAATGGAGGGTGCACCGCCTGCCAGCATACATGGGCGAATCGTCCGCCACCGCGCCTGTGGCTATGTTGCCCACGACGGAGACCTCAATCATGCGACTCAGAAGCCTCGCGGCAAGACTCCGTCCGCCTACATCTAGAGCACGCCTGGACCTGCGGCCGACAGCTCGTCGGCGAAGAAGCGCGAGAGCTGAAGCCAGTTGCCGGTCGGGTTCTCTGACCAAACGATGAACTCCACCAGTACCTCCGCCGAGTGGAAGTGCGGCCGGGGAGGCCGCGCGACCAATACACGTCTCTCGTCACCAACAAGGCTGCCACGACCGGGCCGACCCCCACCACGCGAAGCGGCTCCGCCGCGGCTGCGGGGGGCAGCAGCGGGGTTCGCGGTATGCTTGCTGGAACGGCGTGGGGAAGCAGAGACGCCCACGTCCAATCAACCGCCACGAGTCGACCAAGGCCGCAGGCTATTGGGACCCGCGACGCTGCGCACTTGCCCTTTGGCTTCGCCTCGAAGCCAAGTCCGAGCGCGCCTTCGGCCCGAGGGCTACTGTCGGTGTTCTGGGAACGGGGGTCCCCATACTTGCCTAGCTGCGGCCCACGGCGTGGCTCCACAGGCGGGCCCGTATGGCTCATCTTCACCAGCCAGCACTCAAGACCCTCGCGAGGGGCCAAGCCTCACGAGGTAGATGACACAAGACCTCCTCAGGAGCGGCCTCACCAGGCTGGCTCGCGAGGGGCGGAGAGATCAAGGCAGGGCAAACCTCGCGAGGTTCCAATGACGTGAGCCATGACGAGAGAGGCCAGATGGGCGCCAGGCGGGCGCCAGCGTGCACAGTGTCCTTGCTTCCTCTTTGGTGCTTAGGGGCAAGCGCAGGCGAGGAGTAACGAGGCGTCAAGCAAACATTTCCATATCGGTGCAATGAGACCAAGACCAGCGGGACGGCAAGATGGAGGTCATCGTGGAGCCCAAGACGGCGTCACCACCAGAGCCTTTGGCAGGCGAAGACCACTTCTGTCAGGATACCTTGTACTAGTTGTCCCCTTTCAAATTGGCCTTTGTGGCATCCCTTCCCGCTCAATAGTTGGGAAGAGGACCAGGTCCTCTATAAATAGGACTAGTCACCACAGTAGAGGGGGATGGGATCCTGGCCTACCAGAACTCATCTCGAGCGATCCTCACCCACACACCAGCTCACCAAGCACAAGAACACCACTCCTCAGGAGGCTGTTCTTCCCTTTTACTATTCGTCCTCAGCCCAAGAGGCAATCCACCACCAACACACTGGAGTAGGGTATTACACCACAACTGTGGCCCGAACCAGTATAAATCTTGTGTCCTCGTGTTCTTTTGGTTCGGCGAGCTTGTCCATGAGTTCTTGGAGTGTGAGAGCGTGGGAGAGGAGAGATCTTCGTGCGCACCCCAGTGTTCGAACCTCAAGGGTTTTGCCGGAACCTTAAATCCGACACATGTGAAATTGGTATTTGTTCGATATTTTGATGAGACGTATGTTGTATTTCCTCTAGTGGTGTTATGTGAACATTGACTACATGATACTTCACCAATGTTTGGGCCTAGGGGAAGGCATTGGGAAGAGATAAGTAGATGATGGGTTGCTAGAGTGACGGAAGCTTAAACCCTAGTTTATGCGTTGCTTCGTAAGGGGCTGATTTGGATCCATATGTTTCATGGTATGGTTAGATTTATCTTAATTTTCCTTTCATAGTTGCGGATGCTTGCGATAGGGGTTAATCATAAGTGGGAGGCTTGTCCAGGGAAGGGCAGCACCCAAGAACCGGTCCACCCACATATCAAATTATCAAAGTAACGAACGTGAATCATATGAGGATGATGAAAACTAACTTGACAACAATTCCCATGTGTCCTCGGGAGCGCTTTGCTTTATATAAGAGTTCATCCAGGTTTGTCCTTTGCTACAAAAAGGATTGGGCCACCTTGCTGCACCTTATTTACTTTTGTTACTTGTTACCCGTTACGAATTATCTTATCACACAACTATCTCTTACCGATAATTTCCGTGCTTGCAGAGAATACCTTGTTGAAACCGCTTGTCATTTCCTTCTGCTCCTCGTTGGGTTCGACACTCTTACTTATCGAAAGGACTACGGTAGATCCCCTATACTTGTGGGTCATCATGGCTCACCAAAAGTGAAGCCATTGCCATTGAACGAATCAGACCCGGGCAACACCCCAGACACGCCATCGAACTCCAGATCTGGCACCCCACCATGACTAAGACGCCGAAGGAGGAAATAATACCTGCCATCCATGAACCACGAACCCAGCACACGTTCCGTCTTCCAGATATCGTCGATGACGACCACACTCTGCATCCGCTCCTGGACTACCTCCCAAGCTCCGCGCCTCCGCTGGAGCAAATGCCGTCGCAACAGCGGAGCCCGAGGACACAGATCCACCATGAGGATGCCGCCGCCACGCCATCCTTGCTTGAACAGACTGGTTTCCAAATCCATCCCCAACCATAGGACTGATGGCCTCGTAAGGGATGGATCCGAATAATCTTTATTCAGCGCCATCATCGTTGCACATGGATCCAGCGACCTCCCTACAACCTGAAAACCTAGACTACAAGGGAGTAAAAACGATCCAGGCACATGGATCCAGCGACCTCCCTACCACCAACGACAGAGGTCACCGGTGGAGGGGAGCTGCCGGAGGACGGTGCTGAAAGATGGCCTTTCCTGTCGGCGGCTAGGGTTCCAGCCTCTAGGGAGAGAAAACTCAATCGATATAGCAGTTGGTACTAGGGAGCATAATAGATAAGTTCACTGGAAGGTACATGATAGAAAGTAGAAAAGTTCTTGCTACGAACGTGTCATTCCAAGTCATTATGCATGTACCTCCAGTCCATAAATCAAGACGTATATTTTAAGTCAAAAGTCAATGTAGTGTAACTTTGACCAATTTGTAGATAACAAATATATTTTCGAAATAGAGTGAGGTGTTTTGACGAATATCTCACAACACACACCGCGAAAAACGTATGGAAAATTCTTCGCCTCTAGGGTTAAGCAACTCGGGGGTAAGCAACTTCGGGCGGCGGCCACCAAGATTCAATCTTTATCGTGTAGGACGACACTGTTACTACACATGACTTTGGGCGACGGGATGGCCTTGTTGCGACGTAGTTCGCCCATGGATCTCCAAGAGATCATGGCCTGGAGGAAACCGATGCAAGGATGTTTCCAAACGGGGGAATTCTTGACTTGGAGAAGAAGGAACACGGACAATTCGGCGTTTAGGACTTTGATCCGGGGAAGGAATAGCATGGCAGAGGCGTGTATAAAATGCATCATCGGGATCTAAGGGAGCGCAACCAAACCATGAATATATAAATTTGCCATGTGACACATCGAAAAAATCATAAAACTTTCATGTCAACATTATGCAAAATTATAATATTGCAAACTTAAAAAAGTGTTAGGAATCTACCTTCACAATTAACTATATGTGGGCTGCAACATCTCCTTAGTCCTGGGCTTTAGGGCATCTCCAACGCTGACCCTCAAACCACCTGCACCCGTTTGGATCGCGTGGCCCAGATGTGTTGTGCCATCCGACGCGGGCATGTATCGTTCGCTCACTGTCCAGATGCATTTTTTCCAGCTAAAACGGAGACAAACGGCGGGGGGGCTTTGCGGGCGTCCGTACCACTGCCCCACCCGCTTCTGACTGCCTGGCCCACCAAAAAAACTCCCTCACCCATGCGCGCTTATCGTAAGGTGCCAGCTTTCCTCATTCATGCCGCTCGAGAGCGGCTGGTCCGTATTGACGCTGACGCAGAACGGACGCGAGCTCTCAATGCCGGCATTGAAGCGGCGAGCCAGCCGAGAGAGAGCCGCCTACTGCATGCTTGGTTGAACACGGCTCCCGCCGCATTCAAATGGCCACAGACTGCACACTGATGACCCACAAGTATATAGGATAAATCATAGTCATTTCGATAAATAAGAATGTCGAACCCAACGAGGAATTGAAGAAATTGATAAGCGGTTTTCAGCAAGGCATTCTCTGTAAGTGCTGTAAAGTAGTAGTAACAGATAGTTTGATAGTAAGATAATTCATAACAAGTAATAAGTAACAATAGTAATAAGGTGCAGCAATGTGACCCAATCTTTTTTGTTGTAAAGGACAAGCCAAAAGTACTTCGCATAATGAGCAAATCGTTCACGAGGACACGTGAGAATTGCGCCTAGGTACTTTCATTGTGATTAGTTGATCCGGGTTCACTACTTTGATAAGTTGTTATGTGGTTGACCGGTGCTAAGCTGTTGTTCTTACTTCAACTACCAACCTACTTATGATTACCACCTCTCGTAAGCATCCGCGACTACGAAACAAGAATTAAGATCAATCTAATCATAACATGAAACATATGGATCCAACTCAGTGTAGGGGAACGTAGCATGCAATTTCAAAAAAAATCCTATGCTCACGCAAGATCTATCTAGGAGATGCATAGCAACGAGAAGGGGAGATTGTGTCCACATATCCTCATAGACCGAAAGCGGAAGCGTTTGCTTAACGCGGTTGATATAGTCGAACGTCTTCTCGATCCAACCGATCAAGTACCGAACGTACGGCACCTCTGAGTTCTGCACACGTTCAGCGCGATGACGTCCCTCGAGCTCTTGATCCAGCAGAGTGTCGAGGAAGTAGACGAGTTCCGTCAGCACGACGGTGTGGTGACAATTATGGTGATATGATCCATGCAGGGCTTCGCATAAGCACTCCGAGAATATGACCGGAGGTGTAACCTGTGAAGGGGGCACCGCACACGGCTTGGAACAATTGATGTGTGTTGTAGGCGCCCCCCCCCCATGTATTTAAAGGAGTCAGGGGCGAGACCGGCCCTAGGCGCGCCCAAGTAGGAGGAATCCTACTTGGGCTCCTAGTTGGATTCGCCCCCCCCCCCTTTTCCTATTATCGGAGTTGGAAAGAGAGAGAGAGAGAGAGAGAGAGAGAGAGAGAGAGAGAGGGAGAAGGAAAGGAGGGTGCCGCCCCCTCTCCTAGTCCTATTCGGCCTCCTTCCCTGTGGGGGGCTCGCCACCCCTTTGTGGGCTGGGGTGCCTCCCTCCTATGGTCCATATCTTCCCCCGAGGGGTACCGGTAACCCCCCCCCCCCCCCCGGGTACTCCGGTATGTACCTGATACATTCCGGAACACTACCGGTGTCCGAAAACTATCATCCAATATATCAATTTTACCTCTCGACCATTTTGAGACTCCTCGTCATGTCTGTGATCTCACCCGGGACTCCGAACAACATTCGGTCACCAAATCACATAACTCATATAATCGTCATCGTACAATAAGCATGTGGACCCTACGGGTTCGTGAACTATGTAGACATGACCGAGAATCTTATCCGTTCAATAACCAATAGCGGAACCTGGATGCTCATATTGGTTCCCACATATTCTACGAAGATCTTTATTGGTCAAACCGTAATGACAACATACGTTATTACCTTTGTCATCGGTATGTTACTTGACCGAGATTCGATCGTCGGTATCTCCATGTTGGGGAGCGTAGTAATTTCAAAAAAAATCCTTCGCACACGCAAGATCATGGTGATGCATAGCAACGAGAGGGGAGAGTGTTGTCCACGTACCCTCGTAGACCGAAAGTGGAAGCATCAGCACAACGCGGTTGATGTAGTCGTATGTCTTCACGATCCGACCGATCAAGTACCGAACGTACGACACCTCCGAGTTCAGCACACATTCAGCCCGATGACGTCCCTCGAACTCCGATCCAGCCGAGTGTTGAGGGAGTGTTTCGTCAGCACGACGGCATGGTGACGATGATGATGTTCTACCAACGCAATTGTTGTGTCTCTAGGGTGCCCCCTTGCCCCCGTATATAAAGGAGCAAGGGGGGAGGTGCGGCCGGCCAAGAGGGGGCGCGCCAGGAGGAGTCCTACTCCTACCGAGAGTAGGACTCCCTCCCTTTTCCTTGTTGGATTAGGAGTGGAGGGGGAAAGAGGAGGGAGAGAGGAAGGAAAGGGGGGGCGCCACCCCCCTCACCTTGTCCTATTCGGACTAGGGGGGAGGGGCGCGCGGCCCTACCCTGGCCGCCTCTCCTCTTCTCCACAAAGGCCCATAATGGCCCATTAAGCCACTGGGGGTTTCCGGTAACCCCTCGGTACTCCGGTAAAATCCCGATTTCACCCAGAACACTTCCAATATCCAAACATAGGCTTCCAATATATATAAATCTTCATGTCTCGGCCATTTCGAGACTCCTCGTCATGTCCATGATCTTATCCGGGACTCCGAACAACCTTCGGTACATTAAAACATATAAACTCATAATATAACTGTCATCGAAACATTAAGCGTGCGGACCCTACGGGTTCGAGAACTATGTAGACATGACCGAGACACGTCTCCGATCAATAACCAATAGCGGAACCTGGATGCTCATATTGGCTCCTACATATTCTACGAAGATCTTTATCGGTCAAACCGCATAACAACATACGTTGTTCCCTTTGTCATCAGTATGTTACTTGCCCGAGGTTCGATCATCGGTATCTCAATACCTAGTTCAATCTCGTTAAGCAAGTCTCTTTACTCGTTCGTAATACATCATCCCGCAACCAACTCATTAGTTGCAATGCTTGCAAGGCTTAAGTGATGTGCATTACCGAGTGGGCCTAGAGATACCTCTCCGACAATCGGAGTGACAAATCCTAATCTCGAAATACGCCAACCCAACAAGTACCTTCATAGACACCTGTAGAGCACCTTTATAATCACCCAGTTATGTTGTGATGTTTGGTAGCACACAAAGTGTTCCTCCGGTAAACGGGAGTTGCATAATCTCATAGTCATAGGAACACGTATACGTCATGAAGAAAGCAATAGCAACATACCAAATGATCGAGTGCTAAGCTAACGGAATGGGTCAAGTCAATCACATCATTATCCTAATGATGTGATCCCATTAATCAAATGACAACTCTTTTTCCATGGCTAGGAAACATAACCATCTTTAATCAACGAGCTAGTCAAGTAGAGGCATACTAGTGACACTCTGTTTGTCTATGTATTCACACATGTATTATGTTTCCGGTCAATACAATTCTAGCATGAATAATAAACATTTATCATGATATAAGGAAATAAATAATAACTTTATTATTGCCTCTAGGGCATATTTCCTTCGCCTCCCACTTGCACTAGAGTCAATAATCTAGATTACACATTAATGATTCTAACACCCATGGAGCCTTGGTGCTGATCATGTTTTGCTCATGGAAGAGGCTTAGTCAACGGGTCTGCAACATTCAGATCCGTATGTATCTTGCAAATTTCTATGTCTCCCACCTGGACTAAATCCCGGAAGGAATTGAAGCGTCTCTTGATGTGCTTGGTTCTCTTGTGAAATCTAGATTCCTTCGCCAAGGCAATTGCACCAGTATTGTCACAAAAGATTTTCATTGGACCCAATGCACTAGGTATGACACCTAGATCGGATATGAACTCCTTCATCCAGACTCCTTCATTTGCCGCTTCCGAAGCAGCTATGTACTCCGCTTCACATGTAGATCCCGCCACGACGCTTTGTTTAGAACTGCACCAACTGACAGCTCCACCGTTCAATGTAAACACGTATCCGGTTTGTGATTTAGAATCGTCCGGATCAGTGTCAACGCTTGCATCAACGTAACCATTTATGATGAGCTCTTTGTCACCTCCATCAACGAGAAACATATCATTAGTTCTTGACCGCTGTCCAGTGATCCACTCCTGGATTACTTTGGTACCTCCCTGCTAGACTTATAGCAAGGCACTCATCAGGTCTGGTACACAGCATTGCATACATGATAGAGCCTATGGCTGAAGCATAGGGTAAATCTTTGATTTTCTCTATATATTCTGCAGTGGTCGGGCATTGAGTATTACTCAACTTCACACCTTGTAACACAGGCAAGAAACCTTTCTTTGCTTGATCCATTTTGAACTTCTTCAAAACTTTGTCAAGGTATAGTGCTTTGTGAAAGTCCAATTAAGCGTCTTGATCTATCTCTATAGATCTTGATGCCCAATATATAAGCAGATTCACCGAGGTCTTTCATTGAAAAACTCTTATTCAAGTATCCCTTTATGCTATCCAGAAATTCTATATCATTTCCAATCAGCAATATGTCATCCACATATAATATCAGAGATGCTACAGAGCTCCCACTCACTTTCTTGTAAATACGAGGCTTCTCCAAAAGTCTGTACAAAACCAAATGCTTTGATCACACTATCAAAGCGTTTATTCCAGCTCCGAGAGGCTTGCACCAGTCCATAAATGGATCGCTGGAGCTTGCACACTTTGTTAGCTCCCTTTGGATCGACAAAACCTTCTGGTTGCATCATATACAACTCTTCTTCCAAAAATCCATTCAGGAATGCAGTTTTGACATCCATTTGCTAAATTTCATAATTATAAAATGCGGCAATTGCTAACATGATTCGGACAGACTTAAGCATCGCTACGGGTGAGAAGGTCTCATCGTAGTCAATCCCTTGAACTTGTCGAAAACATTTTGCAACAAGTCGAGCTTTATAGACAGTAACAATACCGTCAGCGTCAGTCTTCTTCTTGAAGATCCATTTATTTTCAATTGCTTGCCGATCATCGGGCAAGTCAACCAAAGTCCACACTTTGTTCTCATACATGGATCCCATCTCAGATTTCATGGCCTCAAGCCATTTTGCGGAATCTGCACTCACCATCGCTTCTTCATAGTTCCTAGGTTCGTCATGGTCTAGTAACATAACCTCCAGAACAGGGTTACCGTACCACTCTGGTTGACCTACGAGGTTCAGTAACAACTTGATCTGAAGTTTCATGATCATCATCATTAACTTCCACACTAATGTGTGTAGGCGTCACAGGAACAGATTTATGTGATGAGCTATTTTCCAATAAGGGAGCAGGTACAGTTACCTCATCAAGTTCTACTTTCCTCCCACTCACTTCTTTCGAGAGAAACTCCTTCTCTAGAAAGGATCCATTCTTAGCAACGAATGTCTTGCCTTCGGATCTGTGATAGAAGGTGTACCCAACAGTCTCCTTTGGGTATCCTATGAAGACACATTTCTCCGATTTGGGTTCGAGCTTATCAGGTTGAAGCTTTTTTCACATAAGCATCGCAGCCCCAAACTTTAAGAAACGACAACTTTGGTTTCTTGCCAAACCACAGTTCATAAGGCGTCGTCTCAACGGATTTCGATAGTGCCCTATTTAATGTGAATGCAGTCGTCTCTAAAGCACAACCCCAAAACGATAGCGGTAAATCAGTAAGAGACATCATATATCGCACCATATCTAGTAAAGTACGATTACGATGTTCGGACACACCATTACGTTGTGGTTTTCCGGGTGGCGTGAGTTGCGAAACTATTCCGCATTGTTTCAAATGTAGACCAAACTCGTAACTCAAATATTCTCCTCCACGATCAGATCGTAGAAACTTTATTTTCTTGTTACGATGATTTTCAACTTCACTCTGAAATTCTTTGAACTTTTCAAACGTTTCAGACTTATGTTTCATTAAGTAGATATACCCATATCTACTTAAATCATCTGTGAAGGTGAGAAAATAACGATATCCGCCACGAGCCTCAATATTCATCTGACCACATACATCTGTATGTATGATTTCCAACAAATATGTTGCTCTCTCCATAGTACCGGAGAACGTCGTTTTAGTCATCTTGCCCATGAGGCACGGTTCGCAAGTACCAAATGATTTATAATCAAGTGGTTATAAAAGTCCATCAGTATGGAGTTTCTTCATGCGCTTTACACTGATATGACCCAAACGGCAGTGCCACAAATAAGTTGCACTATCATTATCAACTCTGCATCTTTTGGTTTCAACATTATGAATATGTGTATTACTACTATCGAGATTCATCAAAAATAGACCACTCTTAAAGGGTGCATGACCATAAAAGATATTACTCATATAAATAGAACAACCATTATTCTCTGATTTAAATGAATAACCGTCTCGCATCAAACAAGATCCAGATATAATGTTCATGCTCAACGCTGGCACCAAATAACAATTATTCAGGTCTAATATTAATCCCGAAGGTAGATGTAGAGGTAGCGTGCCGACGGCGATCACATCGACTTTGGAACTGTTTCCCACGCGCATCGTCCCAGTGTTTGCTTAATCCGTAGTCCCTGTTTCGAGTTGCAAATATTAGCAATGTAACCCAAGATCAAATACCAGTGCTCACGCAAGCTCTAGTAAGGTACACATCAATAACATGTATATCACATATACCTTGGTTTACCTTGCCATCCTTCTTATCCGCCAAATATTTGGGGCTATTCCGCTTCCAAAGGATGACCGCTTGCAAGAGAAGCACTTTCGGTCTCAGGCTTAGGTCCAGACTTGGGTTTCTTCTCTTGAGCAGCAACTTGCTTGATGTTCTTTTTGAAGTTCCCCTTCTTCTTCCCTTTGCCCTTTTTCTTGAAACTGGTAGTCTTATTGACCATCAACACTTGATGCTCCTTCTTGATTTCTACCTCCGCAGCCTTTAGCATCGCGAAGAGCTCGGGAATCTTCTTATCCATCCCTTGCATGTTATAGTTCATCACGAAGCTCTTGTAGCTTGGTGGCAGTGATTGAAGAATTATGTCAATGACGCTATCATCCGGAAGATTAACTCCCAGTTGAATCAAGTGATTGTTATACCCAGACATTTTGAGTATATGCTCACTGACAGAACTATTCTCCTCCATCGTGCAGCTGTAGAACTTATTGGAGACTTCATATCTCTCAATCCAGGCATTTGCTTGAAATATTAACTTCAATTCCTTGAACGTCTCATATGCTCCATGACGTTCAAAACGTCGTCGAAGTCCCGGTTCTAAGCCGTAAAGCATGGCACATTGAACTATCGAGTAGTCATCAGATTTGCTCTGCCAGACGTTCTTAACGTCGTTAGTTGCATCAACAGCAAGTCTGGCACCCAGCGGTGCTTCCAGGATTTAATTCTTCCAGGCAAAGAATGAGGATAATCCTCAAGTTATGGACCCAGTCCGTGTAATTGCTACCATCATCTTTCAACTTTGCTTTCTCAAGGAACACATTAAAATTCAACGGAACAACAGCACGGGCCATCTATCTACAATCAACATAGACAAGCAAGATCCTATTAGGTACTAAGTTCATGATAAATTTAAGTTCAGTTAATCATATTACTTAAGAACTCCCACTTAGATAGACATCCCTCTAATCCTCTAAGTGATCACGTGATCCAAATCAACTAAACCATAATCGATCATCACGTGAAATGGAGTAGCTTTCAATGGTGAACATCACTATGTTGATCATATCTACTATATGATTCATGCTCGACCTTTCGGTCTCAAAGTGTTCCGAGGCCATATCTGCATATGCTAGGCTCGTCAAGTTTAACCCGAGTATTCTTAAATGCGCAAAACTGGCTTGCACCCGTTGTAGATGGACGTAGAGCTTATCACACCCGATCATCACGTGGTGTCTGGGCACGACGAACTTTGGCAACGGTGCATACTCAGGGAGAACACTTTAATCTTGATATTTAGTGAGAGATCATCTTATAATGGTACCATCAATCAAAGCAAGATAAGATGCATAAAAGATAAACATCACATTCAATCAATATAAGTGATATGATATGGCAATCATCATCTTGTGCTTGTGATCTCCATCTCCGAAGCACCGTCATGATCACCATCGTCACCGGCGCGACACCTTGATCTCCATCGTAGCATCGTTGTCGTCTCGCCAATCTTATGCTTCTACGACTATCGCTACCGCTTAGTGATAAGGTAAAGCATTACAGGGCGATTGCATTGCATACAATAAAGCGACAACCATATGGCTCCTGCTAGTTGCCGATAACTCGGTTACAAAACATGATCATCTCATACAATAAAATTTAGCATCATGTCTTGACCATATCACATCACAACATGCCCCGCAAAAACAAGTTAGACGTCCTCTACTTTGGTGTTGCAAGTTTTACGTGGCTGCTACTAGGCTTAGCAAGAACCGTTCTTACCTACGCATCAAAACCACAAAGATAGTTTGTCAAGTTGGTGCTATTTTAACCTTCGCAAGGACCGGGCGTAGCCACACTCGGTTCAACTAAAGTTGGAGAAACTGACACCCGCCAGCCACCTGTGTGCAAAGCACGTCAGTAGAACCAGTCTCGCATAAGCGTATGCGTAATGTCGGTCCGGGCCGCTTCATCCAACAATACCGCCGAACCAAAGTATGACATGCTGGTAAGCAGTATGACTTATATCACCCACAACTCACTTGTGTTCTACTCGTGCATATAACATCTACGCATAAAACCTGGCTCGGATGCCACTGTTGGGGAACGTAGTAATTTCAAAAAAAATCCTACGCACACACAAGATCATGGTGATGCATAGAAGCGATAGGGGAGAGTGTTGTCCACGTACCCTCGTAGACCAAAAGAGGAAGCGTTAGCACAACGCGGTTGATGTAGTCATACGTCTTCACGATCCGACCGATCAAGTACCGAACGTACGGCACCTCCGAGTTCAGCACACGTTCAGCCCGATGACATCCCTCGAACTCCAATCTAGCCGAGTGTTGAGGGAGAGATTATGCACCATGACGGCGTGGCGACGATGATGATGTTCTACCGACGCAGGGCTTCGCCTAAGCACCGCTACAGTATTATCGAGGTGGACTATGGTGGAGCAGGGCACCGCACACGGCTAAAAGATCAAACGATCAATTGTTGTGTCTCTAGGGTGCCCCCTTTCCCCCGTATATAAAGGAGCAAGGGGGAGGTGCGGTCGGCAAAGAGGGGCGGCCAGAGGAGTCCTACTCCTACCGGGAGTAGGACTCCTCCCTTTCCTTGTTGGATTAGGAGTGGAGGGGAAAGAGGAGGAGAGAGGAAGGAAAGGGGCGCCGCCCCATCTCCTTGTCCTATTCAGACTAGGGGAGGCGCGCCCTGCGGCCGCCTCTCCTCTTCTCCACAAAGGCCCACTATGGCCCATTAAGCCTCCGGGGTTCCGGTAACCCCTCGGTACTCGGTAAAATCGATTTCACCCGGAACACTTCGATATCCAAACATAGGCTTCCAATATATCAATCTTCATGTCTCGACCATTTCGAGACTCCTCGTCATGTCCGTGATCACATCCGGGGCTCAACAACCTTCGGTACATCAAAACATATAAAGTCATAATATAAGCATCATCGAAACGTTAAGCGTGCGGACCCTACGGGTTCGAGAACTATGTAGACATGACCGAGACACGTCTCCGGTCAATAACCAATAGCGGAACCTGGATGCTCATATTGGCTCCCACATATTCTACGAAGATCTTTATCGGTCAGACCGCATAACAACATACGTTGTTCCTTTGTCATCGGTATGTTACTTGCCCGAGATTCGATCGTCGGTATCTCAATACCTAGTTCAATCCCATTACCGGCAAGTCTCTTTACTCATTCCGTAATACATCATCATGCAACAAACTCATTAGTTGCAATGCTTGCAAGGCTTAAGTGATGTGCATTACCGAGTGGGCCGAGAGATACCTCTCCGAGAATCGGAGTGACAAATCCTAATCTCGAAATACGCCAACCCAACAAGTTCCTTCAGAGACACTTGTAGAGCACCTTTATAATCACCCAGTTACGTTGTGACCTTTGGTAGCACACAAAGTGTTCCTCCGGTAAACGGGAGTTGCATAATCTCATAGTCATAGGAACATGTATATGTCATGAAGAAAGCAATAACAACATTCTAAACGATCGAGTTCTATGCTAACGGAATGGGTCAAGTCAATCACATCATTCTCCTAATGATGTGATCCCATTAGTCAAATGACAACTCTCTGTCCATGGCTAGGAAACATAACCATCTTTAATTAACGAGCTAGTCAAGTAGAGGCATACTAGTGACACTCTGTTTGTCTATGTATTCACACATGTATTATGTCTCTGGTCAATACAATTCTAGCATGAATAATAAACATTTATCATGATATAAGGAAATAAATAATAACTTTATTATTGCCTCTAGGGCATATTTCCTTCACTGCATACCTAGTTCAATCTCGTTACTCGCAAGTCTCTTTACTCGTTCTGTAATGCATCACCCCATAACTAACTCATTAGTCACATTGCTTGCAACGCTTATTATGATGTGCATTACTGAGAGGGCCCAGAGATACCTCTCCGATACTCGGAGTGACAAATCCTAATCTCGATATAAGCCAACCCAACAAACACCTTAAGAGATACCTATAGAGCATCTTTATAATCACCCAATTACGTTGTGACGGTTGATAGCACACAAGGTATTCCTCCGGTATCTGGGAGTTGCATAATCTCATTGTCAAAGGAATGGGTATAAGTCATGAAGAAAGCAGTAGCAATAAAACTTAACGATCATTATGCTAAGCTAACGGATGGGTCTTGTCCATCACATCATTATGCTAATGATGTGATCCCGTTAATCAAATGACAACACATGTCTATGGTTAGGAAACTTAACCATCTTTGATTAACAAGCTAGTCTAGTAGAGGCTTTACTAGTGACACGGTGTTTTGTCTATGTATCCACATGTATCAAGTTTCCGGTTAATACAATTCTAGAATGAATAATAAACATTTATCATGATATAAGGAAATATAAATAGCAACTTTATTATTGCCTCTAGGGCATATTTCCTTTAGTCTCCCACTTGCACTAGAGTCAATAATCTTGATTACATTGTAATGATTCTAATACCCATGGAGTCTTGGTGTTGATCATGTTTTGTCGTGGAAGAGGCTTAGTCAACGGGTCTACTACATTCAGATCCATATGTATTTTGCAAATCTCTATGTCTCCCTGATTGACTTGATCACGGATGGAGTTGAAGCATCTCTTGATGAGTTTGGTTCTTTTGTGAAGTCTGGATTCCTTCGCCAAGTCAATTGCTCTAGTATTGTCACAAAAGATTTTCATTGGACCCGATGCACTAGGTATTACACCTAGATCAGATATGAACTCCTTCATCCATACTCCTTCATTTGCTGCTTCCGAAGCAGCTATGTACTCCGCTTCACACGTAGATCCCACCATGACGCTTTGCTTGGAACTGCACCAACTGACAGCTCCACCATTCAATATAAATACCTATCATGTTTTTGACTTAGAGTCATCCGGATTAGTGTCAAAACTAGCATCAACGTAACCATTTCGGACGAGCTCTTTGTCACCTCCATAAACGAGAAACATATCCTTAGTCCTTTTCAGGTACTTCAGATTTTCCTGACCACTGTCTAGTGATCCACTCCTATATTACTTTGGTACCTCCCTGCTAGACTTATAGCAAGACATACATCAGGTCTAGTACACAACATTGCATACATGATAGAACCTATGGTTGAGGCATAGGGAATGACTTTCGTTTTCTCTCTATCTTCTTTAGTGGTCGGGCATTGAGTCTGACTCAACTTCGCACCTTGTACCACAAGCAAGAACCCTTTCTTTCACTGATCCATTTTGAACTTCTTCAAAACTTTATCAAGGTATGTGCTTTGTGAAAGTCCAATTAAGTGTCTTGATCTATCCCTATAGATATTTATGCCCAATATATAAGCAGCTTCACCGAGGTCTTTCATTGGAAAACTCTTATTCAAGTATCCATTTATGCTATCCAGAAATTCTATATCATTTCCAATAAACAATATGTCATCCACATATAATATTAGAAATTCTACAGAGCTCCCAATCACTTTCTTGTAAATACATGCTTCTCTGGAAGTCTGTATAAAACCATATGCTTTGAACACACTATCAAAATGTGTATTCCAAATGCTTGTACCAGTCCATAAATGGATTGCTGGAGCTTGCACACTTTGTTAGCACCTTTAGGATCGACAAAACCTTATGGTTGCATCATATACAACTCTTCTTTAAGAAATCCATTAAGGAATGCAGTTTTGACATCCATTTGCCAGATTTCATCATCATAAAATGCGGCAATTGCTAACGTGATTCGGACAGCCTTAAGCATCGCTAAAGGTAAGAAAGTCTCATCTTAGTCAACTCCTTGAACTTGTCAAAAACCTTTTGCAACAAGTCGATCTTTGTAGACGGTAACATTACCATCCGCGTCAGCCTTCTTCTTGAAGATCCATTTATTCTCTATGGCTTGCCGATCATCAGGCAAGTCAACCAAAGTCCACACTTTGTTCTCATACATGGATCCCATCTTAGATTTCATGGCCTCAAGCCATTTTGCGGAATATGGGCTCATCATCGCTTCCTCGTAGTTCGTAGGTTCGTCATGGTCTAGTAACATGACTTCCAGAACAGGATTACCGTACCACTCTGGTGCGGAACGTACTCTGGTTGACCCATGAAGTTCGGCAGTAACTTGATCTGAAATTTCATGATCATTATCATTAGCTTCCTCTCTAGTTGGTGTAGGCATCACGGGAATAGTTTTCTGTGATGAGCTACTTTCCAACTCAAGAGAAGGTACAATTACCTCATCAAGTTCTACTTTCCTCCCACTCACTTCTTTTGAGAGAAACTCCTTCTCTAGAAAGGATCCATTCTTAGCAACAAAGATCTTGCCTTCGGATATGTGATAGAAGGTGTACCCAGCAATTTCTTTTGGGTATCATATGAAGACGCACTTCTCCGATTTGGGTTCGAGCTTATCAGATTGAAGCTTTTTCACATAAGCATCGCAAACCCAAACTTTAAGAAATGACAGCTTAGGTTTCTTGCCAAACCATAGTTCATACGGTGTCGTCTCAACGGATTTAGACGATGCCCTATTTAATGTGAATGCAGATGTCTCTAATGCATAACCCCAAAACGATAGTGGTAAATTGGTAAGAGACATCATAGATCGCACCATATCCAATAAAGTACGGTTACGATGTTTGGACACACCATTACGCTGTGGTGTTCCAGGTAGCGTGAGTTGTGAAACTTTCCACATTGTTTTAAATGAAGGCCAAACTCATAACCCAAATATTCGCCTCCGTGATCAGATCATAGAAACTTTATTTTCTTGTTACGATGATTCTCCACTTCACTCTGAAATTCTTTGAACTTTTCAAATGTTTCAGACTTGTGTTTCGTTAAGTAGATATACCCATATCTGCTCAAATCATCTATGAAGGTCAGAAAATAACGATACCCGTCGGGAGCCTCAACACTCATCGGACCGCATAATTCAATATGTATTATTTCCAATAAGTGAGTGGCTCGCTCCATTGTTCCTGAGAACGGAGTCTTAGTCATCTTGCCGATGAGGCATGGTTCGCAAGCATCAAATAATTCATAATCAAGTGATTCCAAAAGTCCATCCGCATGGAGTTTTTTCATGCGTTTTACACCAATATGACCTAAACGAGAGTGCCACAAATATCTTGCACTGTCATTATCAACTTTGCATCTTTTGGCATCAATATTATGAATATGTGTATCACCACGATCGAGATTCAACAAAAATAGGCCACTCTTCATGGGTGCATGACCATAAAAGATATTACTCATATAAATAGAACAACCATTATTCTCTGATTTAAATGAATAACCGTCTCGCATGAAAAAAGATCCAGATATAATGTTCATGCTCAATGCTGGCACCAAATAACAATTATTCAGTTCTAAAACTAATCCCGAAGGTAGATGTAGAGGTAGCATGCCGACGGCGATCACATCGACCTAGGAACCATTCCCGACGTGCATCGTCACCCCATCCTTAGCCAATCTTCGTTTAATCCGTAGCCCCTCTTTCGAGTTGCAAATATGAGCAACAGGACTAGTATCAAATACCTAGGAGCTACTACGAGCATTAGTAAGGTACACAACAATAACATGTATATAAAATATACCTTTGTTCACTTTGCCATCCTTCTTATCCGCCAAATACTTGGGGCAGTTCCGCTTCCAATGACCAGTACCTTTGTAGTAGAATCACTCAGTTTCAGGCTTGGGTCCAGACTTGGGCTTCTTCTCGGGAGTGACAACTTGTTTTCCATTCTTCTTGAAGTTCCCCTTCTTTCCCTTGCCCTTTTTCTTGAAACTAGTGGTCTTGTTAACCATCAACACTTGATACTCTTTCCTAATTTCTACCTCCGCAGCTTTGACCATAGAGAAGAGCTCAGGAATTGTCTTATCCATCCCTTGCATATTATAGTTCATCACGAAGCCTTTGTAGGTTGGTGGCAGTGATTGAAGAACTCTGTCAATAACACTGTCATTTGGAAGTTTAACTCCCAGCTGAGTCAAGTGGTTATGATACCCAGACATTCTGAGTATGTGTTCACTGACAGAATGGTTCTCCTCCATCTTGCAGCTATAGAACTTGTTGGAGACTTCATATCTCTCAACTCGGGCATTTGCTTGAAATATTAACTTTAACTCCTGGAACATCTATGGTCCATGACGTTTAAAACGTCTTTGAAATCCCGATTCTAAGCCGTAAAGCATGGCACACTAAACTATAGAGTAGTCATGAGACCGTGTCTGCCAGACGTTCAAAGCATCTACATTAGCGGGAGGGGGACTTGTCACCTAGCAGTGCATCAAGGACATAATTCTTCTGTGCAGCAATGAGGATAATCCTCAAGTTACGGACCCAGTCCATGTAGTTGTTACAATCATCTTTCAACTTAGCTTTCTCTAGGAACACATTAAAATTTAAGGGACCGGTAGCACAGGCTATTGATCTACAACATAGATATGCAAAAACTATCAGGACTAAGTTCATGATAAATTAAGTTCAATTAATCATATTTCTTAAGAACTCCCACTTAGATAGACATCCCTCGAGTCATCTAAATGATCACGTGATCCATATCAACTAAACCTTGTCCGATCATCACGTGAGATGGAGTAGTTTTCAGTGGTGAACATCTCTATGTTGATCATATCTACTATATAATTCACATTCGACCTTTCGGTCTCCAATGTTCCGAGGACATGTCTGTACATGCTAGGCTCATAAAGTTTAACCCGAGTATTTCGCACGTGCAAAACTGTCTTGCACCCGTTGTATATGAACGTAGAGCTTATCACAGCCGATCATCACGTGGTCTCTCGGCACGATGAACTGTCGCAACGGTGCATACTCAGGGAGAACACTTATACCTTGAAATTTTAGTAAGGGGTCATCTTATAATGCTACCACGGTACTAAGCAAAATAAGATGCATAAAAGATAAACATCACATGCAATCAAAAATATGTGACATGATATGGCCATCATCATCTTGTGCCTATGATCTCCATCTCCAAAGCACCGTCATGATTTCCATAGTCACCGTCTTGACACCTTGATCTCCATCGTAGCATCGTTGTCATCTCACCAACTATTGCTTCTACAACTATCGCTAACGCTTAGTGATAAAGTAAAGCTATTACATGGCATTTGCATTACAATAAAGCGACAACCATAAGGCTCTTGCCAGTCGCTGATAACTTTTACAAAACATGATCATCTCATACAATAACGTACATCACATCATGTCTTGACCATATCACATCACAACATGCCCTGCAAAAAAAAGTTAGACGTCCTCTACTTTGTTGTTGCAAGTTTTACGTGGCTGCTACTGTCTTCTAGTAAGAACTGTTCTTACCTACGCATCAAAACCACAAAGGTGATTTATCAAGTTTGTTGTTTTAACCTTCAACAAGGACCGGCCGCAGTCAAATTTGATTCAACTAAAGTTGGAGAAACAAACACCCGCCAGCCACCTTTATGCAAAACTAGTTGCATGTCTTTCGGTGGACCCAGTCTCATGAACATGGTCATGTAAGGTTGGTCCGAGACACTTCATCCAACAATACCGCCGAATCAAAATAAGACGTTGGTGGTAAGCAGTATGACGATCACCGCCCACAACTCTTTGTGTTCTACTCGTGCATATCATCTACGCATAGACCTGGCTCGGATGCCACTGTAGGGGAACGTAGAATGCAATTTCAAAAAAATTCCTACGCTCATGCAAGATCTATCTAGGAGATGCATAGCAACGAGAAGGAGAGAGTGTGTCCATGTACCCTTGTAGACCAAAAGCGGAAGCATTTGCTTAACGCGGTTGATGTAGTTGAACGTCTTCTCGATCCGACCGATCAAGTACCGAACGTACGACACCTCCGAGTTCTGCACATGTTCAACGCGATGACGTCCCTCGAGATCTTGATCCAATAGAGTCTCGAGGAACTAGACGAGTTCCATCAACATGACAGAGTGGTGACGGTTATGGTGATATGTTCCGCGCAGGGCTTCGCCTAAGCACTGCGAGAATATTGACCGGAGGTGTAACTTATGCAGGGGGGCGCCGCACATGACTTGGAACAATTGATGTGTTTTGTAGGTGCCCCCCCCCCACGTATATAAAGGAGGGAGGGGAAGGGGGAGGAGGCCGACCCTAGGCGCACCCAAGTAGGAGGAATCCTACTTGGGCTCCTACTTGGATTCGGCCGCCCTTTCCTTTTACCGGAGGGGGAAAGGGGGAACAGATAGAAGGGGAGAAGGAAAGGGGGGCGCCGCCCCCTCTCCTAGTCCTATTCGGCCTCCTTCCTGTGGGGGGGCACCCCACCCCTTTGTGGGCTGGTGTGCCTCCCTCCTATGGCCCATATGGCCCATATCTTCCCCCAGGGGGTTCAGGTAACCCCCCCCCCCCCGGTACTCTGATATGTACCCGATACATTTCGAACACTTCTGATGTCTGAATACTATCATCCAATATATCAATCTTTACCTCTCGACCATTTTGAGACTCCTCGTCATGTCTGTGATCTCATCCGAGACTCCGAACAACATTCGGTCACCAAATTACATAACTCATATAATACAAATCGTCATCGAACGTTAAGCGTGCGGACCATACGGGTTTGAGAACTATGTAGACATGACCGAGACTCTTCTTCGGTCAATAACCAATAGCGGAACCTGGATGCTCGTATTGGTTCCCACATATTCTACGAAGATCTTTATCGGTCAAACCATAATGACAACATACGTTATTCCCTTAGTCATCGATATGTTACTTGCCCGAGATACGATCGTCGGTATCTCCATACCTAGTTCAATCTCATTACCGGCAAGTCTCTTTACTCGTTCCGTAATGCATCACCCCGTAACTAACTCATTAGTCACATTGCTTGCAAGGCTTATTATGATGTGCACTACCGAGAGGGCCCAGAGACACCTCTCTGATACTTGGAGTGACAAATCCTAATCTCAATCTATGCCAACACAAAAAACACCTTCAGAGATACCTGTAGAGCATCTTTATAATCACCCAGTTACATTGTGACGTTTGATAGCAGGTATTACTCCGGTATCCTGGAGTTGCATAATCTCATAGTCAAAGGAATATGTATAAGTCATGAAGAAAGCAATAGGAATAGAACTTAACGATCACTATGCTAAGCTAACGGATGGGTCTTGTCCATCACATCATTCTTCTAATGATGTGATCGCGTTAATCAAATGACAACACATGTCTATGGTTAGGAAACTTAACCATCTTTGATTAACGAGCTAGTCTAGTAGAGGCTTTACTAGGGACACGGTGTTTTGTCTATGTATCCACACATGTATCAAGTTTCTAGTTAATACAATTCTAGCATGAATAATAATCATTTATCATGATATAAGGAAATATAAATAACTACTTTATTATTGCCTCTAGGGAATATTTCCTTCACTCAGCCCCTTACGGAAGGGACATTCATATTTGTGGCCCTATCTCGAACCCAATACTCATATTTACCCCTAACTTTTTGATGTGCTCAAATTTTCCCCTAAAAAGCATTTTAGGTCGCAAGTATGCCCTTCCATCTGGTCAAAGTTGTCTAACCAAAACTTTGAAAATTCATAAAAAATCTATATGAACTCGGAAGAATGCAAAAGAAGATATCAAAATGTTCATAAAAAACATAACCCATATGCACGTGTCATCTACGTTCATGACAGAAGCTTTTTAGGGTTTATAACATTAAAACACTATTTAGGGTGAATGTAAATAAATGCATGTGTAGGTGATGAGCGTAAATGACATGCACGTATATGTTGTATTTTTGTGAACATTTTGATATCTTATTTGCATTCTTGTGAGTTCATATGAATTTGTTATGATTTTTCAAAGTTAGGGGTAAATCTTAGAGTGGACGCAAATTAGGGGCATAAATGTAGGGTTTAAGCTTATGTCACTCTAGCAACCTATCATCCACTTACTAACCCCACGATGCTTTCCCCTTGGCTCAAGCATGGTAATGTGTTGTGTAGTCGACGTTCACACGATACCACAAGAGAAAGAACGACATAACACATCATCAAAATATTGAACGAATATCAACATCACATGATTATTTATAACAAGACTTCTCTGATGTTCTCAAGAACAAACGAAAAAACTCATAAATCATATTCATGTTTATGATCAGAGGAGATAAATATATGATTAACAATCTGAACATATAATCTTCCAACAATTAAACCAACTAGCATCAACTACAAGATCTAATCAACACTACTAGCAACCCACAGGTACCAGTCTGAGGTTTTGAGACAAACATTGAATACAATAGATGAACTAGGGTTTGCGATGAGATGGTGCTGGTGAATATTTTTCATAAAGATTGGTCCTCCCATGATGAAAGGATCATTGGTGATGTCGGCGCTTTTGTTTTCTCCATCCCGATGGGAAGTTTTCTTTAACATGCCAATTTTCAATTCCGATGTTTATAAATAGTCATTCTTATACATCCATGATTTATGCATTTTTTCCTCTATTTGATTTTCATTTGGAATATGATCCAAGGTACTTTAAGCAACTCAAGGATTCTTTCGAGGAAAGATAATATGACTTCTTCAATTTACTAAAGAGAGAGTTGGAAGTGCCCTAAGAAAGTTCTATAAATTCAAAGTTGGAATTCTGATCAATATTGGTTTCACAAATTCATTCCCAATATCTAAAAAAAGATAAAAGGACTTCTTTAAAAATAGAAATGAAATATTGAAAATTGAAGTTGAAATCAAGATTTATTTATTTGGATTTATTTGCAAATTATTTCAATGCTAGTTTTACTAGAATAGAAAAAATGTTTGTTAACTTGCATTTTAGGCCAAAGAAAAGTTCACATGGCTCTATATATTGCCAAAGATTTATGTGAATTTTCTGGTATTTTTAGAATTAGTTTTATTAGTATTTTCTGTGTTTTAGTGCTTTTGTAAAAAAATAAAAAAAAACTCTGTTAAAAAACAACGTAGGTCGGCGCTAGCCGCTAGGCCCAACCGGCTCCCGAGCAGCGACCCACCTCCACCAGCAGCCTACCCTCACCCGAAACCGCTTCAGCCCAGTCGCCCCGTCCCTCCCTCGCTCGCCTCTATCACCGCCATGCAGGGCCCACCCATTCTACTTCCTCCTCACAACAGGGAATCGTGCCAGAGCACGTCGTATTCGGATTCTCTCGGGATCGCGACCCTGAGTCGAACCCCTTCTCCATGCCATGACACTAGTACAGCGAGGTGCAATACAAACGGTTTTTAACCCCTTTCCGCGACGGCATTTGGAACCGTCGCCAAGTGAGTGCAGGCGATAGGGGGGTCCTTCCCACACGACCCAGAAACCGTCGGGGATATGCCCTCCTGGCACACACGCTCGGCAAAATGAGGTCTTGTGCGACCAGCGAGCGACTAAATACGGTTATACGTACAGTAGTGCTCAAAACAATATAATTGTACAGGCGAAATCATTTCCGGTCGTAAGTACATCCCACACAGTCAGTCCTCGCTAAACGTTTTGTTCGTATATACATCCCACACGGTCGCTCCAAGGAAAACGTTTCTGTTCGCATGTACATCACACACAATTTTCCACGTTAAATCTTTTGTGATAGCGTTTCCACTGCACACGGTATTAACAATTTTATCGTTTGTGTTATTGAATGCATCACACACGGTGCGTAGAAGAAACTGTGTGGCAAAGGCTGTCCATCACACATAGTTTTTATGTGGTAAACGTTTGCGCCAGGTAGCCTAACGCAAATTGTTTTCAAGAGAATGTCGTGTGTGATTGTTCATTAATCTAACACGGTTTATTCCTAGAAAATGTGTGCATTATTGAATGCATCACACACGGTGTTTTCTCAATAACCGTTTGCAATAGAAAAACTCAATTAGCAGGCTAATTATCCTATTATTAATAATCCATTTATTAATCTAATTGACATTTCATATTAAGCACACAATATATTTCATTTTCATAATTGAAATACATCAGAGTACAACATCATATAGCTTCAGCACTCAGCTACCCTGTTACACAACTGCACCAGCACCAAGTTTCACATGCAACATCTATAACCTTTCAAAATTAGCATCATAGACGGTACATAGACAGACGTATCTCATCTGGAAAACTGCTGAAGCCGAAGGTGAATATTGAGCCTTCATTGATGTTAAAGGTCTTTGCAACTTTAGGCCAGTGCCTGTGGATGATTGACCGTCGTCGCCGTCCTCTTCAGAACACTTCAATCTTGAACCATGGGTGTTGTATGAATACCTTCCTCACCTCCTGACCATACAGGTGGTTTGAGAGGTAATAATCAGTGAACTGCTTTGGAAAGGCCTAAAAACAAGGATGTGCATAAATATCTTCTCTATATTGGAAATGGGGCAAAGGAATAAAAAAGGCAAGGTATAATAGTTAGTACCATCCTGTAGTGAACTGATGTCTTCTTCATTGTGCAAACAAAGATCTTGTTATTTTTTGCCGCCAATTTCTTTATCCTGACAATCTTTCTGAATTTCTTGTGGCACCCCGGCTCAGAGAAAACCGGAACGCCCCGTATTCCAGCCCAGAGATCGAGGAGAAGTATTCTGGAATACGGCACTCCTTAGCATAGAACAAACCAGCTTTCTATTATTATACGAATATGATTACAAGGTCTCCGATATTACAATGAATAACATCGGCACGGCGACACTACACCATCCTCAGTTGCTCTATGCAAGCAGCAGAACAACTCGAAGCAGCGGAATAACTCTAGCAGCAGAAAAACTACTGGCAGCGGAACAATGGCGACGGTGGTGAACTCCAATCTGCAGGGACTCTGGCTGGAATGCTTATCCTAGCTCGCGAACACCGGAACAACACCAAACAAGCAAGCAATCCAGGCATGACCTGCAAGCTGGCATGACACGCTGGTCAATTACATTGAATGTACTTGCAAGCTCACAATTAACCGAAGCATTCAAGACAAACAACAGCATGGCAATTACAGGTTAAGCAGGAATTAACATGAGATCCTCATAACAACATGACATGAACAACATGACATCCAAAGTAATACTCCCAAAATAATACCAGATACCATCATGAAAATAATCGTAATAGCCACTAAGAATCCAAAGGCAACATGAACATGATACAGCTAGAACAACATGAGCATAGCATGAACATATGAATCTGACGATACTAGCATGCAACATGATGACACTATATGCATTATTTATTCTGCTCGGGTTACCTCGTAACCATCACATGCATCACTTACCAACCTCGGACATCACACGATCATATTAGGATCAAATCAAGCTTGTTATAAACAATATCGTAGCAATCATTAAATGACCACAAGGAGCTTGATCTTTACCCATGATTCTCGCACAACATCACGAATATCCAACAACTCGGTATCCTCGATACCACGGTGATCATTTCGGCGATCACAACCATGACCAACACTTGGTCTCAAACCGTGATCCTTCCGGCGATCATGTGACACCCCCAAAATTTCAACCTTGTTTTATTAATTAAAATTTTGCCAGGAAACTTAAACTTTTATTTTCTGGATTTTCCTTTGATTTCAAAACCATTATTTTCTTTATTTTTATGGAGTTTTTACCCCAAGTGAAAACTTTCCAATTATATTATTGGACTTGTTTACCCTCTCAAGAAAAACATTTCTATTATCAGTGGATTTATTTGCATAATTACTGCTCTCACGAGCTTTATTCCTTAAAGTGATTTTTCATTAGTTTTGGAGCTCTATTTGAACTACAACCATTTGATAAATTTATTTCAAATTCCAACCAAAATTTGGAGATGTCATGTGATGTTTTTA
Source organism: Aegilops bicornis (assembly GCA_021605145.1). Lineage (NCBI taxonomy): Eukaryota > Viridiplantae > Streptophyta > Magnoliopsida > Poales > Poaceae > Aegilops > Aegilops bicornis. Next base: position 163,931,262 of record CM038673.1, read on the forward strand.
AATCACTTTTTTGCAAAAATGTCTTCTGTTCATTGGAGATTTTGAGCTCTACACCAAGTTTTCAAATCTGGTCCGATTAGGCAATTTTGCACTACAACCTATTTAAATATTTCTTTAAAACTTCCACCAAAATTATGGGATGTTAATAGGAGTATGTTATTCAACTTTATGCAAAAACCCAGTTATGTATTTTGAAAAAATTGAGTGAATCAACCTCATTTTCATTCTGGTCCAACTTGATGATTTGTCTTTGCAACCATATTTTAACTTGCTCCTTTACCCATGATTCTTTTTCCTGCTTATAGACCACCCTGCAAAACCCTTAAGTCCAGGAGAGTGGACCCATTGGAGGATTTTAAGTGCATGCAATCATGCCTTTTTATTTCTGTGCAAACTGAAGATTTGCAAAACTTGCACGAGCAAGTTTCTGGTTTTTCCCATATGACCTTGCCATCACCAACTATAGCTAAAGAGACTAGGATCTGGAGATTTTGGCCACCCCAAGAGTTACCTAGATGCCCATGGCATTTTTTCAAACACCCTGTGAGCATGGCCAGTTTGGGCATGAACTTTTAGTTTGCACTGTGAGCTTGATCCAATGAACCAGCAAACTTGTCCACTAAGCTCCTAGATGACTCTAACCTAGACCTGTTAAACCCCAGCCTCACCCAAGACCTCTAGCACGCCCTGGGAGTCTGTCGAGCATGTCGCGTGCGGTCTGGACGCGCCAGGCGTGTGTTTTGCACGTGCGTGCGCCCGAGCCGCCGCGTCGTGCCCCTGGCCCTTGCTCACCTGCAGAGCCGCGCCCGCCCTCGTCCACACGTTGGAGCCCTCCAAGCTAGACCCTGGAGCCCTACAGTGCCGCCGTCAGGTCGGCCATGGCGGCTAGCGGCCGGCCACATCAGCCTCTGCCCTGGACGGCGCCGCCCGATCCACCCTCGCTCGCCAGCTGCCCTCTGGAGCAGTTCAAGCTCATCCGCAAGCTTGTACACTAGCACACATCGCCGCCACGTCGCCCTGCAACTACAGAACGGCGGTCGCCGACGATCCTATCCACGGCCGCCGCGAACCGACATGGCTGCGCTATATAAGGAGCCCCCGAGCGCGTCCAGTCCCTCAGGCAGCCTCATACCATCCTCCTAGTGCCCCCTTAGCCGACAATCGAAGAGAGGAAAGCCTTCTTCCCCGCCTCCGGCCAGTTCGGTCGCCGCCATGATCCAGTGCCATGTGTCGCAAACAGAGTCTTCCTTGCCCATCCAGTTCCACCATCACCTTCCCCTCGACCTTGCGGAGCTGCCCAACCCCTCAAACGCGACCCAGAGCCACCATAGCCCAAATCCCCAATCGTGCCCGAAGCCATCTCTGCCGCGAAGCTCGCTGCTGGCGACCCCTTCCACCCCCGCCAGCCCAGAGACTACCGGGAGGACCACCTTGGGCTACCAGATCCATCCCAGCCCTCGGATGCCCACAGGGAGCCATCGTTCACCGGCAAAGACCGCCGGAGCTCCGCCTCCGTTTGGCCAAAGAATCAAACTAGGCAAAATTTGAGAAAGGCAAGAAAAAGAATCAAACCTGACCAGTGGGCCTCGTGGACCCACTGTCAGTGACCCACGCGCCGTCCACGCTGGATAAGTGAAGGCATAAACACCAGAGTACGCCTTCGACGTGTATCTATTGGAAACGTTTTCTTTTCTTTTTCTGTTTTATTTTTAAAACCAGAAATTTGACTAAACTTTGACTGGCTCTAACTTTTTAAATATAACTCCAAAAGAGTTGATTCTTTTTCTTACCTTTCTCAAATTTTGCCTAGTTTATTTTCAGATTTATTTGAAAAAAAATAAACAATTTTTTTTGCACTTTTTTAAACTATGTTTTAATTTGAATATTTCAAAATTAGGATTTGTTGGAGAAGAAGAAAACTTTCAAAAAGTTTTAGGATGCACCCTGCCTCTACACAACTTGAAGGCAAGCATTCTGAACCCTGGCATAATATTATGTGTGTTGTTTGACACGGTTACAACACAACCTCGACACGGAGTATCCGTTGGTTTATGTGATGATATGTTCCTGCTCATGAGTGCATATTGATGATTTCATGCTATTGGAATTTGATATGTTGTGATAGTAGTCACCATCATATGCCCTTCATGCATAGTGGAAGGAAACCGGGAAAGTCCCTGTCTTGGGTAGACCCGAGCTTGCCCCTAGTTCCTCGTCGAGACGAGTGTGTCCGGTATGGCATGATGAGGTGTGACGGGTGGTGATTCTGTCTGTTGGTTGAAATATATTTGTTATGCTAATCTTGCAGGGAATCTTAAACCTCCTGAGTCGACCATAGATCGAGTCTTGTTCGATAACCCCATACTTTTTTAAATGCGACCACGTGTCCCTGCCATAGGTAGGTGCAGTTCAAGAAGTTGTCAACCCCTTCCTAGCACACATCGCATGCAGAGGCCATGGTGGAAGATACGGCTGCATCCAAGAGGGCATGCCACAGTCCGGGAGCATAGGTGTTTCCGGTTGGGACCGAGAGGGGGGCACCCCTTAGAGCGCGCGATATAAATTTGATCCCATGCTACGCGAGGTTGTAGCCTCCCCACTTAGAGTTTTGCTTAACAGGTGTCGTGGGAGATTCCAGACACCGGTAAGTTAAGCTGGTGTGTGCAGTTAGGTGTGTTTTCAATTAAAAGACCATAAATGGAATTATTCCCGATGGACTAAAGGAATCCGTTATTCGTGGGTAAAGAGTACACCCTCTGCAGAGATTAAATCTATTCGAATAGCCGTGTCCATGGTTAAGGACTACAGTCTGGGATGGGTCAAGTGTCGGTCTTAGCGTCGGTCTTCGGAGGAGAAACTCTTAAACCAGAACTTGGATCATGACTTGTGACTTGTGATGATCATGATTATAATTTATTATGGACTAACCCATCATATTATTTGAATTATCGAGTATCCCTGGGATGGTTCTACCTCCTGGATATTCACTGTGATTATTTTATAGGCCCTTTATGTGGTGTCATTTGAGACGCCTGATCGTGGCATACTTGTTATTTACTTTATAAGCCCTTTATGTGGTGTCGCTGAGACATCCGACTGTGGCATACTTGTTATTTACTTTATAAGCCCTTTATGTGGTGTCGCTGAGGCGCCCGGCTGTGGCATGCTTGTTATTTATTTACTTTATAAGCCCTTTATGTGGTGTCGCTGAGACGCCCGACTGTGGCATGCTTGTTATTTATTTACCTTATAAGCCCTTTATGTGGTGTCGCTCAGACGACCGACTGAGGCATGCTCGTTATTTACTAACCTTTCAAGGCGTCGCTTCAGACACCTGATCGGTGCATTTTATTACTACTCTATTATTGCATATTCATGTATATAAATAACCTGCTTGCGTGCATTCAGAGATTTTATTTTATGACTGTCGTGTGATCATAGAATATTTCAGAGCATGATTATCGTTTGTTATATTATACCTGTGTTCATAATGTTTGCGAGTACATTCAAGAGTACTCACTGGCTTGTCCCTGGCTATTGTCTTGGCCAGATTTCTTGCTTGGAGAGGAGCTTGCGCTGACAGCCCCCGGAACCCACGCACTGGTAATAGCAGCCTCGTGAAGATAGGAGTTATCCAGGTCAGCTGTTCCTGTGGGAAATGGAGTCCCATAGACGCTGATGATCCACAAACCGCTTCCGCCTTCAACCACTAGAAACCATTTGTTGTACTCATAGGCCAGAATGGTCTTGTCTTGCATATTATGTACTTTGCTTGGAATTTACGTATCAAGTTGTGCCTCATCAGCTAATAGTAATCCTGGGCTGGTGAGCACAAGGACCATTTTCTCGAAATTAATATCCCGAAAATCCGGTCACGACAAACTTGGTATCGAGCCATCTTGACCATTGGTTAATCCTATCTTAGCTGTCGAAAAACCTAGGTTAACCAACCCACGAGACCATAACCCCGACCCCAGCCAAGCTTTTCGTGTAAGATAGCCACACGGTGACCCCTACACTTTTGGCGATCGGTGCCCAACCTATCGGCCTAGCTCGTCGATCACGCAGCGCCCGATGACCGGCGCCTAAATTGTCTCATTACATGGCGTGCGAGGAAGACTCCGTCCCCTTTTTCTATAAAAAGGGCACACTAGCCTCAACACGGACAAAGACAAACTCTTTCCCAAACCGAGCTATAATGCCAGGACCCATTGTTCACAATGAGACCACAGCCACCAACCTTGGAGGTTTTGTGACCGTGCTCGCAAACCTCACCCGCCGTGCCTATGCATTGGAAGAGCCCCCAGAATATGTGGTGTACCAAGGACCCATGAGCGGTGAGAGCTGTCAATTCTAGGCCACTGTGCACATCTATGGTAGGGGTCTATCGCCAGAATGCCCCTATAGGTTCACCGGAAGGACAACTTCCTTTGAGCCACAAGCCATCCAACTAGCTGCTCGAGAGGCTATAGTTCAACTCCGGCACTTGTCGCCCAAAGTTAACTGTCGCTCATTCTACTACTACCCTGTAGTGGCGGGTATGGTAGGCCACCCCAGGTTGCCAACGGAGATCACGAGACGGATCCTGCATTATTGCATCTGGTGCGCTATGTAAGTGCACTAGAGGAACTGTTCGATCAAATCACCCTTGATCTGATCGCAGCTCGTGGAGAACTGATCCGCCGAGCCCCAGCAAGAAGAGAAGATGAGCCCGACGCCGACAACCCAGTCGTGCTGTTTGGACAACCAATCGAGACCTTGAGGTCAGCCCCAGCCATCAACCAAGGTGCTTTGGTGTCCCCAGAAGTGCTCCATCGCCTTTTGGGAACGCGCTCCAACGGGATCGTAGCCAACAATCCCCGCGATGGTCATCATCGCTATCCCGACCCTGCAGCCCCTCAACCCCCTCCAGCTAACCCCGATGGTGAAACCCGTGGAGAAGCCTCGACGACCGCAAGGCAAGCCCGCTTGGATATAAACGAGGTAGACTAAGTCACTAAAGTAGTACCAAGTCTTAGTATACCCCACGCCCTGAAATTGTGTGATCATGTATCGCCATATTGGGATGATGTCTGCTTGTGCGCCCCTATGTTAAATTGTAGCCACACATGAGTGCGTTGGTGTACGGCTGCATTTTTAATTCCGGGCGTAGCTACCAAAAACCAACCCCGACGACACCCACAGTAACACGTCACTTTTGTGAGATGTGTGTATCTGTGGTTTTGACCCCGACCCCATAGAGCAGAACCGGCAAACTAGTTGCCCTTCACATGATAAATAACCCAGCCAGTTGCTATATAAAAGGCCATCTCGTGACTTTACCAAGTACCCTCACCTTGTGCACCACCCTCACAACCATTTCTTGCCATGCCGAGAGCCCTAGCATTTATCTCGAGAACCCCGGATGCAACCCGGGTAGTTTTGTTAAAATATTGTGGGACTTTACTGCAGTACCATGGGTTCTACCCAGCCACCCCAAGACTGAGCTACTCAAATCGAGAATCACCCCATCCACCTCGAAATATTGGGCGAGTTCACATCCTCCCGTAAACTCAAACCAAGACCCAACGAAAGTCTCCTTCTGGGAAATCTATGGCGACTCATGAGATGGCCATAGAAGCGGCTGCACACGAAGCGCTTGTTCGCCTTCGATTCGCGGTACCCTATGCCAGCGAACGAGGGTATTATTATTTCTCGAGTCGTGCAGCACCCGGAGAAGTAACATCTTTTCCCGGGGGACGAATTGAGAGAGACCCAGTACTGGCCAACCTCGCCCAGTATGTCATCGCTCAAGAGCGCCTGATCCAGCGAGTAATGGGTTATCTCTAGAGCCTCGCTGATTTAAATCCTCAGATCGCCATCGGCAGAACACTAAGACCCGGCCAGGAGAGACGCATTCACTAACTAGTCAACCCGCTTCCCCCGATAGAAGAAGAGTGTGCCCCTATTCGAGAGACGTTTTCTCGGGACCCTGTCCATTTGCCATTTTCATTGTAAACGTCCTAGCTATGTCTGATTATGCGATGCGGCTTATGCATTGTACCCTAAGTTTGTGCTATGAGTAAACTGTTCGGTTTCAGCTGATAGGAGCAATATTTTTCAAAATGACCCTTAGCAAATCTCGAGGACGAGATTTTTCCTAAGGGGGGTAGTGTTGTGACACCCCCAAAATTTTAACCTTGTTTTATTAATTAAAATTTTGCCAGGAAACTTAAACTTTTATTTTCTGGATTTTCCTTCGATTTCAAAACCATTATTTTCTTTATTTTTATGGAGTTTTTACCCCAAGTGAAAACTTTCCAATTATATTATTGGACTTGTTTACCCTCTCAAGAAAAACATTTCTATTATCAGTGGATTTATTTGCATAATTATTGCTCTCTGAGCTTTATTCCTTAAAGTGATTTTTCATTATTTTGGAGCTCTATTTGAACTACAACCATTTGATAAATTTATTTCAAATTCCAACCAAAATTTGGAGATGTCATGTCATGTTTTTAAATCACTTTTATGCAAAAATATCTTCTGTTCATTGGAGATTTTGAGCTCTACACCAAGTTTTCAAATCTAGTCCAGTGGGCAATTTTGCACTACAACCTATTTAAATATTTCTTTAAAACTTCCACCAAAATTATGGGATGTTAATAGGAGTATGTTATTCAACTTTATGCAAAAACCCAGTTATGTCCTTTGAAAAAATTGAGTGAATCAACCTCATTTTCATTCTGGTCCAACTTGATGATTTGTACTGCAACCATATTTTAACTTGCTCCTTTACCCATGATTCTTTTTCCTGCTAATAGACCACCCTGCAAAACCCTTAAGTCCAGGAGAGTGGACCCAATTGGAGGATTTTAAGTGCATGCAATCATGCCTTTTTATTTCTGTCCAAACAGAAGATTTGCAAAACTTGCACTAGCAAGTTTCTGGTTTTGCCCATATGACCTTGCCATCACCAACTACAGCTAAAGAGACTAGGATCTAGAGAGTTTGGCCACCCCAAGAGTTACCTAGATGCCCATGGCATTTTGTCAAACACCCTGTGACCATGGCCAATTTGGGCATGAACTTTGAGTTTGCACTGTGAGCTTCATCCACTGAACCAGCAACCTTGTCCACTAAGCTCCTAGATGACTCTAACCTAGACCTGTTAAACCCCAGCCTCACCCAAGACCTCTAGTACGCCATAGCATTCTGTCGAGCATGTCGCGTGCGTGCGCTGGACGCGCCCAGAGCGTGCGTTTTGCCGCGTGCGTCTTGCCGAGCCGCCGCGTCGTGCCCCTGGCCCTTGCTCACCTGCAGAGCCGCGCCCGCCCTCGTCCACACGTCGGAGCCCTCCAAGCCAGCCACTGGAGCCCTACATCACCGCTGTCAGGTCGGCCATGGCGGCTAATGGCGACCACAGCCTCGCCACGACGGCACCGCCCGAGCCACCCTCGCTCGCCAGCTGCCCTCTGGAGCAGTTCAAGCTCATCCGCAAGCTTGTACACTAGCACACGTCGCCGCCACGTCGCCCTGCAACTACAGAACGGCGGTCGCCGACGATCCTATCCACGGCCACCGCGAACCGACATGGCTGCGCTATATAAGGAGCCCCCGAGCGCGTCCAGTCCCTCAGGCAGCCTCATACCATCCTCCTAGTGCCCCCTTAGCCGACAATCGAAGAGAGGAAAGCCTTCTTCCCCGCCTCCAGCCAGTTCAGTCGCTGCCACGATCCAGTGCCGTGCGTCGGAAACAGAGTCTTCCCCACCCATCCTGTGCCACCATCACCTTCCCCTCGAACTTGCGGAGCTGCCCAACCCCTCAAACGCGACCCAGAGCCACCATAGCCCAAATCCCCAATTGTGCCCGAAGCCATCTCCACTGCGAAGCTCGCCGCCGGCGACCCCTTCCACCCCCACCAGCCCAGCGACTACCCGGAGGACCGCCTTGGGCTGGCGGATCCATCCCTGCCCTCGGATGCCCACGGGGAGCCGTCGTTCACCGGCAAAGACCGCCGGAGCTCCGCCTCCATTTGGCCAAAGGAAAGGGAAGGCGGGGGATGACTGGTCAAACCTGACCAGTGGGCCCCATGGACCCACTATCAGTGACCCACGCGCCGTCCATGCTGGATAAGTGAAGGCGTAAACACCAGAGTACGCCTTCGACGTTTATCTATTCGAAACATTTTCTTTTCTTTTTACATTTTATTTTAAAACCGTAAATTTGAATAAACTTTGACTGGCTCTAACTTTTTTAATATAACTCCAAAAGAGTTGATTCTTTTTCCTACCTTTCTCAAATTTTGCCTAGTTTATTTTCAGATTTATTTGAAAAAAAATTCAGACAATTTTTTTGCACTGTTTTGAAACTATGTATTAATTTTAATATTTTCAAAATTAGGATTTGTTGGAGAAGAAGAAAACTTTCAAAAAGTTTTAGGATGCACCCTGCCTCTACAAAACTTGAAGGCAAGCATTCTGAACCCTGGCACAATATTGTGTGTGTTATTTGACACGGTTACAACACCACCTCGACATGGAGTATCCGTTGGTTTATGTGATGATATGTTCCTGCTCATGAGTGCATATTTATGATTTCATGCTATTGGAATTTGATATGTTGCGATAGTAGTCACCATCATATGCCCTTCATGATACCGGAATGAAACCGGGAAAGTCCCTGTCTTGGGTAGACCCGAGCTTGCCCCTAGTTCCTCGTCGAGACGAGTGTGTCCGGTATGGCATGATGAGGTGTGACGGGTGGTGATTCTGCATTGGTTGAAATATATTTGTTATGCTAATCTTGCGGGAATCTTAAACCTCCTGAGTCGACCATAGATCGAGTCTTGTTCGATAACCCCATACTTGTTTCAATGCGACCACGTGTCCCCGCCATAGGTAAGTGCAGTTCGATAAGTTGTCAACCCCTTTCTAGCACACACCATACAGAGAGGCCATGGTGGAAGATACCGGCTGCATCCAGTAGGCATGCCACCTGGTCCGGGAGCATAGGTGTTTCCGGTTGGGACTGAGAGGGGGGCACCCCTTAGAGCGCGTGATATACATTTGATCCCATGCTACGCGAGGTTGTAGCCTCCCCACTTAGAGTTTTGCTTAACAGGTGTCGTGGGTGATTCCGCATAACCGGTAAGTTAAGCTGATGTGTGCGGTCAGGTGTGTTTTCAATTAAAAGACCATAAATGGAATTAGTCCCGATGGACTAAAGGAATCCGTTACTCGTGGGTAAAGAGTACACCCTCTGCAGAGATTAAATCTATTTGAATAGCTGTGTCCATGGTTAAGGACTACAGTCTGGGATGGGTCAAGTGTCGGTCTTCGGAGGAGAAACTGTTAAACCAGAACTTGGATCATGACTTGTGACTTGTGATGATCATGATTATTATTTATTATGGACTAACCCATTATATTATTTGAATTATCGAGTATCCCTGGGATGGTTCTACCTCCTGGATATTCACTATGATTATTTTATAGGCCCTTTATGTGGTGTCGCTGAGACGCCCGACTGTGGCATACTTGTTATTTACTTTATAAGCCCTTTATGTGGTGTCGGTGAGACGTCCGACTGTGGCATACTTGTTATTTACTTTATAAACCCTTTATGTGGTGTCACTGAGACGCCCGACTGTGGCATGCTTGTTATTTATTTACTTTATAAGCCCTTTATGTGGTGTCATTTGAGACGCCTCGTGGTAACATGCTTGTTATTTATTTACCTTATAAGCCCTTTATGTGGTGTCGCTCAGACGCCCGACTGAGGCATGCTCGTTATTTACTAACCTTTCAAGGCGTCGTTTCAGACACCCGATCGGTGCATTTTATTACTACTCTATTATTGCATATTCATGTATATAAATAACTTGCTTGCGTGCATTCAGAGATTTTATTTTATGACTGACGTGTGATCATAGAATATTTCAGAGCATGATTATCGTTTGTTATATTATACCTATGTTCATAATGTTTGCGAGTACATTGAAGAGTACTCACTGGCTTGTCCCTGGCTATTGTCTTGGCCAGATTTCTTGCTTGGAGAGGAGCTTACCGACAAATTTCTAACCCACGAACCGGGTAATAGCAGCCTCGTGAAGATAGGAGTTATCCGGTCAATTTGTTCTGTGGGAAATGGAGTCCCATAGACACTGATGATCCACAAACCGCTTTCGCCTTCAACCACTAGAAACCATTTGTTGTACTCATAGGCCAGAATGGTCTTGTACTGCATACTATGTACTTTGCTTGGAACTTCTGTATCAAGTTAGTGCCTCATCAGCTAACAGTAATCCTGGGGCTGGTGAGCACAAGGACCATTTTCTGGAAATTAATATCCCGAAAATCCGGTCCTGACAGATCACAACCACGACCAATATTTGGCCCGTGATCCTTATGGCGATCACAACCAACTTATCTCATCATCGAACCGGGGTTGTCATTAATCACGTTATTATTAATACTGTTGACTCACGGTGGGACCGACACGAACTGGGCCCTTATCCGCGGGCGGGCTATCGATAGATTTAATATACACTCTGCAGAGGTTAGCTGCTGTACCCACACCACGGAACCCATGGCCTCGAACTCCCATTCGGGTGGACCAACAGCGTTAAACAAAACCGATCTATTGTCAAGACACTCTCCCGGCCACTCCGACCCACTCCCAACTGGGCTAGTCCTGGGTGGCCCCGTGTCCACCAAAGACACCCCACCACCATCGTGGTCAAACTCCCTCACGGGGACTGGATCCATATAAGCAACGGGCACACAGGGGGTTATGTTCCGCCATCGGGCGAGAATGCATACGCCCATAACCTTCCCTCATGGGAGGCACCCGTGAGATGCACGACAATAGACCAGTTAGGACCCCCATAAGGTAAGCGTGGTTGATCCGGTCGGGTTCGATCTGGCGGCACCATGACTCAGCCAACAGGTTGTTCAAGTTCAATTAAATCGGTTAAACTTGAATGCAAAATGCTGAGCCATGATAAAATAACATGATGCAATTACAATGCATGAACATGATATCAACATAAGCACGGGATGCAACATAAGCATCCATCATATCGACTATGAAATAATCTCAAATCGAACTTGGCATAATGACGAGCATAAATATTACAAGTGCAACACTACTCATAGTATAACATAACATGACCACTAGCATCAACCATAAATAACATGCAAGAACTTATCAATAACATCACCGAGTAGCACTTAACCAACTAACAGCAAAGGAAGAACGCATATTAATAGTACTCGGCAACCGATGTTAGTCGTGTACCGAAGAACATGACCAAACCCAACATGTACTACAATCAAGCATGGCAATATGAAAGTAATACTAGCAACTAGCAAGGCATGATGACCAGGTGCATAACAACATAGCAAACCAGTAAGCACTAACCCAGAAATATTACCGAAACAACGATAACCATATTTTAAACAAGCAATCATTTAAAAAATATTCAAGTTGAAAACCATGGCTACTGCATGACTATTATGCAAGTGGGTATTGTGGCTTGCCTGGGGGTGAAGAAGGCACCGGGGAGAAGTGCGGTGAAGCCGCGGAAAGATTTGCCGGAAACAGTTCTCTCTCGGAGGGGCTGTTTACGTGCAAGGGAAAAAAGGTCATTTTCATAGTGTCAACCCATAGTGAAAGTGAAACCAACAGAACGGGCTCGACGAAACGAAGACGTGGGCTTTGGAATCACCTCATTTGGAGTTGTGGTTAAAAAGATATGAGGTGTTTTCTGCCAGGGACCCATCCGCAATGAAAAACTTCAAAATCTGGGCCTGGACAGAAAAGCAGAAAGCGTATCAGCAAAATATGCTTTCACTGAACTGAAAGCGTATTCAGGGCTGAAGAAGAACGGAAATATGCTTCCTCAAAAAGAAAATATACTCACAGGAGAATACGCTTTCATTACGTGAAAACGTACGGCAGTGGTTTATGTTTCCACTTAAACACGTGGCAGGGGCTTGAGCAGCTGACGTGCGGGTCCCATGGGTGGGGCCCGTCACTTATCCAGCTCAGCCACCCGGGTCAACGCATGCAGGGCGGGACCGGCCGCCTGGGTCGCTGCCAGGTGGGGTCCGCGGGGAGGAGGGGCCCGCCTGGCCTGGCTCCTTCTTCCTCCTCGCTGCGCCCCGACGGAGCAGAGCAGGGGCGCGGCTCCGGCGACGAGCTCCGGCGCCACAGGCCACCTCCGGTGGCGCGCCGGCCACCGGGATGGTCAGGGAGGTGAGGTGTATCCATCCCGCCTGGACACACACGCCGAGGAGGACCGGAGCGACAAGGGCGCGGACTCCGGCGGAGATGGCTTCGGGTGGGATTGGGCATCGTGCAAGGGTGGCTCCGGCGAGGGGGCGAGGGCATGGGGAGGATCGCCAGAGTGAGGGGGTCTCACTGGTGGTGGAAGAACGATGAGGGAGGGCTCGGGTCGGCCGGATTTAAGCGGAGCACCGCGGCGAGGCTTCGGCCATGGGAGGGGCAGGAGAGCTCCTCGAGCTCAACGGAGAGGCTGGGCAGGGTACTGGGACTGAGGTGAGGAGCTTGGGATGCTCGGGAGGCCGCGGGGATGGCTATATATAGCCGCGGGCGAGGAGGCCGAGCTGGCACCGCCGCGGACGCGTGTCCGGCGCCGCGGACGCGTGCCCTCGCTCGCGAGCTCGCGGGTAGGAGACGAGGGAGGTGCAGTGGAGGTCTCACGGGGCAGAGGAGGCCAAGGGGGAAGCAGAGGAAGAAGCCGAGGGCCATTAAAGCTCGGTCGGCTACAGCTCGCCCGTGGGCGCGTGGCGACGAGCGTTGATGGAGGGGCTGACGGAGGGGGAGAGGGCTCCAGGAGGACGGAGACGACGCGGGCCAGCTATGGGACATGATCACGAGCACGAAGACGATGAGAGGAAGAGGGGCCCGAGCAAGAATCCATTCAGCTCGTGTCCATGGCATGCCAGAGAGGTGGTGACTGCGTGAGCTGGAGAGGAGAAGGTGCCAAGGGTTGCCAAACATTGTCTATGGTGTATTCCATCCTAGGAAGGGTTCACTTGAGGTGGTAGATTGGTTAAAAGTGACACGGTTAAATGGCAGTTAACATCTGAAGTTTACTGCAGTAAACTTTGAGGAGCACTGGCGATCCACAGGAGAGGGATTGGAAGCAAAGGAGTTGTCTGGTAGATTCAGGGTAAGAAGGACTTACATCCTGGTAATTTTGAGAAGATTAGGATCAAGGATTAATGGAGTTGCTTTGCAACTACCAAAGATGGTCCAGAATCAAGATCATGATGATGCTCTCAAATGGAGAAGCCACTTGAACTGAAATTTGGCAAATCCTCATGATATGGACTTATGAAGATGCTGTAAAAAGATCATACCAAATGGACAACCAAAATGGTACTTGCTTCACAGACATCATTTCTGTCGAGAAACTTGCCAAAATTCTAGAGGGAAAATGGCTTGATGAAACATGCCCAGAATGGGTGGAGATAAGTTATATGGATAACAGAAGGCCTAGAAAAATTGGCAGCCATAATGGAGCAATATAAAATATACTTGCTTTACAAACTGGAATTTTGGACAGAATCAAAGAATTGAAGGTGAGCTCACATGGAGGCATGACATGAGCTCTACTTTGGTGGAGAGTGATTATATGTTTATCTTAAGGGCCATGCAAAATTGCAACTCATTTTGATATGCCTAGCTTGTACTTCCTTCACAACCAGTTCCCTCAGACAGGAACTTTGGAAAATCATAATAAAATAATTACTAGGCAAATGAGGTTGCACTTTGGCATGTGGCAATGATATGGACAGGAAAAGGTGTCCAAGGAGTTTGTGGTCAATTGGGAAAAGATAAAAGGCACTTGCTTCACATTCTGCCATTTAGGGCAGAATAGGAAATGAATTATTTGAGCATGATGATGGACATGACAAATGAAATATGTTGCAATATTTGAGAAATATATGACCCAAAAAATTTATGAGAATTATTTGGAAAATTTAGGAGTGAAAGAAATATATGTTGCTTCACAACCTAGGGCAATTTGAGTTATTCCTTTGATAGAAAAGGAATATTCCCAATAAAAAGAATATTGGGATTTGGGCTAGGATGAAAATGACAGGGTCCAGGGAAGGATTTGGGTATGACAAGCCACTCTGGAACCAAAGAAGAGTTCATCTTCTTTAGTTTCCAGACCACAAAGCCACGGAAAAAGAAAACTCAAGCAAAAACCTTAGAAAAACAAAAGAAAAAGAAAGGGCCAAAAATCAGGCTGTCACAAACCTTACCCCCTTAAAGAAATCTCGTCCTCGAGATTTGGTTGCTCAGGGAACAAGTATGAAGATACTGACTTAAGGAAATAGTTTCCAACTCGGGTATCCTTTTTCTTATTTTTGTTCCCCCTAAATTTTTATCTGACTCGCCTTGGGGTGGTTTGCTTTAATATATCCATACTGTGATAGATCTTACCTTGCTTGTTCATGCTTATACAGGCTCCAATTTCTTTTTAGATTTGTTGATTTAGCTGACTATGATTGATCCTCACGACTGAAATATATGTCGGTCTCACAAATCCAAGAGTGATTTCCGCTGGTTGTGTCATCCGGCACTGAAAATCTTTCATGGAGTGGTGATCAGATTTTTCTAGTGGATACCCAAGCTTTAACTCCTTGTATTGGGTTTCTCCACTAAATGCAGGTCCTTCGGGTTCCAAACAGTGAGTTGGGTTATAACCGCTTTCCTGACAGATTCTGGCTTATCACGGAAGTTTCTGAATCATCTTAACGGGTTCCACTGTCTTGAGTATCGGATCCATACCAAATATTTGATTGCCGCCTGGAGGGGCTAGCATAAGAGTTTGACCTGTATGATAACATCTGCAGACTTGACTGATGGTGGTTCCGCACCACGCGGGTCTTGCAACAATTTTCATACCCACATCACCGGTCTTTCTCCTTCATTATCGTTTTCTTGGTCTGGATCCTTGGAGGAAAGAGGTGGATCATATTGCTTCTTCGCATCACCATAGGTACTGTCGGCACAATTTTTCGGCAATCGTAGCCTATCCTCATTTTTCTGACAGGGTACCCCATTAAATGGCAGGTTCAACACCACTCAAGTTCTGACCGCAGGAAAATGATCATCCGAACATTGAGCTCACTGATGTCGTCAATCCCCATAATCCTTTGTTACACTACGGTGTATACTGGCTTTCTTCACTTAACAATCCTCACGTGGTTGTCAGATCCTCATCCGAGTGACTTGTAAGGTCTTGGTGGTATGCTCACCGCATATATATGAGAATCTGATTCCCGTGACAGACGTGTATTCTGACTGATTCTTGCCTCTGACCAAAATGTTGCGGATCTGATTCTTGGGATTCACTGCCATATGCTGTCAATTTACAGCGTACTACCTTGTACCAATGTCTTACTAAGGAAGATTGGATGTCTTGTGCTCGAAACTTTCATCGGACATCTTGCTGAAGAAGACTGGGTATATCATGCTTCAGAAGCTTACCCCCTTAAAGACTTTGCCGGGGAAAGACTCAGTACCTTATGCTGGAAGCTATTGCGGTTTCTTACTGAAGAAGGCAGAGTACCTTGTACGGGAAATCATCCATGTATCGTACTGAGGAAGATAGATGAATCTTGCCTTGGAAACTTCTCGGGTATCTTGCGAAGGAAGATTGGGTTGCTTACACCAGAAGCTTCTTATGGTGATATGCGGACCAATTTCCACATATATAACCATCTTAATATTTTTGTTATTGAAATCTTGTATGAAATGGGGTTTTGCAGGACTATCCTCCTTTCTGAGTACATGCCATATTTTTGCTTGCTTCCAGGTACATCGGATTCCAAAACCCTCCTCAACGAAAAAATTAAACTTGTATCTGAGCCATACCTTTGATAATATTCTATCAACCTTGCACACAATTTATCTTCTTGCTGATTTGATCATTTCTGCCATGAGGAGTACACGCTGAGGGAGACTTGACACTCAGTAATATGATCAGATATCCCCCAATATGAATGCAGTTGGCTGAGAATTCCATACTGTTGTGAGGAGTGCACGTTAATGTAAACTTCATACTGACATTCCATCCAGGATTTCTTTTGTATTCAGACAAGATATTTCCAATTTCACTGCAATCTGCTGACAATTCCATTATGTTTAGCTGAGTTCAAATATATGCATTTCTTGCTGACTCTTTGGGTCCGGTGTCGTCTGACGAGCAACTTTAATAGGGGGAAAATTTGTAACACCGAAGGCCCAAAGAGAGAAACAAAAGAAACGACTAAAACAAAAGCACTCAAGCATACTACTAATATAATTAATCAAGCAATCATCACATATTACTGCTATTCACACAATAATATGCATGCACACCTAAGCACACAAATCTCGCAGAAACTCTGGTATTACGGTCTAATATGCTGTGGCGGTGTGCATGAAAATTATATCCATATGTGGAAGGAGTTGGCGTAACCGAAGCCACACCAACCACTGGCTGAATAGTGGCTGGATCTGGATGGATACACAGGTGAGAACGGACTTGACGATCAAGTAGCAAGACACAAAAGTCACGCCCACCTCATTATTAAGCGTACGAAGGGAATCGTACTCGTCCAAAGAATTAAATGACCAGGCAAGGTAACAGTGGAAGACTAGGTTTATTGGCATTGCCCTTTTCTGATAACAAAGATCAGCAAGGGTTGCCAAGGGGAGGAGCTGGATGGCATGATTCAGGATAGAAACAAGTCTATCACCGAAATAATATGGGTGGCAGAAAAATATACGTGACACCTGAGCATAACTCCTGCAAATGGTGTCTGGAATTACAGGTACGGGGCATCACTCTGCTGGGACAGAGATGACGCCGAACACCAAAGAGCAGACATGCTAAGAAGGAGGGTGCAGGTAGTGGACCAAAAACAATGCCACCTACACTCACAAGATTAACCGTTAGTGACAAAATAATAATCTATATGCATGCTATGCGAAAAACAAATGCAACAATCAAGTGCAACAAACCAACTGGGGTCTATACTACCGCTTTCTAATGTTCACGCGGGCTAAGTCATCCTACAGCGAGACCTGCTCTGATACCAAGCGCTGTGGCACCCCGGCTCAGAGAAAACCGGAACGCCCCGTATTCCAGCCCAGAGATCAAGGAGAAGTCTTCTGGAATACGGCACTACTTAGCATAGAACACACCAGCTTTCTATTATTACATGAATATGATTACAAGGTCTTCGATATTACAATGAATAACATCCGTACGGCGACACTACGCCATCCTCAGTTGCTCTATGCAAGCAGCAGAACAACTCGAAGCAGCGGAATAACTCTAGCAGCGGAAAAACTACTAGCAGCGGAACAACGGCGACGGTGGTGAACTCCAATCCGCAGGGACTCTGGCTGGAACGCTTATCCTAGCTCGCGAACACCAGAATAACACCAAACAAGCAAGCAATCCAGGCATGACCTGCAAGCTCGCATGACACGCCAGGTCAGTACATTGAATGTACTTGCAAGCTCACAATTAACCAGAAGCATTCAAGACAAACAACAGCATGGCAATTACAGGTTAAGCAGGAATTAACATGAGATCCTCATAACAATATGACATGAACAACATGACATCCAAAGTAATACTCCCAAAATAATACCAGATACCATCATGAAAATAATCATAATAGCCACTAAGAATCCAAAGGCAACATGAACATGATACAGCTAGAACAACATGAGCATAGCATGAACATATGAATCTGACGATACTAGCATGCAACATGATGACACTATATGCATTATTTATTCTGCTTGGGTTACCTCATAACCATCACATGCATCACTTACCAACGTCGGACATCACACGATCATCTCAGGATCAAATCAAGCTTGGTATAAACAATATTGTAGCAAACATTAAATGACCACAAGGAGCTTGATCTTTACCCATGATTCTCGCACAACATCACGAATATCCAACAACTCGGTATCCTCGATACCACGGTGATCATTTCGGCGATCACAACCATGACCAACACTTGGTCTCAAACCGTGATCCTTCCGGCGATCACAACCACGACCAATATTGGCCCCTGATCCTTACAGCGATCACAACCAACTTATCTCATCACCGAACCGGGGTTGTCATTAATCACGTTATTATTAATACTGTTGACTCACTGTGGGACCAACATGAACTGGGCCCTTATCCGCGGGTGCGGCTATCAATAGATTTAATATACACTCTGCAGAGGTTAGAAAATTGTACCCACACCACGGAACCCATGGCCTCGCACTCCCATTCGGGTGGACCAACGGCGTTCCGACAAAACCGATCTATTGTCATGACACTCTTCCGGCCACTCCGACCCACTCCCAACTGGGCTTGTCCTGGGTGGCCCCGTGTCTATCAAAGACACCCCACCACCGTCGTGGTCAAACTCCCTCACGGGGACCGGATCCATAAAAACAACGGGCACACAAGGTTATGTCTGCTTACCGGGCTAGCGTACGCACCCCCATAACCTTCCCTCATGGGAGGCACCGGCGAGATGCACGACAATAGACCCAGTTACGACCCTGAGGGAGTCCTGGACTAGGGTGTGTCCGGATAGCCGAACTATCATCTTTGGCCGGACTCCTAGACTATGAAGATACAAGATTGAAGACTTCGTCCCGTGTCCGGATGGGACTTTCCTTGGCATGGAAGGCAAGCTTGGCGTCTGGATATGTAGATCTCCTACCATTGTAACCGACTCTGTGTAACCCTAACCCTCTTCGGTGTCTATATAAACCGGAGGGTTTTAGTCCGTGGGGACGAACAACAATCATACCATAGGCTAGCTTCTAGGGTTTAGCCTCTACGATCTCGTGGTAGATCTACTCTTGTACTACCCATATCATCAATATTAATCAAGCGGGAGTAGGGTTTTACCTCCATCGAGAGGGCTCTAACCTGGGTAAAAACATCGTGTCCCTTGTCTCTTGTTACCATCCGCCTAGACGCACAGTTCGGGACCCCCTACCCGAGATCCGCCGGTTTTGACACCGACATTGGTGCTTTCATTGAGAGTTCCTACGTAGCCGTCACCTTTAGGCCCGATGGCTCCTTCGATCATCAACAACGACGCGGTCCAGGGTGAGACTTTTCTCCACGGACAGATCTTCATATTCGGCGGCTTTGCACTGCGGGCCAATTCGCTAGGCCATCTGGAGCAGATTGAAAGCTACGCCCCTGGCTATCAGGTCAGATTCGGGTATTTGAATTACACGGCCAACGTCCGCGGAGACTTGATCTTCGACGGATTCGAGCCACAGCCGTGTGCGCCGCACTGTCTCGATGGGCATGATCTAGCTCTGCCGCCGAACAGTGCCCTGGAGGCCGCACCAGAGTCCGCTCCGACCCTTAGCTCGGAGCCGACTTCGCCGATCGAGGATGAGTGGCTGGACACCGCCTCGGGGGCTGCAATCTCTACGGCGATCGAGTCGAACACCATCCCTGTCCTTTGCAAAGCTCGTGACTCCATGGAGGCGGACTCCCCTCCGGGCTTTGAACCTTCCGCGCCCCTGCCAATCGAATCCGATTGGACGCCGGTTATGGAGTTCACCGCTGCGGACATCTTTCAGCACTCGCCCTTCGGCGATATCCTAAACTCACTGAAGTCTTTCTCTTTATCAGGAGAGCCCTGGCCGAACTATGGTCAGGAAGGTTGGGATGTGGATGACGAAGAAATTCAAAGCCCACCCACCACCCACTTTGTAGCCATTGTCGATGATTTAACCGACATGCTCGACTTTGACTCCGAAGACATCGACGGTATGGACCACGATGCCGGAGACGACCAAGAACTAAGCGCCCGAGGGCCTTTGGAAGGCCACCTCGTCATACGACATATACATGGTGGACATTCCAAAAGATGGGAATGGCGATGGAACAGCGGAGGATGACCCCTCCAAGAAACAGCCTAAGAGCCGGCGTCAGCGGCGCCGCTCTAAATCCCGCCACAGCAAAAACGGTGATTCGGGCATGGGAGATAATAACACCCCGGACAGTGCCGAAAACAACCTCCTCCCGCAGGATTCAACACAGGAGGACGGAGAAGCCAGCCCACATGATAGAGCGGCAGACAAAGAGGTAGAGGATGATAATTATATGCCTCCCTCCGAAGACGAGGCAAGCCTCGACGACGACGAATTTGTCGTGCCTGAGCATCCCGTCGAACAAGAGCGTTTTAAACGTTGGCTTATGGCCACGGCAAGCAGCCTCAAGAAAAAGCAGCAACAGCTTAGAGCTGACCAAGACCTGCTAGCTGACAGATGGACTGAAATCCTTGCAGCCGAAGAGTATGAACTCAAACGCCCCTCCAAGAGCTACCCAAAATGCAGGCTGCTACCCCGATTAGAGGAGGAAGCACCCAAACCTACATCACCAGCGTACGACGCGGCCGACCGGCCACCTCATGGCCGCGACAGAGAGGCCTCTAGGCCCTCCACTCAAGCCGCACCCCGGCGCCGCTCAAAAAGTACCAAGGCACGGGGAAATGCGCCTGACCTACGAGCTATATTGGAGGACAAGGCAAGGCAAACAAGATCGATCTACGGATCGCGTGGGCGCCCCACGACACGTGATGACAACCGTCACGCCGGATACAACAATTCCGGCCGGGCCAAACACAGTAGACAAAGCTCATTTGAGTTGCGTCGTGATATAGCCCAATACAGAGGCGCCGCACAGCCACTATGCTTCACAGATGAAGTGATGGGTCATCAAATCCCTGAGGGGTTCAAACCCGTAAACATCGAATCATACGATGGCACAACAGATCCTGCAGTTTGGATCGAGGACTATCTCCTTCATATCCACATGGCCCGCGGTGATGATCTACACGCCATCAAATACCTCCCACTCAAGCTTAAAGGACCAGCTCGGCATTGGCTTAACAGCTTGCCAGCATAGTCAATCGGTTGTTGGGAAGACCTGGAAGCCACATTCCTCGACAACTTCCAGGGCACATATGTGCGACCACCAGACGCCGATGACCTTAGCCATATAATTCAGCAGCGGAGGAATCGGCCGGACAATTACGGACACGGTTCCTAACAAAGAAAAATCAAATCGTCGACCGTCCGGGATGCGAGGCACTAGCGGCCTTCAAACACAACATCCATGACGAGTGGCTGGCCCGGCACCTAGGACAGGAAAAGCTGAAATCCATGGCAGCCCTCACCACACTCATGACCCGCTTTTATGCGCGGGAGAGGACAGCTGGCTAGCTCGTAGTAACAACTTGACAAAAAACCCTGGTAGTTCGGATACCAAGGACAGCAATGGCAGGTCGCGTCGCAACAAGCACAATCGCCGCATTAACGGCGATAATGCTGAGGATACGGCAGTCAATGCTTGATTCCGAGGCTCTAAACCCGGTCAACGGAAAAAACCATTCAAAAGAAATACCCATGGCCCGTCCAATTTGGGCCGAATACTCGATTGCTCGTGCCAGATACACGGCACCCCCGAAAAACCAGCCAACCACACCAACAGGGATTGTTGGGTGTTCAAGCGAACGAGCAAGTTAAACACCGAAAACAATGACAAGGGGCTGCATAGCGACGACGAGGAGGAGCCCCGGCCGCCGAACAACAGAGGACAGAAGGGCTTCCCCCCACAAATGTGGACGGTGAACATGATATACGCAACCCACATACCCAAAAGGGAGCGGAAGCGTGCACTAAGGGACGTATATGCGATGGAGCCAGTCGCCCCAAAGTTCAACCCGTGGTCTTCCTGCCCGATCACTTTTGATCGAAGGGACCACCCCACTAGCATCCGTCATGGTGGATTCACCGCGTTGGTTCTAGACCCAATCATTAACGGATTTCACCTCATCAGAGTCCTGATGGACGGCGGCAGTAGCCTGAACCTGCTCTATCAGGATACAGTGCGCAAAATGGGCATAGACCCCTCAAGGATTAAACCCACAAAGACGACCTTTAAAGGCATCATACCAGGTGTAGAGGCCAACTGTACGGGCTCAGTTACACTCGAAGTGGTCTTCGGATCCCCGGGTAATTTCTGAAGCGAGGAGTTAATCTTCAACATAGTCCCGTTCCGCAGCGGCTATCACGCACTGCTCGGACGAACCGCATTTGCAAAGTTCAATGCGGTGCCGCACTACGCGTACCTCAAGCTCAAGATGCCAGGCCCTCGAGGAGTAATGACGATCAATGGAAACACCGAACGCTCTCTCCGAACGGAGGAGCATACGGCGGCCCTCGCGGCAGAAGTGCAAAGCAGCCTTTCAAGGCAACTCTCGAGTCCGGCTATTAAATGGCCGGACACCGTCAAGCGCGCCCGGAGTAACCTACAACAAGACCGCCTGGCACGTTCCGAACACACGTAGCAATGCGGCCCCAACCCCAACCCTCGTGAAATTGCGAAACCAGTACTACGCGTCCATAACTATGCTCTGGAAATACCATGGGCATAGGGGGAGGTGCACGACCACGGCATGCCCAGCATGCGGCTTAACCGCACTAGGGGCTCCCGATTGTGTCATTCTTTTTTTTTCTTTTTTTCTTACTTTCAGGACTCCGTTCTCAACAAGCCCTGTCCGGCATTAGAATCGACGAACTCACGATGCAACAGCCAGGGAAGTGGAAAGCTACGCCGAGTGTCCACGTGGTCTCTATTACGAGCAGTATACCTGTTTTACATAAAATCCATAAGCTTACCCCTGGAGGGGGACAAGTCAAAAGTCCCGTTCCTTGCTTATCGCACTATTTGTATCGTTCGGCTTTCATTGCAGTCTCTTTTGAATAAACAATATATAGCTTTTGCCTATTATTGCATTCCTTTTTCTTATATATGTTCAGTTATGACATCGTGCAACCGTACAATTTAGTGCAGCCAATACACCGAGGGCTTATGTACCCCAAAATATGGTGTGATAAGTCCGAACACTTTCACAAGTGCGGCACCCGAACTTATAGCATTATATGCATCGGCTCCGAATCATGTCTTGGGTCAATAGTTGGGTTTGCCCGGCTCCCATGTTTTGGTACCTTACATTCCGTTATATCGGCTAAGGTAGCGCTGGGAGAACCACTACGATTGTGCCCCGGTTGAGCTGGGTTAAGCACCTCAATGGAAAAAGCTAAAACTGACCGTCATGATAGGGAGAGAGCCGGTCGCTGTTCGAGAGGTTTTTCGAGTCCCTAAAGACTTATGCCGCTTAGAGCGAGGAGTCGGCATTGTCCTCCCTAGGAGTGGATAGCGCCCCGAACTCGGTCTTCCGAACACTAGGGGCTTCACCGAAATTTAAAATTATAGAATTCTATGGCTAAGTGAGAGTGTTCAAGCATTATAGTCCGGTTGCCTCGTTCGTTGCGTTGAGCGCCTCCCTCGAAGGACCCAAGAATGGGAACAAGAGCGCTCAAGTTTATCCCGAACACCCCAAAGCACTCGTGGCATGAAATTTGAAGCCAACGACTCGTCATCTCTCAAATTTGATAAACGGCCGCACAGAAGGTAATATTTTAAATTCAAAAGCGTTGCTTAGCGCATATGAACAAGTTTACTGTGTACAGGATAACAAATGCGAGTCTACTCAAAAATTACATCTTTGGAGCATTCACCCGCTACAAGGCAGGCACCCTTCAGGACGCCCTCATAATACATTTCGGGCTTGCGATAATCCTTGCCCGGCGGTGGTCCGTCCGTCACAAGCTTCTCAGTGCACCTTAGTGCGGGCAAGGGCCCTACGGGCACCTTCAATGCAGACGGGGCGCTTGATGACTTCAATCTATGGACAGGCGTCCACCAGCCGTTGCACTAGCCCGAAGTAGCTCCCAGGCATGGCTTCCTTAGGCCACAGCCGAGCTATGAGGCCCTTCATGGCCTGTTCGGCGACCTTGTGGAGCTCGACCAGCTGCTTCAGCTGGTCGCTCAAGGGCACCGGATGTTCGGCCTCAGCATACTG
The DNA here is from genome assembly GCA_021605145.1 of Aegilops bicornis. Taxonomy (NCBI): domain Eukaryota; kingdom Viridiplantae; phylum Streptophyta; class Magnoliopsida; order Poales; family Poaceae; genus Aegilops; species Aegilops bicornis. The sequence continues at coordinate 163,955,252 of CM038673.1, forward strand.
AGACCAGAACACCTTCTCCGTCGAGCTCCCTTCTTCGGCTCGGTAGAATGCGGCGACATCGGACACACTGCGGGGCAGATCTGCGAAGGCTTCTGGAGAGCTCCGGATTCGGGTAAGTAACAGATAATTGACTTTCACGTGCTTGCTTTGCATAAAGAATGCCTTACCCGCCGCTATCTTCTTTATCGCCTCAATCTCCTGGAGGGCTTTCGGGCTTCGCCTTAGCGGCTTTAGCACTCTCAAGGGCGAGGCAAGCTCGGACTCTCGAGTCTTCGAGTCACGCTCCAAACTCTCGTGTTTTTCCACGAGAGCCTGGAGCTCTTGCCGCACCTCCGCCACCCGCGCCTCCTGTTTCTCTCGCTCGGTGCGCTCCACGGCCGCCTTGTTTTCGGCCGCGGATGCCGCTTCCTTCAGGGTCTCCACCTCGTTCATGGCCCCTGCGGTACCCATGTTATTCCTGTTATTTTTTTGCAACCACATTTCTTATATATATAATCTCATAAGGTATTACTTACCTTCCTTGTCCTCGAGCTGCTTCTTGGCAAGGCCGAGCTCGTTCTCGGACCGCTCGAGGCTCTCCTTCAATGCATTGACCTCCTTGATCGGTCTGGCAGAGGTCGGCGTAGCTGCATTCCCATATTGACATACTTATGTTAGACTCCTGCGTATATCTTTCTAGATCCTCAGTTCAGCTTTTCTTTCCGAACACCGAACTAAGCACCAGGGGCTACTGTCTATGCGGTAATCTTCTTATATATCTTAAAAACTTACCTCAAAGCCTGTTAGAAGGCTGTTGCAAGCTTCAGTCAGCCCGCTCTTGGCGGACTGAACTTTCTGGATCACCACACTCATAACAGTGTGGTGCTCCTCGATGATGGAGGCGTTGTTAAGTGCCTCCAGCAAGCTATCCGGTGCCTCCGGTTGGACGGAGGTCGCCGGCGTCGCAGTCTTACCCTTCTTACGAAGGGGCCGCCTGCCGGACTTCGGAACCACTGAAGGTTCCGGTACGGAGTCCGGACCAGGGTCGGACTTAGAGCCCTTGGGGGTTTCATCCCCTTCGCGCCTGGAGTCCGGGAGGTTGCCTTGCGGCGCCTCCTGGGCCACCTCCTCCTGACCGGGCCCCTCCTGGGGCCCCACCTCGGCATCGTCGGCAACGCGAGGAGAAGAGGCGGCCAGAAGTGAATCGCTTTCCACATCCGACGGATCCAGGGACCCGCTCGATGAAGCGGCCAGCTCGTCCTTGGGCGGGCTGCATAGTTGTATTTGGCATTAGAAGACACTATGCAACAAATGAAAAAGCCATGAGTTATTCGGAATCCGGACACTTACGATCTCGCCAGGGGCTTGGCCCTTGATGGCCACTCCTCTTCGCCATCGTCGGCGTTGGTGGAGAAGTTCGGAGGAAGGGTCCTTCCCTTCTTGGACCCTCCGGCCTCCCTAGTCGGGGGAGCCTTCCTTTTCTTCTCTCCCCCCGCTGGGGGAGAGGCTTCTTTTTCCTCCTCCTCGTTTTCACGGGAGGATTCCGCCTCAGAGTCGTCGGACGATGATTCCGACGGCACCGGGCGCCGGCCACTCCTTCGAGTTCCCGTGGCCTTCTTCTTGGCCTTCTTCTCCGGCACCACGTGTGGTGCCGGAACCAGCAGCCTCGTCAAGCGGGCATCTACTGGGTCTTTTGGCAAGGGAGTCGGACAGTTAGCCAGCCCGGACGTGTTCTGACAGTCCTGTCAAAGGTAAGGGAGTTTAGATCCCGCATAGAATCAAACTATGAAAAACAAGAGCCCCGTAAAGGGCAAAATATCTTACCTCGGTAGCTTAACGCTGCGAGCTGAATCCGCGATCTTCGGTAGCGGATGTGGGAGCTTCGGCGCCCTTAAACAGCGCCATCCAGGCATCTTCGTACGTAGTGTCGAAGAGCCTTTTCAGAGTCTGGTGTTGCACCGGATCGAACTCCCACAATTTGAAGGCCCGTTGTTGGCATGGGAGGATCCGGCGGATGAGCATAACCTGGATTACGTTGACAAGCCTGAGATTCTTGTTCACCAGGGTTTGCATACAGGTCTGGAGTCCGGTCAGCTCTTCCGGATTACCTCACGCTAGGCCCGTCTCTTTCCAAGAAGTGAGCCGCGTAGGAAAACCAGACCGAAATTCGGGGGCCGCCGCCCATTTAGGGTCGCGCGGCTCGGTGATGTAGAACCACCCCGATTGCCACCCCTTCACGGTCTCCACAAAGGAGCCCTCGGGCCATAGGACGTTGGCCATCTTGCCAACCATGGCGCCTCCGCACTCGGCTTGGCGGCCGCCCACTACCTTCGGCTTGACATTGAAGGTCTTCAGCCATAAGCCGAAGTGGGGCTAGATGCAGAGAAAGGCCTCGCACACGACGATGAACGCCGAGATGTTGAGGATAAAATTCGGGGCCAGATCGTGGAAATCTAGGCCATAGTAGAACATGAGCCCCCGGACAAATGGGTGAAGTGGTAAACCTAGTCCGCGGAGGAAGTGGGCGAGAAACACCACCCTCTCATAGGGCCTAGGGGTGGGGATGAGCTGCCCCTCGTCGGGGAGCCGATGCGCGATGTCGCCGGACAAGTATCCGGCCTTCCGCAACTTTTTTACTTGACCCTCCGTGACGGAGGAGACCATCCACTTGCCTCCCGCTCCGAACATGGCTGGAGAAGGTCGAGGAGGGATGTGCGGACTTGGGCACTGGAGCTCGAGTGCGCGGAAATGGGTGAGCAAAGGAGGAAGAAGGCGTAGGTGAAAAAGTGGATCCTTATCCCCTTATATGGACGGACGAAGCTATGCGTCCCCACCAGCCTGGTAAAACTCGCTTATCCCCCAAGCGCCGTAATCAATGGCGCGGTTGGGTTACCCACGCCCGTATTGATGAGAATCCCGGAATAAGGGGGCACGATCTCCGCTTTGATAAGACGTGCCAAGAAAACCGCCTCTCTAAACGCGCTGAGGTGGGACAGTAAAAACGATTCAAATAAAGGCCTGGCCGTGGTGTGATGTCACGCCGCGGAATACATCAGCAGATCTGTGTAAAGATTATTCTCTCTGCGGTGGTATGTGAAACTTGTTTTGCAGAGCCGGACACTATCCTTGTGTTCAAAATCTTCTATGAAGAATTCGGAGGAGGAACCCGCCTTGCAATGCCGAAGACAATATGCGCCGGACTCGTCGTCATTGAAGCCTGGTTCAGGGGCTACCGAGGAGTCTGGACTAGGGGTGTCCGGATAGCCGAACTATCATCTTTGGCGGACTCCTAGACTATGAAGATACAAGATTGAAGACTTCGTCCCGTGTCCGGATGGGACTTTCCTTGGCGTGGAAGGCAAGCTTGGCGATACGGATATGTAGATCTCCTACCATTGTAACCGACTCTGTGTAACCCTAACCCTCTTCGATGTCTATATAAACCGGAGGGTTTTAGTCCGTAGGACGAACAACAATCATACCATAGGCTAGCTTCTAGGGTTTAGCCTCTCTGATCTCGTGGTAGATCTACTCTTGTACTACCCATATCATCAATATTAATCAAGCAGGAGTAGGGTTTTACCTCCATCAAGAGGGCCCGATCCTGGGTAAAAACATCGTGTCCCTTGTCTCCTGTTACCATCCGCCTAGACGCACAGTTCGGGACCCCCTACCCGAGATCCGCCGGTTTTGACACCGATAGACCCCCCATAAGGTAAGCGTGGTTCCACTGGTCAGTTTCGATCTTTCGGCACCATGACTCAGCCAACAGTTGTTCAAGTTCAATTAAATCCGGTTAAACTTGAATGCAAAATGTTGAGCCATGATGAAATAACATGATGCAATTACAATGCATGAACATGATATCAACATAAGCACGGGATGCAACATAACTGTCCATCATATCGACTATGAAATAATCTCAAACTAAACTTGGCATAATGACGAGCATAAATATTACAAGTGCAACACTACTCATAGTATAACATAACATGACCACTAGCATCAACCATAAATAACATGCAAGAACTTATCAATAACATCACCGAGTAGCACTTAACCAACTAACAGCAAAGGAACAACGCATATTAACAGTACTCGGCAACCGATGTTAGTCATGTACCGAAGAACATGACCAAACCCAATATGTACTACAATCAAGCATGGCAATATGAAAGTAATACTAGCCACTAGCAAGGCATAATGACCAGGTGCATAACAACATAGCAAACCAGTAAGCACTAACCCAGAAACATTACCAAAACAACGATAACCATATTTTAAACAAGCAATCATTTAATAAATATTCAAGTTGAAAACCATGGCTACTGCATGACTATCATGCAAGTGGGTATTGTGGCTTGCCTGGGGATGAAGAAGGCACCGGGGAGAAGTGCGGTGAAGCCGCGGAAAGATTTGCCGGAAACAGTTCTCTCTCGGAGGGGCTGTTTACGTGCAAGGGCAAAAAGGTCATTTTCGCAGTGTCAAACCATAGTGAAAATGAAACCAACAGAACGGGCTCGACGAAACGAAGACGTGGGCTTTGGAATCACCTCATTTGGAGTTGTGGTTAAAAAGATATGAGGTGTTTTCTGCCAGGGACCCATCTGTAATGAAAAACTTCAAAATCTGGGCCTGGACAGAAAAGCAGAAAGCGCAATCAGCGAAATATGCTTTCACTGAACTGAAAGCGTATTCGATGCTGAAGAAGAACGGAAATATGCTTCCTCTAAAGTAAAACGTACTCACGGGAAAATACGCTTTCATTACGCGAAAACGTACAAAAGTGGTTTACGTTTCCACTTAAACACGTGGCAGGGGCTTGAGCAGCTGACGTGCGGGTCCCACGGCTGGGGCCCATCACTTATCTAGCTCAAAGAACCCGGGTCAACGCATGCAGGCGGGACCGACCGCCTGGTCGCTGCAGTGGGGTCCACGGGAGGAGGGGCCCGCTGGCCTGGCTCCTTCTTCCTCCTCGCTGCGCCCCGATGGAGCAGAGCAGGGGCGCGGCTCCGGCGACGAGCTCCGGCGCCACAGGCCACCTCCGGCGGCGCGCCGGCCACCGGGATGGTCAAGGAGGCGAGGCGCATCCATCCCGCGTGGACATGAACGTTGAGGAGGACCGGAGCGACGAGGGCGTGGACTCCGGCGGAGATGGCTTCGGGTGGGATTGGGCATCGTGGCAAGGGTGGCTCCGGCAAGGGGGCGAGGGCATGGGGAGGATCGCCGGAGTGAGGGGGTCTCACTGGTGGTGGAAGAACGATGAGGGAGGGCTCGGATCGGCCGGATTTAAGCGGAGCAGCGCGGTGAGGCTTCGGCCATGGGAGGGGCAGGAGAGCTCCTCGAGCTCAACGGAGAGGCTAGGAAGGGTACTGGGACTGAGGTGAGGATCTTGGGATGCTCGGGAGGCCGCGGGGATGGCTATATATAGCCGTGGGCGAGGAGGCCAAGCTGGCACCACTGCGGATGCGTGCCCTCGCTCGCGAGCTCACGGGTAGGAGACGAGGGAGGTGCAATGGAGGTCTCACGGGGCAGAGGAGGCCAAGGGGGTAGCAGAGGAAGAAGCCGAACGCCATTAAAGCTCGGTCGGCTACAGCTCGCCCGTGGGTGCGCGGCGACGAGCACTGACGGAGGGGGAGAGGGCTCCAGGAGGACGTCGACGACGCGGGCCAGCTGTGGGACATGATCACGAGCACGAAGACGACGAGAGGGAGAGGGGCCCGAGCAAGAATCCATTCAGCTCGCGTCCATGGCATGCCAGAGAGGTGGTGACCGCGTGAGCTGGAGAGGAGAAGGTGCCAAGGGTTGCCAAACGTTGTCTAGGGTGTAGTCCATCCTGGGGAGGGTTCACCTGAGGTGGTAGATTGGTTAAAAGTGACACGGTTAAATGGCAGTTAACCTCTGAAGTTCTTGCGATAAACTTTGAGGAGCACTGGCGATCCACAGGAGAGGGATTGGAAGCAAAGGAGTTGTTTGGTAGATTCAGGGTAAGAAGGACTTACATCCTGGTAATTTTGAGAAGATTAGGATCAAGGATTAATGGAGTTGCTTTGCAACTGCCAAAGATGGTCCAGAATCAAGATCATGATGATGCCCTCAAATGGAGAAGCCACTTGAGCTGAACTTTGGCAAATCGTCATGATATGGACATATGAAGATGTTGTAAAAAGCTCATACCAAATTTACAACCAAAATGGTACTTGCTTCAGAGACATCATTTCTGTCCAGAAACTTGCCAAAATTCTAGAGGAAAATGGCTTGATGAAACATGCCCAAAATGGGTGGAGATAAGTTATATGGATAACAGAAGGCCTAGAAAAATTGGCAGCCATAATGGAGCAAGATAAAATATACTTGCTTCACAAACTGGAATTTTGGACAGGATCAAAGAATTGAAGGTGAACTCACATGGAGGCATGACATGAGCTCTACTTTGGTGGAGAGTGATGATATTGTTATATGAAGGGCCATGCAAAATTGCAACTCATTTGGATATGCCTAGCTTGTACTTCCTTCACAACCAGTTCCCTCAGACAGGAACTTTGGAAAATCATAATTAAATAATTACTAGGCAAATGAGGTTTCACTTTGGCATGTGGAAATGATATGGATAGGAAAAGGTGTCCAAGGAGTTTGAGGTCAACTGGGAAAAGATAAAAGGCACTTGCTTCACATTCTGCCATTTTGGGCAGAATAGGAAATGAATTATTTGAGCATGATGATGAACATGAAAAATGAAATTTTTTGCCATATTTGAGAAAGATATGACCCAAACAATTTATGAGAATTATTTGGAAATTTTATGAGTGAAAGAAATATAGGTTGCTTCACAACCTAGGGCAATTTGAGTTATTCCTTTGATAGAAAAGGAATATTCCCAATAAAAAGAACAATGGATTTGGGCTAGGATGAAAATGACAGGGTCCAGGGAAGGATTTGGGTATGACAAGCCACTCTGGAAGCAAAGAAGAGTTCATCTTCTTCAGTTTCCAGACCACAAAGCCACGGAAAAAGAAATTTCAAGCAAAGACCTTAGAAAAACAAAAGAAAAAGAAAGGGCCAAAAATCAGACTGTCACATTTCTTGACTTGGTTGATATTCATGGACAACTCATTTCCCCATATGTAAAAGGGTCAAACAGTGGGTCAAAACCTCTGACAGCAGGACCTACATGTGCAAGACCAAATTGTTAAAAACCTAAATATCAGAATGGTTCCTGCAATTGCACAACAATGTGCTATTAGACAAAGGACCATGCATGTGCAAACCTTGATTGTAAACCTCGGTGTTTCCCATTGTTTCCCTGCAACACATATAAGGTAGTTAGTCATCAGGTTAAGTGAGGGTTCGCATGCTATCAGTAAAATATGTTGATGAAAAATAAGCACATTGCAGATTCATTAGATTAATTCAAGCCACATGGAAAACCCATTTATCCAAACCAAGCATGATTAAGAACTAGGAAATATAGCACTTGTATATGCTTCTCATGTATTAAGTGCAGCCAAATTCGATTTATTCCTCATATGCACAACAATACAAAATTCTACCCACGACAGTTGGACATCGCATTGCAGAATTGAACCAAGCAGTTAACTAAACACCACAACAAATGAACCAAACATTAACTGAGCACCACATTGCACAATATAACATACTCCTAATAGAAGATCAGACAGTTGACCAAACCAATCATGCTTAACAACTTGGAAATATAGCAATTGTATTTGTTTCTCATGTATTTATTATAGCCAAATTCAATTTATTCCTCACATGGTATACAATAACAGAATGCACCCACAACAATGGACATCGCATTGCAGAATTGAACCAAACAGTTAACTAAACACCACAACAAATGAACCAAACATTAACTGAGCACCACATTGCACAATATAACATACTCCTAATAGAAGATCAGACAGTTAACCAAACCAAGCATATGCTTAACAACTTGGAAATATAGCAATTGCATTTGTTTCTCATGTATTTAGTATAGCCAAATTCGATTTATTTCTCACATGGTATACAATAACAGAATGCACCCACAACAATTGAACATCGCTTTGCAGAATTGAACCAAACAGCCAACCGCGTCACGTCGTTGGCGCACGAGGCGTCGACGGTGGCCTTGACGGCGAGCTGCTCCTCCAAGATCTAGGGGTCGACACAAATGGCAGCCATCGCGACCTCATCCATGCGTGCGGCCGCAATTTGCTTCTCCGCTGCCAAATGCTCCTTGAGATCCTGGCTATACTGCGTGCACCATGGCTTAGGGAGGCGCTTATTTGGTGGAGGGGTCAGTTACTTGGGTGGAAGGTGTTGCGCTGGCGGTCGGGGCATGTGGGATGTGGAAGGATGAGGAGGATGGGGGTCGGGTGTGGACTACCTGCCTAGATAGGCAAGGTTGAGCAGCGTGAAGGAGGGTCGCCGATGAGGAGGCGGCACTGCAAGCAAGGAGTGAAGGTTTCAACTTGGAAAGGAAGGCGGAAACAGGGGAAATGTGGCTTTTGGTAAGGGAGAGGGGGTGGGGAGGTAGATATTTCCGCGGAAGCCAAAAATTTGGAATCGCTTCAGTGAAAAAACTGGCGCGTAAAATGTCATCAGACACGGTCCCTTATTCATAACTGTGTACGATATGTGAACATCACAAACGATTCAGATAGCTTAACCCGTGTGTGATGAGTTTGAACGTCAAAAATTTTGGTTCGGATTTCCCTGGTTACAGTGGTCAACCACGGCATTGCATAATTTGGGTACACAAAGGAGATTACAGCACACCCACACTTCTTAATCGAGCAAGTTCAGCAATTAAATAGAGCTAGCGGACCTAAACATTACTCTAACAAATTAAAGACCAACGCTCTTAATTAAACAAAAACAAGAGTACTACTACGGCTGGTGCTCGTCGATCTCCGCCGCCACCTCCATGTCCAGCTCGCGCCCGACGGTCTCCTGGGGAAGGGGCTTCATGGCATCAATCGCACCATACTTGGCAAGCATCTCGCCATCCGCGTCCGCCTTATCTTTGGAATAGGCCACCACAAGCAGGGCATGGGCGGCCGTGATCTGGGCTTTGGTGGGCTTCATCATAGCAAGGTATGCCGCGCAGGAACGAACGGCTGCTCGAACGCTCTCGGAGATTGCCAACTCTTCGGCCACGGGTTGCCGACCGTTGTCGGAGAAGCTTCGTTCGATTTGTGCGGTGACCGCCACGAGCTGGGCATGGACGGCCTCGACATGGTCATGGGCGGTCTCCATCAGGGCTAAGGCCCCCGCTGCGGAACGGATAGCTGTTGTGCCGCTCTCTCTGGTTGCTATCCCCGAGGCAGATGTTGCTGCCGCTGCCTGAGAAGAAACGGCCGTTTTGGCTGCCTTGGCCGCCCGGACGCAGATTGTTGTCGCCCTCACGAAGCTTGTTAGCACGCGCCTGGCGGCTGCGGCCGCGCTCTCGCCGGAGTGGGCCACCGAAGTTGCCCTCACGAGCGGGTCAACATCCCCATCTTTCACCGGCGACGATTGAACAGTGAAATGATATTTGAGGAGCGGGCTAGTGTGCTTGACACTCCGACGGTGCTCCAAGATATATTTTTTACTATGTACTGCAAGGCAACAGCCTCACGGCTCTTTATTCATCAAATAAAAAGAAAGAGTCCACTGTACAAGAAACAAAACAAGATAAAACACTTACCAAGATGACTAAGGGAGAGAGAGAGAGGATACCCAAGCTAACAGGCTATCTCTATATTTACATTTGATTCTATGAGCTAGCAAAGAGAGGTTATGCACAAAATTCAACCTCCGTGATCTGAAGCTAGGTGTCTCATTTCTGAATATCTTCCCATTCCTTTGTTTCCAGATGTTCCAATCTGCAGTAAAAACCACCTCAGAGAAGAAAGGTTTATTGAATTCCTTTATTGAGGCCATCATGAAAGTGGACTAGTTAGGTAGGGCCTGCCAAGAAATCCCAAGATAATTCCAAACTCTTTGACTGAAATTGCAAGAGAAGAAGAGGTGGACTCCGTCTTCATGAAGGGAAGACTGGCATAGAACACAAGTATCATCTTGGACATTCCAATGTCTCCGTTGCATCATGTCCCTTGTGTTAAGACGATCCATCAATAGAAGCCACCCAAAAACCTTTATCTTGAATGTACAGGAGCATTTACATATCCACTTGACGATTGGGTCAATCACCAAATGATAGAAGGTGAACTCATAGTAGAGCTTAGACTGAAACTCCCCCGATTTAGATGGCCATTTCCAAATATCCTTCTCATGAGAATCTAGACTGATAGGTTGCAGCAAAGTTAGAAGCTGGGTTAGTTCCATATATGCTTCCGAAGACAACGGGAGATGGAAACCCTCAACCACCGATTGGAAATCAAAGAAATCCTTGACAATTATCAAATCATCAATGGCAAACGAATGAATCCTAGGGAAATGATCTCTAAGGGCAATTGACCTGTTATCAATTTGCCATCGATCAAGCTAGAACACCATCGTGTCCCCTCCATGCACCTGTGGAGTGGCTAACATGCAAAATTTGTCATACAGTTTCAACACTTCACGCCACCAAAATGACCCACAAAGCTGAGTAACTTGTGGAGCTGATGAGTGATAATAAGAATCCCAGATAAGATTAACCCATGGAACATCCATTTCGTTGAAGAACTTGAACAGGTGCTCAATCAGAAGGGCTTCATTTTGCATCCCCAAATGAATGACTCCAAGGACACCATACTTCTTTGGTCTACTGACCAAATCCCATGGAGCTAGAGATTGTCTAGGGGTGTCAGTATTTCCTCTCCAAAGACACTGCCTCTCTAACCTTTCAATTTGCTTGAGAATACCCTGTGGAAGCATATGGGCATGGACGTGAGAACAGAATGAAGGAGTTGTAGTCTACTTTCCTGATTGAGCACACAAGGAGATGCAGATAATCTTCTTTCAATGCGATCAATGAGTGGCATCAGTTCATAAATAGTTGGCCTGGAGGAACCCATTGGTAATCCTAGGTACGTCAAGGGCGTCGAGCCAACATAACACCCTAACAGAGCAGCAATTCTAACTCCTTCCTCAGACATGTTCATTGGGATCAGAGAGGTTTTACTGAAATTGACACGCAAACCCGTGGAGTCTGCAAAATTATGCAGCATTTCTTTGAGTGCAATTAATTGGCTGTCGACGACATGCAAAATAATCAGGGTGTCATCAGCGTATTGGACTATGGGGTAATCATTAGACCGTGTTGGGATTGGCATGGTGAGGATATTACGGTTGCACATGTCATTCACCATAGATTGCAGAAGATCAACTGCGATTACAAATAGCAGAGGTGTTAAAGCGTCACCTTGATGAACGCCACTTTACACTTAAAATGCTAACCTGAGACCCCATTTACGAGGACCGTAGAAGAACCAGATGAAAGCAAGCTGCTGACCCAACCATTCCATCGATCATCAAAACCCTTGCATCGCAGAATTCTGAGTATGGCTTCATGTTTGATTGTATCAAAAGCTTTAGTGAAATCCAGCTTCAATAAGACAATAGATCTCTTTGAAGCTTTACATTGGTGTATATATTCAAAACACCATGCTAGGCAGTCTTGTATAGAGCGACATTTGAGAAATCCACACTGGTTACGGTGGATGCATTGGAGAATTACTTTCTCCAAACGATTCGCTAAGAGCTTGGTTAGGAACTTTAAACATGTGTTTGTTAGTGAGATTGGCCGAAAATCACCAACAAATTCAGGGCTCAACTTCATCGGTATGAGAGCAATGAGGGAAGTGTTAAGACACTCCAAATTGCATTTTCCATCATGAAATTCCTTAACCAACTCCATAAAATCATCCTTGAGAACACTCCAGCACCTCTTCATAAAGAGGCCTGTAAACCCATCCGGCCCAGGGGCTCGGTCTGCGGGCATATGCTTGATCACCTCGTCTACCTTAGCTTCAATGAAAGGCCTAGATAGATTATCAAGTCCATCAACTCTAGCCAGAAGACTGTCAAGGTCAAAACCCATGCGAATGCCCTTGGATTGACCCATGCGCAGCTTGAAGTCAACCCAAAACATGGAGGCTACTGTTGATGATCAGACACCACATCGCCTGCAGCATTTTTAATGGAGGAGATGGTGTTCCTATGATATCGTTCAGTAGCCATGGCATGAAAATTTTGGTGTTTTCCTCGCCTACTTTGATGGATCGGATGGTACATCGCTGCTTCCAATAAATAAATTGCAAACGAAGAACTTCCTCCAAATGAAGTTTGACAATATTTCTAAAGTTCAATTCTGGCCAAGTAAGTGCTCTGAGCTCTTCCAAACCATCAAAATACAGTATCACCTTGTTACAGTCCACGATTAGGTTTTTAACCTTGGAAAGACTCACATGCCACCTCTTAGGAGCATAACGCAGAGCTTTGAATTTGGCCGAGATTTTACCAGTAGCAGAACTCTTCCTTATAGGTTTATTCCAAACATTAGAAACACATTTTAAAAAGCCTGGCAAGTTCACCCAATAGTTCTCAAAAAGGAAGACTTTGGCTTTTGGAATAGAAGTGGCAACAAAAACCACACATGGCACATGATTTGATGTTGTCCGTGCAAGAGGCATGACCATAGTATTAGGATGATCAGATGTCCAAGATACTGAGGTGAAAAACCAATCAATTTGCTCGAGAAGGGGATTTGTTTGCATATTGGACCAAGTATACTGTCTTCCTTTGATTGGCAGCTCCACCGGCCCTAGATGACCAATTATTTTACTGAAAAGAAAGATGTCATTTACATTACCCCCAGGCAAGTTTCGGTTTTACAAAGAGCGCATAAAGTTAAAATCACCAAGCAGTAACCATTTCTCTTCAAATTGTATGTACAGATTGTATAACCACTGAGAAAAATCATCTCGAGCTGGATTCTGACACGGACCATAAACTGACACCAGTGTCCAAACTTTAGATGTGTGTGTGGAAGTAAACTCCACAATAATGCCATAAGAATGAGCTTCAATTAATTTACCAAAGAAGAAAGCAGAGTTCCAAATAATCACAAGACCATCAGAAGCACCAGACGATGCCATATACACAAAATTATCAAAGCGCCGAGGACAAAACTTCCTAAGAAAACGCTGATCAATATGCATGCATTTGGTTTCTTGCAAACAGACAATAGAACACCCACTTTCATCTATCTTCTACTTAACTGCAAGTTGTCGCGCTTCTGAATTAAGACCACGCACATTCCAACATAGGATCTTCCAGTCTCTAAAGGTTGTTTGATTTATTACAAACCATAGGATATAAAAGCAAAAGCAAGTCAGCAATGACCTACAACATCCAACTAACAGGACCATAGAGTTCAACACAGAAAAAAAAGTAAAGATAAGTGGCGATTGAATGGGTTCGCCAATGACCCAAGCTGCTCCAAACTTCCCTTATCATCAGAACTCTTGCTTGAGCTAGCACCAGAAGGATTGGCAACAAGCTTCTCGGCTGTGATATTCTCAGGGGCAATACGCAGTCGTGCTCCAATGCACTGGAGATCAGAGATGGCCGTAGGAGGAGGCACCACAATCTCATTGCGAGCAGACGGTGCCAAGGTGGCAGGCTGAGTGTTAGTTCTGTGCTTCTTGGAGCGCATCACATGCTGCGGGCTGGGTGACCTTGGCGGCGCCTTACGAAAGCCATCATGCAAAGCACTAAGTCTTGCACTGCGACGCACCTGAGAGTCAACCAAAACAGGTCGAACAGAGGCAGATTTACGAGGGCTGTTAGTGACAGGCATAGCAGAAAACTGAAACTTCTCTGTCATAGGTTCAGAAAGTTCAGAGGGTTCATCGAAGCAGAGAGCTCGAGCGACCGGTCGTTTGACTGGTGAAAACTTACGAACAGTCTTAGGAGAAGTTATGGGTGGCAGCAGATTGATCTCCAGAACTCCATCAGAGAAGCAATGATCCCAAGACCGCTTAAGCAGTGAAAACAGAGGCACCTGCAAAGGCTTGCAAATGACTGCAGAGTCAAAGTGGTGCATGAGCTTGCAGAAAGTACGAGTCCATTGCATCTGAAGGGGCAGAACTGGCAAAGACAGTTAGAACTTGTCTAATGTGCATGACCTGCTGAGCTGGGGGGTGATCTGCATGTGGTTGGAAGAGAACAATAGCTGCATTGGGCAAATCAGCAGGAGCATTGTCATTATTAACATAATCATCGGAAACTTGCAACACCATAGACTCTTGTGACTGAACAGGTTCTTCAGGTTCCACTTGCTCTGCAACATTGCCATGGATTTTGGCAGCTTCATCCTGCAAATGCTCATTGCCAGCAGCAGGAGGAGGCACATCATTCCATCCTAACTCAGGGAATTCAGGCATTACCCAGTTATGATTATTGAAATGCATCTGGCCAGGAAGGGGATGTGGATTCCCATCAAAAGGCATTGGGTCCTCATCGGCAGGCAACACATCCGCAAAATCCGCTGAGAGAACATAAACCGGAGCAGTCCAAGAAACCCTAATGGCACCAAAATCTCCATATTCACGGTAAACCACATCACGAGGAACCATGGAAGGTGCAGGAAAGGAAACATAAGCTAGAGTCCGCACCATTAGCTGATCAGACTGGTGCCAAGCATGAAGATGCCCAAAAGTGCTAATCACATCTGCAATGTATTGAGTCCGACGATAATCGAGAGGAACACCCAAAAGCATGACCCAACCACGGTGATGGCGATGCAGGCGTTTGCGGCAATGGTGGCAAGGGTGGCGATGGTGACGGGGATGGGGGTGGTGGTGTTTCCGACCGTGGGATGGACGGCGGAGCTGGAGGTGGTGATGGTAATGGAGGTGGCGGAGGTGGTGGTGTAGTAGGCTCTGATGATGAAGCTGATTGTGAATCCCCGACGGGACGTATCAATGGGCAAGCCACAGCGGTAGGTTGGAGGGAACTCGAGGCGTCAAGCGGCAAAATCGGTAGTGGGCTATCAGGCTGAGTGGAAGATGGACTCTCAATGACGCGTGGGACCCACCTAAAAGCCCCGGCAGGTGCAGATCATGTGCACGATTTTGCCCTGTGGCCTTGCCGAAAACAACGGCGACAACGCGTTTAATTGGAGCAACTGGAGGTGATATGTGCCATTGAAAAACAGTTTTGGCATTTCCAAACCTGAAACGCAATTTAATCAACCATAGAAGAAAATCCCTCAAAATCTTCAACCGAATGGCCCAAAATCCCGGTTGGCGATAAGTTATGATCCTGATTGACTTGCCGTGCATTGGGAGATTAAGCATTGACTGGAGTTGGTGGGCTGGCATACGGTGCAGTAGATGGGCTAACCAGGGAAGCCTCGGCCCTAGATATGGAAGGTGGATCAATAGGCCCAACAATAGGAAGTGGATCAGAAGGGCTATGATTTGAAAAAATCCCAGAACCGCCCAACGATCGCTCCGAAGATAGCGCATGATGATCCAACTCAGGCGAGATTTCTGTTGACCGAGAAAGTTGCATTGGGACCGTACCAAAACAGATCGGAGGAGCAGCCACCGTCCACCGGAGCTCCGGCGTCGGCAAAGAATGAATAATAACATGCTCGCGCTGACTAATAAAATAAACCGCATCTTGAACAGTATCAATGCAGGTTTGTGTGGCAGGGTATCTTATATCCTTTGCATGCAGGATAATTCTGAAACATGGCAAACGAAAGTTTCTTCCTGCAACTAGAACCAGACTTCAGAGAAGATTTGGCTGGAGGCTTATGCATGGCCATCATGCCGATCGTAGCACGGCGCTTGGTATGGCTAACAAAAACCCATTCAGCATCAGATTCTTTTCTCCAAATCAAAACCTCGCGCCTCCAATTAGGACCACCATGTCCCCAGAGGTGGAAGTAACACTTAAAGTGCTCACAAGCAAAAGATCAAAGAGCGAGAACATAGAGACCAACTTTTTGCATGAAACATGAAAGAAGAATACCTTGTCACGAATATTGGAAACCATGAACTCGATCGCCGATCCACCAATAGCTGCCTCTAATGCTGCTAAAAGACACAACCAAGATGAAAGATCTCGTGCCATCCGAAGGGTGAACAGTGACACCACTGTTCGATGAGATTTTTGCACTACAATATGAAAATAAGGAGGGAGGATAACTTTAAAATAAAAGTTGTTTAAATGGTGATTTGGACCAATATTATTTAGTTGTACACATGGAGCAAGAAGTGCCTACGTGTACTTGTCTATATTGCATGTGCATGGCGCCTGTATTGCATGTCTGTATGTATGAACTACTCCTAGCCCAATGTAATTGTTAATGGGCTAATGGGGGGCTAATTAAAATTAGCCCAGCACATGCATGTACGTAGAGTTTGTACAAATATGTGTTCGAGTATTTACGGCCGGCCGGCAAGCGCGTGTATACTTCTCCGAGTACCCGCAATGAATACGTACTTGAAATACGTGAAAGCTAATGTTGCATTGGGTCCAATATGCACTTACACACGTACATGGCTGAGTTTTTGGCTAGTAACACTTTGATGAGCACGTACAAGGTTCGATTTGGCAAGTAAAGTTTAATTCAGAATAAAACCTTACGGCCGACTAGGGATTTTACAAGCACCGTCGCTGCCAAAGGAAGTAACATCTGCTGCAATTACCGCTCAGATTCTGGTATGGTATGCACGAGTGTGGCTTTCGTTTCTTTGCGCTGGCATGTATGTCAAGAAGATCAACGAACAAAGTAAGTACTATTGAAGAGATTAAACAAGGAAAGAAGACGTTTTCTTGGTAAAGAAGATGGGGACGGCCAGAGGCTATGTGAGTACCTGGCCTCATCGTGCCTATATAAACACAAGACCGCAAGAGGGGGGGAACCCACGCAAGAGGAGGAGGCAAAGACCAGAGGCCAGGAAGGAGAAGCACCCGTGGTGCAGCGTCAAAGAGATCGGGCGGACGTACGCGCACCGCCTCGGAGGTGGCGCTGGCTATGTTCCGTGCTATGTGATGGGCTGGCGGCTGCGACGGGGGGTGTGTGCAAGGCGCGCCCTGCGTGTTCGCTACCACGTGCCACTTGCAGCGGCGCCAGACGGATGCTTCACGGCGCTAGAGAAGAAGAACGCGTCCGCCAGGGCGGCGGCAGTGGGAGCGTGTTGCGGATGGCGAGCAGGCGTTTGGCGAGATGAAGAACAGCCAGCAACGCATGCCCTGCTGACTCACTTCTTTGATATATATGTGTTTTGGTCAAACAGGTTTCACAGGAGGAGGCAGAAGAACGCAGCAGAACCTCACGCCCGTACACGGCGGAAACGAGGCACGAAGCATCAGGAGAAGAGCCACACAGCGGACGCGCCTGCAGCATCGGTGGCACGCAAGCCAGCAAAGATGCGGCAATGACGGCAACGACGACGCGGAGGCACACACTCGATGGCAGTGATGAGCGCGCCTGCAATGGATTGCCTCCAACTGGAGTTCGGCTGCCCGCAAGCAAACCGGCGCCTGCCGGGATGGAGAACAGGGAGCAAAGCAAGCCCCACTAATTTATTGTACTTCTTGTCTTTCATCCTACAGGTGTTACAGCAATCCAAGGAGGATCTCACACAACCAGGGAAGAGGAGAGGAAACGCCAGCCAGGCGAGACGCATCGCCGGTGGTGGCAGCGTGTACGGCGGCCTGGTTCATGACGGTGCAAGTACACATGTAAGAGGATGCGGCCGCGGCGGTGACACCCTGTCCGAGCTCGACCACGGCGACGGAGCACACATGGGGTCGTTGCATGTCAAGTCAAGCTAGTTCTTTAGAGGGCCTGGAGACATCCAGCGTTGCATGGCACATGCACGCAAGGGCACATACGGTGCCCTTCACTTCATTATCGTTTCTTTTATATTCTTAGTACAGCATATGGCATCAAGAGAACAAGGCACCAAGTCGGAGCACCATTCAGCCGGAGGCGGTGCATCTCCAGCAGCAAAGTCATCAATCGGGTGACCATGGAGATGAGAGAACGAGCGTGGCGCTCCCACGGCGGATGCGTTCCAAGCTCACACGTCATGGAGCCGAAATAATGGTTGGGCACTCGAGATATGTGCAACGGCTAGCACGTCCTCTTCTTTCTTTATGGTACGGACATTTTTTTTGTTTTTC
The DNA here is from genome assembly GCA_021605145.1 of Aegilops bicornis. Taxonomy (NCBI): domain Eukaryota; kingdom Viridiplantae; phylum Streptophyta; class Magnoliopsida; order Poales; family Poaceae; genus Aegilops; species Aegilops bicornis. Next base: position 163,973,369 of record CM038673.1, read on the forward strand.
CTGTACCAGGTGCAACAGAGGCGGCGGACGATGCGCCTAGTGGGGAAGACCGTGGACGATGCGACACTCTTCTCGTACCTGGTGCAATGGAGGCAGCGCACAACGCGCCCAATGGAGGTGGCCACGGACGATGTTGCGCTCTTCTCGTACCCAGCGCAATCAGGCAGTGGATGACGACAGACCCGGCGGTGGTGGCTGCGGACGAAGCGGCGCTCTTTCTCGTACCAGTGGATGACGACGCAGGACAAGGAGACTGCATCAACACCGCCAGGTCCATCGCCAACATCATCAAAACAGTGCCGCGGGGGATTGCGGTGTGGAGCACGCAAGGAGGATGTAGGTGTGGCGCTCATTGGTGACACCGTCGACGTCTGCTTCGTCAGGCTGGAGCCCGGAGGCATGTAGGCTCGCGAGGATGTCGTCGTCGTGCCGTGGAGGATGGCGATATGGAGCTCGCCAGGACGGAGCCCGTCATCTTCTTCATCAAGCTGGCGCCACGGAGGACGAAGGCGTTGAGGCTCGTGAGGATGTCGCCGCCATGCCGCGGTGGATGGCGCCACGGAATTCACCAAGACAACGCCAATGTTAACATCATCAAGCTGGACACCGGAGGGATGGAATTCGCTGGGATGCCGCCGTGTGCCGCGGGGGACGACGAGGACATGGATCTTGTCATGATAACGTCCATCATCAACATCATCAAGCTGGTGTCGCGGAGGATGGAGGCGTGGAGCTCGCGGGACGACACCACCGATGTCTACCTCGTAAAGATGGAGCCCGCGGCCCGGAGTCATGAAGATGACACAAGCCCTCGGTGCTGCCCGCAACATGGAGCCCGCTATGCGAGGAAGAAGCGCTACGCGACAACATGGCTTTACCAACCCTTACCACGGTCCCGTGAGGTGTGCCCTTGTCTTGGCAGACCGCTGTAAACTCGGCGTCCAGTCGAGACGAGGTACCACTACATGGTGCTCTCCGTGGCCGAGAGCCCATGAAGACGAGGCGTGATGGCGAGGAGGCGTCATGGCTTCACCAACACTAAGTTTCGATGGCCCCGTGAGGCAGTGTCCCTTGTCTTGACGGACCACCGTAAACTCGGCGTCCAGCTGAGACGAGGTGCCAACCATGCCGGCCTTGCCGATATGAGCGAGCGTTGGTTTTACACCCCGGTCTCCACAAAAGAATACTCTCGCGAGGCGACCCCTTGTGTACCCCGACGAATCCGCTACATCGTCAAGAAGTCCGAGCCAAGCAGGATCCATGCTATTCCAACACCAACTACATCAACGCTGTCAAGACCGACGAGGCGCGACGGCGAGGGCGGGCATGGCTAGCACAAAGTCATGTTTTGAGCGGCACGTGTACCGACGAGGACACGGGCTTTGCCACCGCCCACACCTCACACACACCATCATCATCATGCATGGAGAACGTGAAGCGAAGACGACGAAGATGACCGCACGGCTTAATCGAAGGTGTCTCGCGCAGTAACCCGCGGTAGTAATTAACCGGGAGCCTTCCGAGGCCCCGGGAACCAAGAGACCGCAATCGCTACAGTCAGGCTGGCCGCGCTAGTAGGCCACAGAGCGCATATGTAAAGGGATCTTGTATTTTTGTTTCTCCATTGAGAGATTAATAAAGTGCATGTTTCCCTATCTTTAATTGTGTACTTTGTACACTGGCACGCCCGCAACGTTTTATTTCCCCTGGTGCGTAGAGAGATAATAATACAATAACCCACGTTGTTTTATTATTTTTCATGTCAAACAACCACAAGATCTATAGATCTCATTTGCAAAAACCAAACCCTTGGATAAATCCAAGCCAAGGGTCGAACAAGAACCCCGATCCATTGAAGATGGTGATCCTTGTGTAGAGGAGGAGACGCCGGAGAGGATGAGCGGATTGGTTTGGGAATTTAGTGGCTATGGAGAGAGATCGCCGGAGAGCCTAACGACGAGGGTGGGGTGGAGGTGGGAACCATCTATCTTGACCGTGCTTCAAGATATTTTGTGCTGCATCTCACACGGTTGGTGATAATAAATTGTGTGTGATCTACTTGATTTTTTTCTTGATTTGAATTACATAATGGGGTCACAGCTGCAAAGGATGGCGTTTGAATTGCTAGAACTTTTATCTGCAATGGCAACTATAGGTGTGTCATCAATTGGAATTATTCAGGGTTCGTTTGGACGTTTTTAGACGTTAACTTGGTTTTGTAGGCATTTCAGGTGCATAATTCAAATTTGAACTACATGCACATGCTCTAGTGCATATAAACGGGTTGAAAAATCAAATTTGTGTCCTTGGTTGCATGCTTAGGTCTCATGCAAGAAATGGGAATGAATGTCAAACACCCTGCCACCATCACGCGGATGCAAACGTTGAGATACCTGGTTTTTAAATTCTAGTAAATCCAAAACTCATCTAAAATTCATGAAACTTGGCATGCTATCATGGAGCAGCATAAACATGCCGTGGTAAAATTTTGTCCCATTTGGGGCAGGTTTGGGTATAAGCTTCTCACAAACTAGAGCTTCTCACAACAAGCGTGATGGTTTCGGTAGGGAACGTGACACCTTTGGGGACGAAACAATATCCGTTGCCTCTTATTGCTTTCAAAAAATTTCTACTGTCAACATAGAACAACAGGAGTGTTGTGTTTAATTTTGGAATTTTTGGGGGTTCGCTTGGACATTTTATACCTTAACAGGGTTTTCTAGGCATTTTATGTGCATAATTCAAAATTGAACTACATGCACATGCTCCAGTACATATAAATTGGTTAAAAAATCAAATTTGTGTCTTTGGTTGCTTGCTTAGGTCACATGCAAGAAATGGGAATGAATGTCAAACACCCTGCCACGGTCACTCGGCCGTAACATTGAGATACCTGGTTTTTAAATTCTAGTAAATCCAAAACTCGTCTGAAATTCATTAAACTTGGCATGCTATCATGGACCGGCATCAACATGCCGTGGTAAATTTTTTGTCCCATTTGGGGTAGGTTTGGGTATAAGCTTCTCTCAAACCAGAGCTTCTCACAACAAGCGTGATGGTTTCGGTAGGGAACGTGCCACCTTTGGGGACGAACGATATCCGTTGCCTCTTATTGCTTTCAAAAATTTTCTAGTGACAACATAGAACAACAGAAGTGTTGTGTTTAATTTTGGAATTTTTCGGGGTTCGTTTGGACATTTTTATACATTAACTGGGTTGTATAGGCATTTTATGTGCATAATTCAAATTTGAGCTACATGCACGTGCTCCAGTGCATATAAATTGGTTGAAAAAACAAATATTTGTCCTTCGGTGCATGCTTAGGTCCCATGCAAGAAATGGGAATGAATTTCAAACACCCTGCCACCGTCACTCGGCCGGAAACATTGAGATACCTGGTTTTTAAATTCTAGTAAATCCAAAACTCGCCTGAAATTCGTGAAACTAGGCATGCTATCATGGAGTGGCATCAACATGCCGTGGTAAATTTTTTGTCCCATTTGGGGCAGGTTTGTGTATAAGCTTCTCATAAACCAGAGCTTCTCACAACAAGCATGATGGTTTCGATAGGGAACGTGACACCTTTGGGGACGAAACGATATCCATTGCCTCTTATTACTTTCAGAAATTTCTAGTGTCAACATTGTTGTGTTTAATTTTGGAATTTTTCGGGGTTCATTTCGACATTTTTATACATTAACTGGGTTTTCTAGGCATTTTATATGCATAATTCAAATTTGAACTACATGCACATGCTCCAGTGCATATAAATTGGTTGAAAAATTAAATCTGTGTCCTTCGGTGCATGCTTAGGTCCCTTGCAAGAAATGGGAATGAATTTCAAACACCCTGGCACCGTCACTCGGCGCAAACATTGAGATACCTGGTTTTTAAATTCTAGTAAATCCAAAACTCGTCTGAAATTCGTGAAACTTGGCATGCTATCATGGACCGGCATCAACATGAAGTGGTAATTTTTTTTGTCCGATTTGGGGCAAGTTTGGGTATAAGCTTCTCACAAACCAGAGCTTCTCACAACGAGCGTGACAGTTTCGGTACGAAACGTGCCACCTTTGGGGACGAAACGGTATCCGTTGCCTCTTATTGCTTTCAAATTTTTTATGGTGTCAGCATAGAACAATAGGAGTGTTGTGTTTAATTTTGGAATTTTTCGGGGTTCATTTCGACATTTTTGTACATTAACAGGGTATTCTATGCATTTTATGTGCATAATTCAAATTTGAACTACATGCACATGCTCCAGTGCATATAAATTGGTTGAGAAATCAAATATGTGTCCTTCGGTGCATGGTTAGGTCCCATGCAAGAAATGGGAATGAATTTCAAACACCAGTGCACTGTTGATTGCCGGCAAAACGATGAGATACTTTGTTTTAAAATTCTCATAAATCCAAAAATCATCTGAAATTCATGAAACTTGGCATGCTATCATGGAATGGCACCCGACATGTTGTGGTATTTTTCGTGTCCATTTTGAGAGAAGGCGCACTCGAATAACAGCCAACAAAGGCATTTCGAAACAAATAGCTACCACTGTAACATCTCAAACATTTTGTATAATTTAAATTGTGTGCGTTCTGTTAACCATTCACGTGACGCCTGTCGGTGTTAAAACCGGCCGATCTCGGGTAGGGGGTCCCGAACTGTGCGTCTAAGGATCGAAGGTAACAGGAGGCGGGGGACACGATGTTTACCCAGGTTCGGGCCCTCTTAACGGAGGTAATACCCTCTACTTCCTGCTTTATTGACTTGGATGAATATGAGGATTACAAGAGTTGATCTACCTCGAGATCGTAATGGCTAAACCCTAGATGTCTAGCATGTATGATTATGATTGCCTCTACTGACTAACCCTCCAGTTTATATAGACATCGGAGGGGACTAGGGCTATACAAAGTCGGTTTACAGATAAAGGAATCTTCATATCCGAACGCTAAGCTTGCCATCCACGCAAAGGAGAGTCCCATCCAGATACCGGGGGAAGCCTTCCATCTTGTATATTTACGGCCCACCAGTCCGGCCCATATCACATAGCCCGGACGCCCGGGGACCCCCTAATCCAGGGCTCCCTCAGTAGCCCCTGAACCAGGCTCCAATGACGATGTGTCTGGCGCGCAGATTGTCTTCGGCATTGCAAGGCGGGTTCCTCCTCCGAATACTCCGAAGTAGTTGATCAAAAGAACTATATCCGGCTTTGTACAATAGTTATAGCTGTGAACCACAAGGGCGAAAATAATTAAACAGAAAAATGAGTCATATCTTCTGACAGCTTTTTCGGCGAGGTGTTGTGTTTTGGCTTTATTGTTATTTCGAACCGTTTTTCAGGCTCCCGCTTCGCGTTTCGAGGCGCGGGCTTCATCGACACGTCTCGTCAAAGCAGAGATCGTGTCCCCTTATTGCGGGATCCTCATCAGTACAGGTTTGGGTGATCCAACTATGCCGTTTGCACGACCCCTGGGGAATAAGCGAGGTTTAAGGCTCGTGGGGGGGACGCTCGATATTCACTGCCTTTATAAGAAGATTGGGATCCACCTTTTTAACTCACGCCTTCTTCCTCCTCAGCCCATCTGTCCTCGAGCTCTAGCGCCCAAGTCTCAAACCTTCCCCTCGCCACCAACTACTCCGGCCATGTCCGGATCTGTAGCGTAGGGCAAGTGGATGGCCTCCTCCGTCACGGAGGGGAACATCCAGGAACTCCGGGAAGCGGGGTACTTAGCCAAAGAAATCGCCCATCGGCTCCCTGCTAAGAAGCAGATCATTCCCACCCCGGAGCCCAATGAGAGGGTAGTATTCATACCCCACTTTCTCCGCGGGCTAGGGTTTCCTCTCCACCCCTTCGTCCGCGGGGTCATGTTCAATTACGGGCTAGATTTCCATTATCTAGCCCCGAATTTCTTTCTCAACATCTCGGCGTTCATCGTCGTGTGCGAGGCGTTTCTCCGCATCCCCCCCCACTTCGGCATGTGGCTTAAGGTCTTCAACGTGAAGCCAAAAGTGTGTGGTGGCCCCATGGTGAGCAAGCTCCCTAACGTCACCTGGCCCAAGAGGACCTTCATAGAAACTGTGAAAGGGTGGCAACAGGAGTGGTTCTATGTCACAGAGCTCCGCGACGCCGGGTGGGCTGCCACCCCTGAATTCAAATCCGGGCCTCCAATGCGGCTCACTTCATGGGTCAAGAAGGGCCTGGACTGAGCATCGTTCGACGAGGTGATGACGCTGCAGAAGCGTGTCAAGGGCATGATAGAGAACAACACCATCCTCGCCGACGTGATCCAGGTGATGCTTTTCTGCCGGATCCTCCCCTACCAACGCCGGACTCTCCATATGTGGGAGTTCAATCGGGCCGACCCTCGGACCCTACAACGATTCTTCGGTACAACGCACGAATAAATCTGGAAGCTGCTTTTCAAGGCCCAGAAGTCATGGTCGGGCACGACCGAAGATCTCGGCCTCGACTGTGCTCATCCGGCCACTCAAGTAAGCTTTCAAATTTCCAAATATAACCTCTACTCGGAGATTCCAGGAGTATGCTAAGCCTTCCTTTTCTTCTTCAGGTCTGGACGAAGAAAGCAGAGCAGATTAAATGTCCGGCTCCGCTGCCCAAAGACCCAGCTATCCCTTTGCTGACAAAGATGCTTGTTTCGGCGCCGTACCAGCCGCCGGAGAAGAAGGCCAAGAAGAAGGGCAAGGAGGCCAGAAGTGGCCTCCGCCGTAAGGGTAATTTGTACATAGCGTCCGAAGATACCGAGGTTCTCTCCTCCCCCGAGGGAGATAAAGATGAAGAAGACGAGGAGGAGAGCAATTCTCTCCTCAAGGGGGAGAGAAGAAGAGGGGGGCATCCAGAGATCTAGAGGCGGAAGCGTCCAAGAAGGGGGAACTCTCCCTTCCGGATGAACCTGAATCGGACGTTGAAGCCGTCCCCGAATGGAACCCCAAGTCGAAGCCCACGGCTGAATCGTAAGCATTCAAAGATAACGCATATATCCGGCTTTTATAAATTGTAGGGTGATATATCATCTATGTTTTCCAGTCCGGCCCGTGATCTCCCCCAACAATCATTGTCTTCGGGGAATTCCTTGTCGTCGGACATGATGGAGAGTGAGTCGCCTCCACTAGCCTCCCCGCCATGCGCCACGGATGACACGAGGTGTTATCCCAAAGGACCTCTTCAGGCCAGGGAGAGGTGTGGAGGGCCACTGAAACGGCGCTAGAGGGCAAAGCCTCGGCGGCCGGAAACATGGGGGGAGTGACCCCCATGGAGACTGATGGCGGGGGCCTTGACCGGTCCGGCCCCCAGCCGAATACTGCTCCAGAGTTCCACGCGGCTCCGCATCTGAGCGAGTAGCCCTCTTCGAAAGAGGGGGGGGGGGGAGTGCCAACTCCACCGACGACCTCCATCCATCTGGAGGCGCCGGATACATTGAGGGAAGCACTTCGTCGTGCTTCCATCATGGATGAACACCGTGCCCTGATGGGTATGGTGGTTGAAAAGGTTCAGTCCGCCAAAAGCGGACTGAATGAAGCGTTCACTAGCCTATTAACAGGTTTTGAGGTACGTGATGTAATATCTATGGTCGCTTTTGCCTGTATAATCATATGCATGTGTATAGATAGTAGCCCCTGAGAGTCTGTTCGGCCTTTTGAAGGAAGGGCCGGACAGAGGGTCGAATATCCCGGAGCTAACGTACTTGTCTATTTTGGTGAACAGGCTTCGCTGCTAGCAGCTTCGGCCAAGAACGTGGAAGTTTTCGAACTCCAGCGGAAACTGAAGCTAGCTGATGATGAGATCGACCGTATTAACAAGCGGTTCGATGAGGCCCAAGGTATGCTTTTAAAATATCCCTTACAAGCCTGAATTATAATGCAAACTCAGAGTTTTTAAGCTCATGCATAACTATTAATGTTTATAGGCAACGCGCAAGGTCGAGGCCCTCAAGAGTGCCCTTGCCGAAGCCAAGGAGGAGGCGAGGGTAAGCAAAGCACCCACAAACAAGGTGGCTAAGGATGTGGAGGCCAAAAAGGCCTCCCGCCTTAAGTATGAGGCGAGGGTGACCGAAGTAGAGCAAGCGCTCCAGGAGGCCGCCACCAAATGTGAGTCCTTGGAGGAGAGGAACAAGGCCCAAGTGGCCGATCTCACCAAGGCTCTTCAGGCTGTGAAGGAGGCATGGTCCGAGTCTCGGGCTACTCGCGAGGAGATCAAGCAAGCCGGACAGATAGCGGTTGGTAAGCCTTTTCTTTTATAGAGTATATCCGACGGTCGAAGATATGCTTTGCTAGATCAACTGTGGAGTACTCTAGACGCTTTCACGGATCTCCCGAGGAGTGCTGCTGATGCCACCAATATTTCCGGGCCCAAGACGGGAACGCGATGGAGAAGCTATTCTAGTCGCAGTATTTGGCGCCGGAGCGGCCAGCGCTGCTGAATAATCAGATGATGCAGCTGGCAGAGCTGCACAGGATGTCTGGTTTGGCCATGCAGGACATCATAGTCCGGTTATGGCCCGCTGGGCCCATTCCGAGCAGATACTTCGGCCTGGTCAAGCGACTAGGCGACGTCTTGCCCCGGATAGAGGCGGTGAAGCGCTCGGCATGCATTGACGGTGCGCAGATGGCCTTTGCCCATGTCAAAATGCGCTAGGCCAAAATGAAGGCCGCCAGCGTAGCCGTTGAAGGTCCTCCCGGCGACAAGGCTCACTGCAAGCCAGAGCGCTACTTCGACGATGTGCTTGAGGGTGCCCGTTTGATAGAGGGCCAATGGTCAAAGGATATTATGTTATAGTAGTTGTATCCGAGCGACTGTATCCGAGCTACCCAGACATTGTATTATAAACCAAGGCCTTTGTAATATATTTATGCATGTTATCATTGAATTACTTTTCCTTCTATGCGGCCGTTTATATCTTTGAGAGTTTGCCAGTCATCGGCTTCAGCCCCCACGTAGGTAGTACGGGGGTGTTTGGGATAGAACATAATCACTCTTGACCCAACGTCTTGGTTCGTAAAGGAGGTGTTAGTGCGGAGAACGAGGCAATCGGACTATGTGGCTTTACCACTCTCATTTAGCCATAGGAGTTTTACAATGGGGTTCTAAGATAGCCCCTGGTGCGTATGCGGCTACCAAACTTAGATGCCTTTAGACGCATGACTGAACACAGCTAGCCCTTCATGTAATACGGGAGAAATCGCTAGAGATTTAATATGTCACCGAATTGCTGACCAGCTCTCGCCGCATCATGATAGTCAGTTTTCGGCTTTCTCTACTGAGGTGTTTGACCGGGCTAGCCGGAAATACAATCGTAGTAGTTCTCCCTTTGCTACCTTAGCCGAAAAACAGAACATAAGGTGGCAAGCATAGGAGCCGGGCAACCCAACTATTGACCAAAGACGTGATTCGGAGCCGACGCATATAATGCAGTATTCAGGACACCGAAGTACACTCTGAAAGTGTCCGGACTTTCTATCGTTGAAGATATGTAGATGGGTTGAATAGGGTCCCTGGCGATTTTAGTCGTACCAAGGTGTATATGCCAACTTGAACGTAAAGTGGGAAAATAGAAAAAGTGCCAATGCCATGCAAGGCCGGGGGAAGCTATTTCCATTATAATCTGATTGGTACGTCAAAATGTATTTTTACAAAAGATGCAATAAGCATCACGGCTATTTTACATGCCGAGAACAAGAGAAAGCTGTATACAAGTCCTAGATTTGAAAAGATGATCTAGAAGATCCTTTAGATGTTCTGCTGCATGTATGCGCCACTTTTTACCTTGGTGTAGGATCCTTTGAAAGGACCGACGATCAAGTATGTATAAGGGGCCTAGGAGGGGACCCTTGTTTAACTCCAAAAATTGATGCGGGCTTGTAAAGAACCTGTAAAAATGAAAACAAGACAAAAAAGGTGGAGCAATATGTAGGTCCGGAAGGGTCAAGCCGTATCGTGGATCCTATGTTTAGTATGCCTCCGCCCTTGCCCATGGTATTTTTAACGCGTAGTTATGCACGCGCGGTACATATGCCACTATCAGGCCGGGGCATTGGCAGAGGCCGAATTGCTAATCTAGCTCTATATGAGTCGAACTGCCGTCCTGCAAGGTAGGCCGGTCTCGTTTAACAGTGTCCGGGGGCTTGACTACTGGTGCGGTCTTTGGCTTAGCGAGACCACCCTGCACCTCGGTCGCGAGGGCCGTGCTCCTCTGTACGGAGGGAGCGCTCCATGTTTCCATTGACTGTGATAATGCCACATGGTCCAGGCATCTTAAGCTTAAGATAAGCATAGTGTGGGACTGCATTGAAATGGGCGAAAGCAGTTCATCCGAGTAGTGCGTGATAGCCACTTCAGAACGGGACAATATCGAAGATCAAGTCTTCGCTCCGGAAGTTATCCTATGAGCCGAAGACGACTTCCAGCATTATGGATCCTGTGCAACAGGCTTCTACGCCGGGTATTACCCCTTTAAAGGTGGTTCTAGTGGGCTTGATTCTTGAAGGATCAATGCCCATTTTACGAACGGTGTCCTGATAAAGTAGATTGAGACTGCTGTTGCCGTCCATGAGGACTCGCGTGAGGTGGAATCCGTCGATAATTGGATCGAGGACCAATGTAGCCGAACCCCCGTGATGGATGCTGGTCGGATGGTCTCTACGGTCGAAGGTGATCGGACAGGTTGACCATGGATTAAACTTTGGGGCGACTGGCTCTAAGGCGTAGACGTCCCATAACGCGCGCTTGCGCTCCCGCTTGGGGATATGAGTGACGTAGATCATGTTCATTGTTTTGACCTCGGGGGGAAATTTCTTCTGTCCCCCTGTGTTCTGTGGGCGAGGCTCTTCATCGTCGTCCTCGCTAGGCAGCCCCTTCCCCTTGTATTCGACGTTGAGCTTGCCAGCCTTTTTAAAGACCCAACAATTCATGTTGGTATGATTGGTAGGCTTATCCGAGGTGCCATGAATCTGGCAAGGCCGATTGGGTATTCTATCCAAACTAGATGGACCATCTCTGTTTCCTTTGAATGGCCTCTTCCGTTGACCGGGTTTCGAGCCACTAAATCCGGCGTTAACCGCCATGTCTTTGGTATCTTGGTTGTTGTTTCAACGCTTGTGTTTATTGTGTCGTGGCTTGCCATTGCCATCCTTGGCTTCGGAAGTGCCGGGGTCGCTGGTGCTATTGCTTCGATGAGCCAGCCAGCTATCTTGTCACACGCAAAAGCGGGTCATGAGTGCGGTAAGGGCTGCCATGGACTTCGGCTTTTCTTGGCCGAGGTGTCGGGCGAGCCACTCGTCTCGGACGCTGTGTTTTAAAGGCCGTGAGGGCTTCGGTGTCCGGACAATCCGCAATTTGGTTCCTTTTAATCAAGAACCTGGTCCAAAGTTTCTGGGCTGATTCTCTGGGCTGCTAGACTATGTGGCTAAGGTCATCGGCATCTGGAGGCCGAACATAGGTGCCTTGAAAGTTGTCACTAAAGGCGTCCTCCAAGTCCTCCCAGCTTCCAATAGAGTTTTCTGGGAGGCTGTTCAGCCAATGCCGTGCTGGCCCCTTGAGTTTTAGGGGAAGGTACTTGATGGCGTGGAGGTCGTCACCGCGGGCCATGTGGATGTGGAGAAGAAAATCTTTGATCCATACTGCGGGGTCCGCCGTACCATGATTCGTCTCCAACGTATCTATAATTTTTTATTGTTCCATGCTATTATATATTCTGTTTGGGATGTTTAATGGGCTTTATTATACACTTATATATTATTTTTGGGACTAACCTATTACCCGGAGGCCCAGCCCGAATTGATGTTTTTTTGCCTATTTCAGTGTTTCGAAGGAAAAGAATATCAAACGGAGTCCAAATGGAATGAAACCTTCGGGAACGTGATTTTTGGAACAAACGTGATCCAGAGGACTTGGAGTGGACGTCAAGCAATCAACAAGGAGGCCACGAGACAGGGGCATGCCTACCCCCCTGGGCGCGCCCTCACCCTCGTGGGGCCCTCATGGCTCCACCGACCTACTTCTTCCTCCTATATATACCTAAGTACCACCAAACCATCAGCAGGGGAGCCAAAACCCTATTTACACCGCCGCAACCTTCTGTACCCGTGAGATCCCATCTTGGGGCCTTTTAAAGCGCTCACGGAGGGGGCATTGATCATGGAGGGCTTCTACATCAACACCATAGTCTCTCCGATGATGTGTGAGTAGTTTACCTCAGGCCTTCGGGTCCATAGTTATTAGCTAGATGGCTTCTTCTCCCTCTTTGGATCTCAATACAAAGTTCTCCTCGATTCTCTTGGAGATCTATTTGATGTAATCTTCTTTTGCGGTGTGTTTGTCGAGATCCGATGAATTGTGGGTTTATGATAGGGATTATCTATGAACAATATTTGAATCTCCTATGAATTATTTTATGTATGATTGGTTATCTTTGCAAGTCTCTTCGAATTATCAGTTTGGTTTGGCCTACTAGATTGATCTTTCTTGCAATGGGAGAAGTGCTTAGCTTTGGTTCAATCTTGCGGTGCTCGATCCCGATGTGATGAGGGAAACGACACATATTGTATTTTTACCATCGAGGATAAAAAGATGGGGTTTATATCATATTGCATGAGTTTATCCCTCTACATCATGTCATCTTTCTTAAAGCGTTACTCCGTTCTTATGAACTTAATACTCTAGATGCATGCTGGATAGCGGTCGATGTGTGGAGTAATAGTATTACATGCAGGAGTCGGTCTACTTGTCACGGACGTGATGCCTATATACATTATCATACCTAGATATTCTCATAACTATGCTCAATTCTATCAATTGCTCGACAGTAATTTGTTCACCCACCATAATACGTATGCTATCTTGAGAGAAGCCACTAGTGAAACCTACGGCCCCTGGGTCTATTTTCCATCATATAAGTTTCCAATCTATTTTTATTTTGCAATCTTTACTTTTTATCTTTATCATAAAAATACCAAAAATATTATCATCTCTATCAGATCTCACTTTTGCAAGTGGCCGTGAAGGGATTTACAACCCCTTTATCGTGTTGGTTGCAAGGTTCTTATTTGTTTGTGTAGGTACGAGGGACTTGAGCATGGTCTCCTACTGGATTGATACCTTGGTTCTAAAAAACTGAGGGAAATACTTACGCTACTTTACTACATCACCCTTTCCTCTTCAAGGGAAAAACCAACGCAGTGCTCAAGAGGTAGCAAGAAGGATTTCTGGCGCCGTTGACGGGGAGGCTTACACCAAGTCAAGTCAAGATTTGATTTTCCGACAACGAGCCATTTCTAGCACCGTTGCCGGGGAGTCTACGCACAAGTCAAAACATACCAAGTACCCATCACAAACTCTTTTCCCTCGCATTACATTATTTGCCATTTGGCTCTTGTTTTCCTCTCCCCCACTTCACCCTTGCCGTTTCATTCGCCCTCTCTTTCCGTTCGCCTTTTTTTCGCTTGCTTCTTGTTTGCTCATGTGTTGGATTGCTTGCTTGTCACGATGGCTCAAGACATTACTAAATTGTGTGACTTTACCAATACCAACAACAATGATTTTCTTAGCACTCCGATTGCTCCTCTTACCGAAGCTGAATCTTGTGAAATTAATGCTGCTTTGTTGAATCTTGTCATGAAAGATCAATTCGCCGGCCTTCCTAGTGAAGATGCCGCTACCCATCTAAATAGCTTTGTTGATTTGTGTGATATGCAGAAGACGGAAGAAGTGGATAATGATATTGTTAAATTGAAGCTATTTCCGTTTTCTCTTAGAGATCACGCTAAAACTTGGTTTTTGTCTTTGCCTAAAAATAGTATTGATTCTTGGAATAAGTGCAAAGATGCTTTTATCTCTAAGTATTTTCCTCCCGCTAAGATCATCTCTTTTAGAAAGGATATTATGAATTTTAAGCAACTTGATCACGAACATGTTGCACAAGCTTGGGAGAGAATGAAATTAATGATACGTAATTGCCCTACTCATGGTTTGAATTTGTGGATGATTATAAAAAAAATTATGCCGGATTGAATTTTGCTTCTAGAAATCTTTTAGATTCGGCCGCAGGAGGAACTTTTATGGAAATCACTTTAGGAGAATCTACTAAACTCCTAGATAATATTATGGTTAATTATTCTCAATGGCACACTGAAAGATCTACTAGTAAAAAGGTTCATGCGATTGAAGAAATTAATGTTTTGAGTGCAAAGATGGATGAACTTATGAAATTGTTTGTTAATAAAAGTGTTTCTTCTGATCCTAATGATATGCCTTTGTCTAATCTGATTGAGAATAATAATGAATCTATGGATGTGAATTTTGTTGGTAGGAACAATTTTGGTAACAACGCTTATAGAGGAAACTTTAACCTAGGCCGTATCCTAGTAATTCCTCTAATAATTATGGTAATTCCTACAACAATTCTTATGGAAATTTTAATAAGTTTCCCTCTGATTTTGAGACTAGTGTTAAATATTTTATGAATTCGCAAAAGAATTTCAATACTTTGCTTGAAGAAAAATTGCTTAAAGTTGACGAATTGGCTAGGAACGTGGATAGAATTTCTCTTTATGTTGATTATTTGAAGCTTAGATCTATTCCACCTAAGCATGATATCAATGAGTCTCTCAAAGCCATGATAATTTCTATTGATGAGTGCAAAGAAAGAACCGCTAGGATGCGTGCTAAGAAAGATTATTTTGTGAAGGCGTGTTCTTCTAGTTTTTATGAGAATAAAGATGAAGATCTAAAAGTTATTAAATATTTGTTTTGCAATATGAATCTTGATAATGATGGGACTGGATATGAGTCAACTTTAGTTAGAAGGCGTCCCAAAAATTTGGAGTTTTTAGATCTTGATGCAAAAATTGGTAAAAGTGGGATTGAAGAGGTTAAAACTTTAGATAGCAATGAACCCACTATTTTGGATTTCAAGGAATTTAATTATGATAATTGCTCTTTGATAGATTGTATTTCCTTGTTGCAATCCGTGCTAAATTCTCCTCATGCTTATAGTCACAATAAAGCCTTTACTAAACATATCGTTGATGCTTTGATGCAATCTTATGAAGAAAAACTTGAGTTGGAAGTTTCTATCCCTAGAAAACTTTATGATGAGTGGGAGCCTACAATAAAAATAAAAATTAAAGATCATGAATGCTATGCTTTGTGTGATTTGGGTGCTAGTGTTTCCACGATCCCAAAAACTTTGTGTGATTTGCTAGGTTTCCGTGAATTTGATGATTGTTCTTTAAACTTGCATCTTGCGGATTCCACTATCAAGAAACCTATGGAAAGAATTAATGATGTTCTTATTGTTACAAATAGGAATTATGTGCCCGTAGATTTTATTGTTCTTGATATAGATTGCAATCCTTCATGTCCTATTATTCTTGGTAGACCTTTCCTTAGAACGATCGATGCAATTATTGATATGAAGGAAGGGAATATAAGATTCCAATTTCCATTAAGGAAAGGCATGGAACACTTCCCTAGAAAAAAAATTAAGTTACCTTCTGAATCTATTACGAGAGCCACTTATGGATTGCCTACCAAAGATGGCAATACCTAGAACTATCCTTGCTTTTATGCCTAGCTAGGGGCGTTAAATGATAGCGCTTGTTGGGAGGCAACCCAATTTTATTTTATTTTATTGCTTTTTATTTCTGTTTAGTAATAAATCTTTGATCTAGCCGTTAGATGTGTTTTTATGTTTTAGTTAGTGTTTGTGCCAAGTTAAACCTATAGGATCTTCTTGGATGATTGTTATTTGATATTGCTGAAAATTCTAGAAACTTTCTGTTCACGAAAACAATAGTTAAAAATCACCAGAACGCGATAAAATACTGATTCCAATTGCAGTAGATCAATAAACAAATTATCTAGGTCTTCCTATTTTTCTGGAATTTTTGGAGTTCCAGAAGTTTGCGTTAGTTACAGATTACTACGGGCTGGTCTGTTTTTGACAGATTCTGTTTTTGTGTGTTGTTTGCTTATTTTGATGAATCTATGGCTAATAAAAGAGTTTATAAACCATAGAAAAGTTGGAATACAGTAGGTTTAACACCAATATAAATAAATAATGAGTTCATTACAGTACCTTGAAGTGGTGTTTTGTTTTCTTTCGCTATAGAGCTCACGAGATTTTACATTAAGTTTTGTGTTGTGAAGTTTTCAAGTTTTGGGTAAAGATTTGATGGATTATGGAACAAGGATTGGCAAGAGCCTAAGCTTGGGGATGCCCAAGGCACCCAAGGTAAAATTCAAGGACAACCAAAAGCCTAAGCTTGGGGATGCCCCGGAAGGCATCCCCTCTTTCTTCTTCATCTATTGGTAACTTTACTTGGGGCTATATTTTTATTCACCACATTATATGCGTTTTGCTTGGAGCGTCTTGTATGATTTGAGTCTTTGCTTGTTAGTTTACCACAATAATCCTTGCTGTACACACCTTTTGATAGAGACACACATGGTTCGGAATTTGTTAGAATACTCTATGTGCTTCACTTATATCTTTTGAGCTATATAGCTTTTGCTCTAGTGCTTCACTTATATCTTTTAGAGCACGATGGTCGTTTTATTTTATAGAAATTATTGATCTCTCATGCTTCACTTATATTATTTTCAGAGTCTTAAACAGCATGGTAATTTGCTTTAATTGTGAAATTAATCTGAATATGATAGGCATCCAAGATGAGCATAATAAAAACTCCCATATTGAGTTCATTGAATATCATGAGAAGTTTGATACTTGATAAGTGTTTTGAGATATAAAGGTGGTAATATTAGAGTGTGCTAGTTGAGTAATTGTGAAATTGATAAATACTTGTGTTAAGGTTGGAAAGTCCGGTAGCATGCACGTATGGTAAAAGTTGTGTGACAATTTTGACACACAAGGTGTTCTTTTATTGCTTTCCTTATGAGTGGCGGTCGAGGACGAGCGATGGTCTTTTCCTACCAATCTATCCCTCTAGGGGCATGTGTAGTAGTACTTTGCTTCGAGGGCTAATAAACTTTTGCAATAAGTATATGAGTTATTTATGACTAATGTGAGTCCATGGATTATACGCAATCTCAACCTTCCACAATCTTCTAGCCTCTACGGTATCGTGCATTGCCCTTTCTCGCCTTGAGAGTTGGTGCAAATTTCGCCGGTGCATCCAAACCCCGTGATATGATACGCTCTATCACACATAAACCTCCTTATATCTTCCTCAAAACAACCAACATACCTACCTATCATGGCATTTCCATAGCCATTCCGAGATATATTGCCATGCAACTTTCCACCGTTCCGTTTATTATGACACGCTCCATCATTGTCATATTGCTTTGCATTATCATGTAGTTGACATCGTATTTGTGGCAAAGCTGTCACAGCCCCAGATCAGCCCTAGCTTGATTTTCTTGCGTCCATGCATCATGTCTAAATTTCCATTAAATTTGAATTGGGGAATTGGAGAGCCTCAGGAATCATTTAAAATAAATGATCAACATTAAAAATTGCTTCAAATGTTTCCAAGGAAATGTTCCTTTTCAGCTTTGAAAAATATTGGCAAGAATAAAATTCAAACCAATATTTTTGGAGTGATCAAACATTTTATTTTGGGCCTTTGAATTAATTCAATAACTATTTGCATTGGAAATATATTTTATATATAATTAATATATGTCCAATAATTCTGGGACATTTTATGTGGTTTGGTATACTTTAGTTCCAGCCACATAATTATCTTCAGGATTTTATAAAATGGTTTAGTGTTTTACTAAACTAAAACAGTAACAGTAACAAAATAGAAAACAGAATTAAAGAGAGAGAGAGAGAAGCCCACTTACACTGGCGCCGAACCGCCCAGCCTCCCCCATCTTGGCCCACTGGTGGCCCAGCCCACCAGTGCCCCCTGTCGCCTTCCTCCTCGTGCAGAGGCGGAGGAGGACACCTGACGCCGCCGACCTCGCCACGCCACGGGCTGCACTGTGTCGCACAGCCACCTTGACGCCTCGCGTCATCTCCTCGGCGCCGCCCCGACCCCCTGGACCCCCTCGCTCTCTCCCTCTCCCTCGTTCCCCTCCTCTGTCCCGCTCTCACATGCACGGCCGAACGCCGCTGCCGCCGACGGGCACTACCCCGGACACGGCCATCCCCGAGCCGCCCCGAGCCATCCTCGAGCTCCGCCACCTTGTTCCCTACCTCCTCACCGATCCACGTGACCGGAAGGGCCCCAAAGCGCCACCCCGATGCCTTTCTCCTCCTCGGCCGCCGGAGATCCGCCTCGCCGCCCCGCACGCTCCGGTGCTCCACCGAGCTCGCCGTCCACCCCGCGACGACCACCGTGAGCTTCTGCCTATCCTCCCCCTCCGTTCGCTTCGCTGCACCGTAGCGACCACACCACTCACCGGACGCCGCCGCCCGACTTTTCGTTGCCGGTGATGCTCCGGTGACCATTTGGTCCCGGGCATGCGCCTAACGCGCTCCCAGCGTCGTGTAGAGCCTCCGTGGCACCTCGCCCGGCTGCTCGCAAGATCGCAGCCCCATCCCCACTTGCACCCAAACTCCGGCCACCGCGCGAGCTCCGCTTCCGGCGAGCCCCTGCCCCAGCTCCTCCTACTCGCCTCTACGGATCTGCGAGAGCTCGGGCACGCCCGGTGCTCTCGACGCCGCCCGTGGCCGTGGCGCTGACTCCGCCCAGCGTGAGGTCGCCCGGACGAGCCCCGTCGCCTGAGCCCTGCCACATGGGCCCGGCCGTCAGGTGATTAGCTTAGTGCTAATCACCGCCTTTTAACCCCCCTGACACTGACAGTGGGCCCCCACCGCCACTAATCTAATTAGATTAGAATAAACCCCCTGTTAACTAACTGAGACACTGACGTGTGGCCCCACACGTCAGGTTTGACCGGTCAACCACGGTTGACTCGCTGATGTCATGCCTCTGTAATGCTGACGCAATTATTTGATTTTCTGGATTTAATTTAATTCAGGAAATTTCATAAAATACCCCAAACTTCAAATATTCATAACTTTTAATCTGTAACTCCAAATTAAATAATTTATATATGAAAAATGATCAGAAAAATATGAAGAATCTGTTTATGGCACTTTCATGCATGATTAAACAAGTTAAACTCACTGAATAGGATGAATCATGATTAGGGTAATTTATGAAATAACATTTGGAGTTGGAATTTGTTCTTGTTTGAATTCCACTTCAATTAACACGCTAGACATTGCATTAGGTGAATTGATTGCCTTGACATGACATGTCATTCATGTGAATGTGCATTGCGTTGATTGTGTTCTCTCTTGTTTGCCGGTAATTGTCCCCTCTCAGTAGACGACGTACCGACGATGAATTCGACGACACCGATGAAGAACTATATTATCTTGAAGTGCTGTGCAAGCAAAACCCCTTGTTCATTCCGATATAATCCCACTCTCTCGCTCCTGCTCTATTTTATTGCATTAGGACAACAACGACTCATGTGTTACTTGCTGCGGTAGCTGAACCCCTTTATCCTCTTGCATTTTGTCATTCCACAAGAATTAGATGAAACCCACTAGCATGAGTAGGAGTTGTTTGAGCCATGTTGTGCCTACTCATTCATGCTTGTTGTCATGCACACTCGCTTAGAGTTGAGTCAGTCCGATTCATCGGGAATGCATTGGAATGGTTGTGTGAACATGTCCTACTGTGTGAGCTAAGTGTGTGAACACGATTTGGTAAAGGTAGCGGTGAGAGGCCATGTAGGAGTACATGGTGGGTTGTCTCATTGCAGCCGTCCTCAGGAACTGAGTTCTATGTTTGTGATCCATGAAACAGTTACTACCACGCATTGGGATCCTTAATTGACCCTCTCGGCTTCTTAACCACCCTTGTTCCCGGTCAGGAGTTGCAAGTAGTTTCGGTGTTTCTAGTATCTTTGGGGCCGCATAGCATGACCATAGGGGTGGGTTGTGTTGCGGTAGGCACCGTGGGTCGGTGTACCGATTCGCCCGTTTGGTGTCTCGGGAACCCAACACACATCGTTCGGGGCTGTATGGGAAACCTCGGCGGACTCCTGCGGATGGAACCCGAATAGGCGATAAACACGGACTTGGGACTTGTGTGTTTAGGTAGGTCGTGGCCGACACCCACGTTGGGCTTCCGCTTGAAGGTTGCCGAGTACATGTCGTGTAAACGGCGGTAAGTGGTGAGCGTGTGTGAAGAAGTACACCCTGCAGGGTTAACATGATCTATTGAATAGCCGTGTCCACGGAGAAGGACTTCTGGGTTGCCTATATCGGTTCATAGACAAGTGAAAGTGGATACTCTAAAATGCGCAAGATAAGCGTGAGTGCTATGGATGGCGTTCTCGTGGGGAGGCAGGGCGGGTCCATAGTGGTGTTTTGATATGGTGAATATGTGGACTCGTGTGCGCCATCTCAAAAGAGTTACTTGCGATCTTCGTTCAGGATAGCCACCGAGTCAAAGCTGGCTTTGCGGTCAAACTCCACCACCCCTTTTGAAAATGATGCATATGTAGCTAGTTACGATGTAAGTCTTCTTTGAGTACGTTTGTACTCACGTTTGCTTATTTTATGTTTTGCAGAGAGACTTCGTTCTCGCTAGTAGTTCCGCTTGGACTTCGACGTTTAGCTTGTTACCTCAGCTACGATCTTGTGCCTCGACAGGATCTGGTAGATAGTCAGGCTTCTCAGCCCTTTTCATTTATAGTCGTCTGTACTCAGACATGTTTAGCTTCCGCTTGTGCTTCGACTTGTATGCTCTGAGTGTTGGGTCATGAGACCCATGTTTGTAATATCTCACTCCTCAGAGCCTAATGAATAAATATTTGAGTCGTAGAGTTATGTTGTGATGCCATGTTGTATCTACACATATTGAGCATATTGTGTGTATGTTTGAAATGCTTGGTATGTGTGGGGTCCGACAAACTAGTTGTTTATCCTTGGTAGCCTCTCGTATGGGGAAATGTAGTCTCGTGCTTCTGAGCGATAGTAGTCCGCTACAGCCCGGTTCACCGGAGTCCTGCTAGCCCAAAGACTACCGCTTAGACACTTGATCGGTCGGCATGTGTTTCACTTCGTTCCTATATACATCCCTTCGGGAAATGTCACGCGGTGTTATTCGGAGTCCTGCCTAGCCTGCTATAGCCCGAGATACCGGAGTCCTATTAGCCCAGTGCTACAACCCGAATTTATACGTTGATGACCGACATGCTCGATGTGATTCATGTATGCCTGTCCCCATGGGTTAGTGCCGCTTTGGGTTCACGACTAGCCATGTCGGCCCGGGTTCTTTGTCATGTGGATGCTAGCGACACTATCATATACGTGTGCCAAAAGACGCAAACGGTCCCGGCCATGGTAAGGCGACACCCGTGGGAATACTGCGTGAGGCCGCAAAGTGATATGAGGTGTTACCGGCTAGGTCGATGTGACTTGGAATCGGGGTCCTGACAGCGTTGGTATCGAGCTTTGACTGTGAGGATTACCAAGCCAAACTGGTGAAGTTGAGTCTAGAAATGCTTTAGTTATGTAAGGGAATTGATTGTGGAAGGAACGTAAGGCTCTTTTTTCTCCTTTTACCTCATGGCATTCTGATCTGAGTCTACCTCTTCTCTTCTACGGGGTTTAAGAATTAGGCTTCTCATCTATCTATAATGATGACGTGTTACTAATCCATAGACCTTTATGATTGTTGGTTTTAAGCCTCGATTCGGTTCCTACTATTTACGTATGATAACCGTTGATCTCGAGAATCTTGTTATGATGTTGTTGAGTGGTTATGCCACCATTTTTGCAGGATGTCTCAAATCATTTTGAGCATTTACAGCCGTTATGCAGTCAAAGTCATCCCAGGTCTCTGAATAGTCCGATGCATTTGCAAATCCTTTCCTTCCGTTCCGATGTCCTTTTGACCAGAATAATCACACAAATTAGTATGTGGAGGTACTCCGCTGCCTCAACATATATGTTGGAGTTATTATTATGACCCTAGGTGTTTAGGAAGTCACCTAGCAATTTAGCAATGCTTTTGTATCCCCAGTGTGATGATTCTGGCCATTATTCTTGAAAGCATCCCGTGATGTTATTAGTTAGTAGGCATTCCACTCCTGGGTTCTTGAACCCGAGATTCACCTTACTGCATGTTGATAGTGTTTGCTAGTCCCTTTAGGATATTAGTAACTTTGTGATAGTCCTCGAGGTCCGTGGTATTTCCTTCTTCCAAATATCATGAACTGCTTAAGGCAGAAATGCTTCGAATTAAAAGATGACAATCAGAGTACTCTTGAGGAGTTCTCCATTCATAATTGTGACTCTGTCGGTCTTACCTTCTCTGCATGGGTTATCCGGGAGAAATGTTGAGCTTTGCTCGACATACTAATCCATGCCTCCACAACTCGAAGAGTTATATGTTCCCCGATGTTGTTCCTCCTTAGTTCTATTCCGATCCCCGTCTATCAGTTGACAGTCAGGAGTAGTTGCGTTTTCGTCCTCATCGATGCCCATTTTTCTTGTGGTCCGTCAAGCCATTCTATTCCGGAATGACTAGGAGAAACAAACTCCAGTGCCTCATCCATTTCCAGGATTGGGTCAAAGTAGTTGTATCCGATGTTGTTCCACCTGGAGTGTTACCATCTCTATGTCAAGAATGTCATGAGAATTGCACCTTCTCTTATGAATTCTTGACGTAGTGATACTTCTCGCTATCATTATTCATTCCTCGGTCCCGTGTTGATGCAACCGGAATGTCGACAAGTGAATTGTGATGTGTGAAATCGATACTCCGAGCAACTCGTTGCTTGGCAGCTAATGGACAATATCCTCATTCTTAGCGTGTTGGTTATTAAATCATCATCCTAAGATTGATCGTGCTACCTAGTCCTTATTTCGGTGCACACTTGATTGATGAGTTAGGATCATATCAAGTCCTCACTCATTTGATCATATCGTCTTGCCCTCAAAAGCAAGGTTGTTCTCGAGCTTAGTAACATACCGGTGGTTCGTGACTTTCCAAATATCTTCTTGGAAGTGTTACCGGGTTGTCTCCTGACTGTTATGTTGAGCTCGTGATCAAGTTGGTTTCTTGTGAACCACCCTTTCTCCAAGAATCATGTTGGATATCCACGAGCTAGTTGGTTAAGCCAAACAACAACTTGGAGAGTTGGAAGATAAAAGCTTGCCTAACTTAGTTCGTTCCAAAGGGATATTCTTGTGTAGTGTGTGTTGAGGAAAGATGATATCTTCATCGATTGGTCCCTGAGATCAGTTGCTGGACTTATTGTCTTATCAATCTTTTGACTTGAGTATGGGCTATTATTAAGTCAAATCAGAACCAACGATGTTCGTAATGTTGTCTTACTCGTGGTTGATCCTCGAGCATACCCCATTACCTCTTTTGGTCCGACCCGATTGCTATCACCGTGTTCACATGATGGTGGAAGTCGATTGATATGGAAATCCCGATGAGTTGTTGTTGAACCCATCGCAGCATTTTGTCTCCCCATGAGTCATGTTGAACATCAACCTAGTGTTGGAAATTTGTGTAAGCATTTCTTCGTGTTTTGCTCATGAAGCATATGTTTGGATGAAAGTAGTGACTTCCTCTAATTCATGTGCATCTGATGCAAGTTGCCGCCATGAATTTGAGAAGGGTTTGTTTTGTTTCCTTTGGAATCATTCCAATTCAGTCATGCATGTGCGAAGTATTCCATGGTGCGATGGACTGATCATCTTCATTCCATATGAATTCCATAGCACACCAAGCCACTGGTTGAATTGTTCAAGGAAAAGGAGTTGATGTGCGAATACTAGTTCATGCACACGACTTCGATATCCTTGTTGATGGTTTCCAACCTGAACTCGGTAGTGTTTTATTATAAGACTACTAGGTGGTAATGCTTGTCTAGGACAACGTGTTCACTTGTCAGTAGCAGAACCAGCTCATGTTTTGGAGCTTGCTATCGTAGTTCATTCGAGAATCTCGCAACATCTTTCCGTCGATTTGTGTTGCAAACTTTCATTTTCTTTCTAGACTCGATGAGTGCGGAATATCCTAACACCAACCAGATCTGAATCTCAGCAGATATGATGGTTGGAACATTCCCAACATTTGCATTTTGTTCCCAGCTTGCATCCCATCGTGCCAATTTTCCATGGGCTGCCTTCTCGTGATTCTTTGTCGGGATCATCTTCAAAAGTGGACTTACCATTGGTTCCATCCCCCTCCGATGATAAGCAAAAGTCATCCATTGTGTTGTCTTCAACAAGGTAGTCCACATCATCCATTCTAATCTGGGTATGCCATTCCTTGCACTCCACCAAACGATCTTTGTGAATTGCCTTAGGCTGGTATGAAGAGTTTCAATTATCTCTGATTCAAAAGTAATTCTTTTTGCCACTTAAGGGAATAGTTCCTCGTGTCACCTCCACAGGGTGCCCGTTATTGAATCATGGCAAATATTTCCTCGCCACCTTGACACCATCCACCATCCTTCTAAGCGTGGAATTGTTGCCCACCAATCAAACCCCGTCGTTTGTTCTTCCATCCCTCTCGATGTGTTTTGTGTCTCAACTCGAGATGTTCACCCTCTCATTCCGTGAGTTGATCGTGAGTTGCTCGAGCTTCAAGAAGATTAAATCCTGTAGGGTTTCCCCTTCTTTCTGTTGTCGAGTCGAGTGAAGATTTCGATAGCAAAGACGTCAAGACCAAGATGATGGAGTAAATCAACATCTTCGAGAAGGGCAAATGGATCATGAAGATTGTGATAGTTTGCGACTCCCATTTTCCTCTTACCTCACGTCTTGAATCTCGGGCGAGATTCTTGTTTAGTGAGGTATCACAGCCCAGCATCAGCCCTAGCTTGATTTTCTTGCATCCATGCATCATGTCTAAATTTCCATTAAATTTGAATTGGGGAATTGGAGAGCGTCAGAATCATTTAAAATAAATGATCAACATTAAAAATTGCTTCAAATGTTTCCAAGGAAATGTTCCTTTTCAGCTTTGAAAAATATTGGCAAGAATAAAATTCAAACCAATATTTTTGGAGTGATCAAACATTTTATTTTGGGCCTTTGAATTAATTCAATAACTATTTGCATTGGAAATATATTTTATATATAATTAATATATGTCCAATAATTACAGGACATTTTATGTGGTTTGGTATACTTTAGTTCCAGCCACATAATTATCTTCGAGATTTTATAAAATGGTTTAGTATTTTACTAAACTAAAAGCGTAATGTAACAAAATAGAAAAGCAATTAAAGAGAGAGAGAGAGATGCCCACTTACTCGGCGCTTGAACTGCCCAGCCTCCCCCTGCTGGCCCGGTGGTGGCCCACCCACCAGTGTGCCCCTCCTGTCGCCTTCCTCCTCGTGCAAGTGGCGAGGAGGGACACTGCGACGCCGCCGAAGCTCGCCACGCCACTGGCTGCACTGCGTCGCACAGCCACCGCGACGCCTCGCGTCATCTCCTCGGCGCCGCCCGACCCCTGGACCCCTCGCTCTCTCCCTCTCCCTCGTTCCCCTCCTGTCCCGCTCTCACACGACGGCCGAACGCTGCCGCCCGACGGCACTACCGGACACGGCCATCCCCGAGCCGCCCGAGCCATCCTCGAAGCTCCGCCACCTCGTTCCCTACCTCCTCACCGAGCCACGTGACCGGAAGGGCCCGAAGCGCCGCCCGATGCCTTTCTCCTCCTCGGGCGCGGAGATCCGCCTCGCCGCCAAGACGCTCCGGTGCTCCACCGAGCTTCGCCGTCCACCGCGACGACCACCGTGAGCTTCGCCTATCCTCCCTCTCCGTTCGCTCTGCCACAAGACCGTAGCGACCACACCGCACTCACCGGACGCGCCGCCGCCCGCACTCGTCGCCGGTGATGCTCCGGTGACCATTTGGTCCCGGCATGCATGCGCGCTCCCGCGTCGCGTAGAGCCTCCGTGGCACCTCGCGCGCTTCGTTCGCGCATCGCAGCCCCATCCCCACTTGCACCCAAACTCCGGCCACCGCAGCGAGCTCCGCCCGGCGAGCCCCGGCCCCAGCCTCCTACCTGCCCCACCAGATGCGCGAGAGCCCGGGCTACGCCCCGGTGCTCTCAGACGCCGCCCCCGTGGCCGTGGCGCGGACTCCGCCGCGTCCAGAGGTCGCCGGCGACGAGCCCCGTCGCCTGAGCCCTGCCACGTGGGCCCGGCCGTCAGGTGATTAGCTTAGTGCTAATCACCGCCTTTTAACCTCGACATCGGCGGTGGGCCCCACCGCCACTAATCTAATTAGATTAGAATAAACCCCCTGTTAACTAACTATGACACTGACGTGTGGCCCCACACGTCAGGTTTGACCGGTCAACCACGATTGACTCGCTGACGTCATGCCTCTGTAATGCTGACGCAATTATTTGATTTTCTGGATTTAATTTAATTCAGGAAATTTGAAAATACCCCAAACTTCAAATATTCATAACTTTTAATCAGTAACTCCAAATTAAATAATTTATATATGAAAATGATCGAGAAAAAATCTGAAGAATCTATTTATGGCACTTTCATGCATGATTAAACAAGTTAAACTCACTGAATAGGATGAATCATGATTAGGGTAATTTATGAAATAACATTTGGAGTTGGAATTTGTTCTTGTTTGAATTCCACTTCAATTAACACAGCTAGACATTGCATTAGGTGAATTCGATTGCCTTAACATGACATGTCATTCATGTGAATGTGCATTGCATTGATTGTGTTCTCTCTTGTTTGCTTGCGGTAATTGTCCCCTCTCGATGAGACGACGCATCGGCGATGAATTCGATGACACCGATGAAGAACTATATTATCTTCGAAGTGCTGTGCAAGCAAAACCCCTTGTTCATTCCGATATAATCCCACTCTCTCACTCCTGCTCTATTTTATTGCATTAGGACGACAACGACTCATGTGTTACTTGCTGCGTAGCTGAACCCCTTTATCCTCTCGCATGACTGTCATTCCACAGTAATTAGATGAAACCCACTAGCATGAGTAGGAGTTGTTTGAGCCATGTTGTGCCTACTCATTCATGCTTGTTGTCATGCACTCATCGCTTAGAGTTGAGTCAGTCCGATTCATCGGGAATGAATTGGAATGGTTGTGTGAACATGTCCTACTGTGTGTGAGCGAAGTGTGTGAACACAATTTGGTAAAGGTAGCGGTAAGAGGCCATGTAGGAGTACATGGTGGGTTGTCTCATTGCAGCCGTCCTCGGGAACTGAGTTCTATGTTTGTGATCCATGAAACAGTTACTACCACGCATTGGGATCCTTAATTGACCCTCTCGGCTTCTTAACCACCCTTGTTCCCGGTCCGGGAGTTGCAAGTAGTTTCGGTGTTTCTAGTATCTTTGGGGCCGCATTTAACGCTGACCATAGGGGTGGGTTGTGTTGCGGTAGGCACCGTGTTGATGTACCGATTCGCCCGTTTGGTGTCTCGGGAACCCAACACACATCGTTCGGGGCTGTATGGGAAACCTCGCCGGACTCCTGCGGATGGAACCCGAATAGGCGATAAACCCGGACTTGGGACTTGTGTGTTTAGGTAGGTCGTGGCCGACACCCACGTTGGGCTTCCGCTTGAAGGTTGCCGAGTACATGTCGTGTAAACGGCGGTAAGTGGTGAGCGTGTGTGAAGAAGTACACCCACAGTGGTTAACATGATCTATTCGAATAGCCGTGTCCACGGAGAAGGACTTCTGGGTTGCCTATATCGGTTCATAGACAAGTGAAAGTGGATACTCTAAAATGCGCAAGATAAGCGTGAGTGCTATGGATGGCGTTCTCGTGGGGAGACGGAGCGGGTCCATAGTGGTGTTTTGATATGGTGAATATGTGGACTCGTAATGCGCCATCTCAAAAGAGTTACTTGCGATCTTAGTTCAGGATAGCCACCGAGTCAAAGCTGCCTTGCTACTGATCCAAACTCCACCACCCCTTTTGAAAATGATGCATATGTAGCTAGTTACGATGTAAGTCTTGCTGAGTACGTTTGTACTCACGTTTGCTTATTTTATGTTTTGCAGAGAGACTTCGTTCTCGCTAGTAGTTCCGCTTGGACTTCGACGTTTAGCTTGTTACCTCAGCTACGATCTTGTGCCTCGGCAGGATCTGGTAGATAGTCAGGCTTCTCAGCCCTTTTCATTTATAGTTGTCTGTACTCAGACATGTTTAGCTTCCGCTTGTGCTTCGACTTGTATGCTCACGAGTGTTGGGTCATGAGACCCATGTTTGTAATATCTCGCTCCTCGGAGCCTAATGAATAAATATTTGAGTCGTAGAGTTATGTTGTGATGCCATGTTGTATCTACACATATTGAGCATATTGTGTGTATGTTTGAAATGCTTGGTATGTGTGGGATCCGACAAACTAGTTGTTTATCCTTGGTAGCCTCTCGTATGGGGAAATGTAGTCTCGTGCTTCTGAGCGATAGTAGTCCGCTTCTGCCCGGTTCACCGGAGTCCTGCTAGCCCAAAGACTACCGCTTAGACACTTGATCAAGCCGGCATGTGTTTCACTTCGTTCCTATATACATCCCTTTGGGGAAATGTCACGCGGTGTTATTCGGAGTCCTGCCTAGCTCGCTACAGCCCGGGATACCGAGTCCTATTAGCCAGTGCTACAACCCGAATTTATACGTTGATGACCGACATGCTCGATGTGATTCATGTATGCCTGTCCCCATGGGTTAGTGCCGCTTTGGGTTCACGACTAGCCATGTCGGCCCGGGTTCTTTGTCATGTGGATGCTAGCGACACTATCATATACGTGTGCCAAAAGACGCAAACGGTCCCGGCCATGGTAAGGCGACATCCGTGGGAATACCGTGCGTGAGGCCGCAAAGTGATATGAGGTGTTACCGGCTAGGTCGATGTGACTTGGAATCGGGGTCCTGACAAAAGCCACCATTCATAATTTTTCATACATGTCACTCTTGATTCATTGCATATCCCGGTACACCGCCGGAGGCATTAACATACAGTCGTGTTCTATGTGTTGAGTTGTAAGTAATAAAATTGTGATGATCATCATTATTAGAGCATTGTCCCATGTGAGGAAAGGATGATGGAGACTATGATTCCCCCACAAGTCGGGATGAGATTCCGGACTAAAAAAAAGGAGAAGAGGCCAAAGAAAAAAAAGAGAAGGCCCAACAAAAAATGAGAGAAAAAGAGAGAAGGGACAATGTTACTATCCTTTTTCCACACTTGTGCTTCAAAGTAGCACCGTGATCTTCATGATAGAGAATCTCCTATGTTATCACTTTCATATACTAGTGGGAATTTTTCATTATAGAACTTGGCTTGTATATTCCAATGATGGGCTTCCTCAAAATGCCCTAGGTCTTCGTGAGCAAGCAACGGTGATGCACATCCACTTAGTTTCTTTTGTTGAGCTTTCATATATTTATAGCTCTAGTGCATCCGTTGCATGGCAATCCCTACTCCTCTCATTGACATCAATTGATGGGCATCTCCATAGCCTATTGATTAGCCGCGTCAATGTGAGACTTTCTACCTTTTTGTCTTCTCACATAACCCCCATCATTATACTTTATTCCACTCATAGTGCTATACCCATGGCTTATGCTCATGTATAGTGTAAGGGTTGAAAAGGATGAAGAGCATTAAAAAGTATGAACCAATTGCTCGGCTTGTCATCGGGGTTATGCATGATGAGAACGTTCTGTGTGACGAAATTGAAGCATGGCCTAACTATATGATTTTGTAGGGATAAGCTTTCTTTGGCTATGTTATTTTGATAAGACATAATTGCTTGGTTAGCATGTTTGAAGTATTATTGTTTTTATGTCAACATTAAACTTTATCTTGAATCTTCCAGATCTAAATATTCATGCCACAATAAAAAGAATTACATTGAGAATTATGCGAAGAAGCATTCCACATCAAAAATTCTGTTTTTATCATTTACCTACTCGAGGACGAGCAGGAATTAAGCATGGGGATGCTTGATACATCTCCAACGTATCTATAATTTTTTATTGTTCCATGCTATTATATATTCTGTTTTGGATGTTTAATGGGCTTTATTATACACTTTTATATTATTTTGGGACTAACCTATTAATCGGAGGCCCAGCCCGAATTGCTATTTTTTTGCCTATTTCAGTGTTACGGAAGGAAAAGAATATCGAACGGAGTCCAAATGGAATGAAACCTTCGGGAACATGATTTTTGGAACAAACGTGGTCCAGAGGACTTGGGGTGAACGTCAAGCAATCAACGAGGAGGCCACGAGGCAGGGGAGCAAGCCTACCCCCCTGGGCGCGCCATCCACCCTCGTGGGCCCCTCGTGGCTCCACTGAACTACTTCTTCCTCCTATATATACCTACGTACCCCCAAACCATTAGCAGAGGAGCCAAAACCCTATTCCCACCACCGCAACCTTACATGCCGTGAGATCCCATCTTGGGGCCTTTTAGGCGCTCACGGAGGGGGCATTGATCACGGAGGGCTTCTACATCAACACCATAGCCTCTCCGATGATGTGTGAGTAGTTTACCTCAGACCTTCGGGTCCATAGTTATTAGCTAGATGGCTTCTTCTCTCTCTTTGGACCTCAACACAAAGTTCTCCTTGATTCTCTTGGAGATCTATTCGATTTAATCTTCTTTTGTGGTGTGTTTGTCGAGATCCGATGAATTGTGGGTTTATGATCCAAATTATCTATGAACAATATTTGAATC
Organism: Aegilops bicornis; assembly: GCA_021605145.1. Lineage (NCBI taxonomy): Eukaryota > Viridiplantae > Streptophyta > Magnoliopsida > Poales > Poaceae > Aegilops > Aegilops bicornis. Next base: position 164,004,101 of record CM038673.1, read on the forward strand.
TCCTCTGAATTCTTTTATGTATGATTGGTTATCTTTGCAAGTCTCTTTGAATTATCAGTTTGGTTTGACCTACTAGATTGATCTTTCTTGCAATGGGAGAAGTGCTTAGCTTTGGGTTCAATCTTGCGGTGCTTTCGATCCTAGTGATGAGGGGAAATGACACGTATTGTATTGTTGCCATCGAGGATAAAAGATGGGGTTTATATCATATTGCATGAGTTTATCCCTCTACATCATGTCATCTTGCTTAAAGCGTTACTCCATTCTTATGAACTTAATACTCTAGATGCATGCTGGATAGAGGTCGATGTGTGGAGTAATAGTAGTAGATGTAGGCAGGAGTCGGTCTACTTGTCACGGACGTGATGCCTATATACATGATCATACCTAGATATTCTCATAACTATGCTCAATTCTATCAATTGCTTGACAGTAATTTGTTCACCCACCGTAATACTTATGCTATCTTAAGAGAAGCCACTAGTGAAACCTATGGCCCCGGGATCTATTTTCCATCATATAAGTTTCCAATCTATTTTTTTTTGCAATCTTTAATTTTTATCTTTATCATAAAAATACCAAAAATATTATCATCTCTATCAGATCTCACTTTTGCAAGTGGCCGTGAAGGGATTGACAACCCCTTTATCGCGTTGGTTGCAAGGTTCTTATTTGTTTGTGTAGGTACGAGGGACTTGAGCGTGGTATCCTACTGGATTGATACCTTGGTTCTCAAAAACTGAGGGAAATACTTACGCTACTTTACTACATCACTCTTTCCTCTTCAAGGGAAAAACCAACGCAGTGCTCAAGAGGTAGCATACCATTGTATGATTCGATGTTCACGGGTTTGAATCCTTCGGGGAATTGGTGCTCCATAACCTCATCGGTGAATCACAAGGGATGTGTGGCGCCTCTATATCGATCGATGTCGCGGCGCAGTTCGGATGAAGTCCGAATGCAGTTCTCGGCTTGCGTGAGGTTGTGCCTGTCACGCCAGGCCTGATGGCCTTCCTCTCGTGTCGGGGCACGCCCCGTTGACCCATAGATTGATCTTGTCACACCGGCTCTACTGTCCAGGTCCTTGCGTAAGTCATAGGTATAACCCGGGGCTGCTGCCTCCCTGCCTCGATGGCGTGGTGGCGCAGGCTGGTGTTTGGCGTGGGTAGCCGGTCTGTCCCGTCTGCGTGGTGGTAGGTCGGGCTCGTCGGCATGTTTATGCTTTGGCGGTATTGGCTCAAGGGCCTCGTCGTCAAATTGAGGTAGTAGCTTACGCTTCATGTAACTCTTGGTTGGGCGCTCGAGGTTGTATTCCTCGGCTGCCAGGACATTAGTCCATCTGTCATTGAGTATATCCTGTTCAGCTTGAAGCTGTTGCTGCCTCTTTTTCAGGCTTCTCTTAGTGGCGATTAGCCTGCGCTTAAAGCGCTATGCTCGAGGGGCTCTGATGACCCACAAGTATAGGGGATCTATCGTAGTCCTTACGATAAGTAAGAGTGTCGAACCCAACGAGGAGTAGAAGGAAATGATAAGCGGTTTTCACAAGGTATTCTCTGCAAATCAAATAAGTGGTAACAGATAGTTTTGTGATAAGATAAATTGTAATGAGCAACAAGTAACAAGAGTAAATAAAGTGCAGCAAGGTGGCCCAATCCTTTTTGTAGCAAAGGACAAGCTTGGACAAACTCTTATAATAGGAAAAGCGCTCCCGAGGACACATGGGAATATCGTCAAGCTAGTTTTCATCACGTGCATATGATTCGCGCTCTACTTTGATAATTTGATATGTGGGTGGACCGGTGCTTGGGTGCTGTTCTTACTTGAACAAGCATCCCACTTATGATTAACCTCTATTGCAAGCATCCACAACTACAACAAAAGTATTAAGGTAAACCTAACGATAGCATGAAACAAGTGGATCCAAATCAGCCCCTTACGAAGCAACGCATAAACTAGGGTTTAAGCTTCTGTCACTCTAGCAACCCATCATCTACTTATTACTTCCCAATGCCTTCCTCTAGGCCCAAATAATGGTGAAGTGTTATGTAGTCGACGTTCACATAACACCACTAGAGGCCAGACAACATACATCTCATCAAAATATCGAACGAATACCAAATTCACATGACTACTAATAGCAAGACTTCTCCCGTGTCCTCGGGAACAAACGTAACTACTCACAAAGCATATTCATGTTCATAATCAGAGGGGTAATAATATGCATAAAGGATCTGAACATATGATCTTCCACCAAGTAAACCAACTAGCATCAACTACAAGGAGTAATCAACACTACTAGCAACCTACTAGCACCAATCCCGGACTTGGAGACAAGAATTGGATACAAGAGATGAACTAGGGTTTGGAGATGAGATGGTGCTGGTGAAGATGTTGATGGAGTTTGCCCTCTCCCGATGATAGGAGCGTTGGTGATGATGATGGCGATGATTTCCCCCTCCCAGAGGGAAGTGTCCCAGCGAGCAGCTCACGAGCCCTAGATTAGTTCCGCCAAGGTTCCGCCTCGTGGCGGCAGAGTCTCATCCCGAAAGGTTGCTTCTGGTTTTTTTCTCATCGAAAGACTTCATATAGGAGAAGATGGGCATCGGAGAGCCACCAGGGGGCCCATGAGGTAGGGGGGCGCCCCCCACCCTCATGAGCAGGGTGTGGGCCCCCTGGCCTTCATCTTTGGCGACGATTTTTCTTTATTTATTTTAAGATATTCCGTGGAGTTTCAGGACTTTTGGAGTTGTGCGGAATAGGTCTCCAATATTTGCTCCTTTTCCAGCCCAGAATTCCAGCTGTCGGCATTCTCCCTCTTCATGTAAACCTTGTAAAATAAGAGAGAATAACCATAAGTATTGTGACATAACGTGAAATAACAGCCCATAATGCGATAAATATCGTTATAAAAGCATGATGCAAAATGGACGTATCAGGCTCCTCCGGCATGATGAAGTCTTCGTCGCCGAGGGTCACATCCTCTTCGGAGATCGGTAGGTAGTTACCATCCTCCGAGTCCTCATTACCGATTGGATCATCAGGGTTAACTTGCCCGTATTCCATATCATCATGTTCGGATGTTGGCTCGGCAGGGGCTTCTTGGTCTTCGGCGTTCTCCGGAGTGTTATTGTCTTCGGTGTCGGTATTGCTGTCTTTTTCGCGACGCGATTTTGAGCGGCACCACTGACGTCGACGCTTTGGAGGTGCTTCGGCAGGCTTGTCCTCAGCCGGATCCTTCTTGCCGTCGTCGTCATCCTCTTTGGGTGTATCCACCATGTATACATCGTATGTGGAGGTGGTCGTCCATCGTCCGGTAAACGGAGGGTTTTGGCCTTGATCGTCTCCGGCATCGTCATCCATACCGTCGATGTCTTCGGAGGCGTAGTCTAGCATGTCGGTTAGATCCTCGACAGTGGCTATGAAGAGGGTGGTGGGTGGGACGTAAAATTCCCCGTTTTAAGCCCCTAAGTCGGGCTGGGCGTAATTCGGAGGCGATTCCTCTGCGATGGCGAGGGATCGTATTAAGTCTAGGGCCTCGTTTATGAGCGAGGTTTGGACAGAGACGTGAGGGTCTTCCAGGCCGGCCAGTGTGAGGGCCTCCTGGCCGTGTGTCACGCCCAATATGCGACCCTATCCAAAAGGAACTCGACGGTCCCACCAAGGATAGACACGCATATTGAAACGCTTTTGCAAGGTGGATATCATTACATCAACATTACATAATAGATGGGGATACATACATAAGGCACAAATGCCACAAGAATACATCAACATCATATACAAGATCAACATCCGACTACGGATGAAACATAAACAAGCTCAAACGACATCCACCACTGCTAGCCCAGGTTGCCGACTGGAACCTATCCCCGATCGAAGAAGAAGCAGAAGAAGAACTCCAAAACAAGTAAACATCTCTCTCGCGTCATGATCATCGCGGAACCTGTGCCTGCAACTGGTGTTGTAGTAATCTGTGAGCCACGAGGACTCAGCAATCCCATTACCATGGGTATCAAGACTAGCAAAGCTTAAATAGGAAAGGAAGGGATAAAGTGGTGAGGTTGCAGCAGCGACTAAGCACGATATGGTGGCTAACATACGCAAAGGAGAGCGAGAAGAGAAACAAAGGAATGGTCGTCAACTAGTAATGATCAAGAAGTGATCCTGAACTCCTACTTACGTCAGACATAACCCAGAAACCGTGTTCTCCTCTCGATCAACCCCGAAAAGAGACACTCACGATTACGCACATGGTTGGTGTATTTTAGAAGAGTTTTCTTCAAGTTTACTACAACCGGATATTAACAAATTCCCATCTGCCAATAACCGCGGCACGGCTCTCGAAAGTTTATACCTGCAGGGGTGTCCCAACTTAGCCCATGATAAGCTCTCGCGATCAACGAAGGATATTCCTTCTCCCGGGAAGACCCGATCAGTCTCGGAATCCCGGCTACAAGACATTCGGCGATAATAAAACAAGACCAGCAAAGCCGCCGGATGTGCCGACAAATCCCGATAGGAGCTGCACATATCTCGTTCTCGGGGCACACCGGATGATGAGCCAGACGTCGAGTTGGCATAGACCTGATTGCCCAAGGGCATGGGACATCGCTCGGTTTGGGCCGGCACTTGGAGAAGCAACTGGTCCGGGGTAAAATAAAGATGACGCTTGAGAGCGCGACTCCCAAGGGAAAAGGGCTAGGTGAGGCAAATGTAAAACCAAGGTTGGGCCTTCTTTGGAGGAGTCTTATTCAAAGCGAACTGTCAAGGGGTCCCATAAATCACCCGACCGCGTTAGGGACGCAAGATCCGGGAACATAATACCGATATGACGGAAACTAGGGCGGCAAGAGTGGAACAAAACACCAGGCATAAGGCCGAGCCTTCCACCCTTTACCAAGTATATAGATACATTAATTAAACAATAGATATTGTGATATCCCAACAAGTAAACATGTTCCAACAAGGAACAACATCTCCATGTTCCAACAAGGAATAAACTTCATCTTCACCTGCAACTAACAACGCTATAAGAGGGGCTGAGCAAAGTGGTTACATAGCCAAACAACGGTTTGCTAGGAAGGGTGCAAAAGGTTAGAGGCTGACATGGCAATTTGAGATGGCTTGAGCGACAAGTGATAGGTAGCAAGCATAGCGAAAGAACGAAGCAACTAGCATAGCAATGATAGTAATGAGATCCAAGGTGACGGTCATCTTGCCTGAAATCTCGCAAGGAATAAGAACGAGTCCATGAAGAAGACGAACGGATGAAGCCGAACCAAGCGTAGACGAACGAATCCTCACGATCGCATAGCGGGCAGGAACTAACAAGAAGAAGCACACAACATGGTAAACACACCGCACATGAACAAGACATGATGCACAACAAGCATGATGCATGACAAATATAGATGAAGCTACTCATGGCAAGAGATGATGCAAACAAGAGCAACACATCAAAGCAAGTTTAAATGAGGCCGGAAGCAACATATAACAATTCCGGTAAGTCCTCATATGCAAATTTCGAAATTGGTCCAGATCTGAATAACTTTATGTTCAAGTTGTTAAACATCAATTTAAAATGCACCAAGATGATCTACACGAAATTCTAGTCAAGTTACATATAAAGTTCATTTAATTCGGAGCTACGGCCTAAAAGATATGAGCAAAACAAGATGAACATGGCATTGATGCAAAATGCACCTAAACATCAAGCAAACACCTCAAAACAAGGATGCAACATGATAAAATGAAACTACATGCAAAATCAAGCAAGTTTCATATAGAGCACACTCAAAACGGAGCAACGGTTCAACACATACACATGAAACAAGCTATAGCAACAATCTGACCAAAACAACAACTAGGCATATTGCAAGCATCAAAACAATATGCTACAGCACCTCAATATGAAAAAAAAGGCATGGGCATGAAGTACTGGTAAATAATGACAAAACATGAACACTGAGCTATCTCCAGAAACAACTAGAACATGCTCAAAAGGACATGGCAAGATTGCAAATAATAACAGTTCAGAATTTAGCAGAGATAACATCAGGTTGCAATGTTTAGAGCTATCAAACAACATGCTACAGGAACTTATCATGGCAAACAAAGGCATGGCATGATACTACAAAATGCATAGAACAAAAGTCCCTTACTGACCATGAGCCAAAAGGGCACAGAAAATATGATGGCACCCATGTAAACATGGCAAGTTATATGACAGATTCATACATGGCAGGAACAACAATAAGTAGGCATGTTGGTGAGCTTGAACCACTCACCACAGAGCAATACATGGCATGGCAGGGCAACTCACAGTAAGAAGACATGGCATAGAAGCTATACATGTCAAGATCAAGTTCATCGATTGCATGGATCACTAACAACAAACATCGCAAAACTGAACTTAAAGATAACAGGCTGACAGCAACATTATTTAGCAAATTTGGATCAAGATATGAACAAGCTACAGCAGGCTATAAATGCAACCAGGGGCATGTGTGGATAGATCATGACATGTAGATCAAAACATATTTAGTGAACATCTCCATATTATGCATAAAATGACTTGTAGCAGCAGGTTAACATAGCATGATGATATAGCAGATTCAGACAAGCAAAACAGTAACAGCAAGTACCGTACTTAACAAGCTCGACGCACTCACTGCAGGACCCACAAAAATACATGGATGACACCACTGTAAAGATGTAATGGCATAGATCAAAACACATGTAGACATCAACCTCATAGGATGCACACATCAATCATGGCAAAAATGACAAATCATCAAGTTATAACAGTTTCAGCAGGTTAACATCATATAGCACTCTTGCAACAAAGATTCAGGCATCAAGATGAACTCAACTGAACATGATGCAATGGAATGAAATGATGTACTCGTCGAGGCGAACAATTTGACATATTACATGCACGAAACTGAGCTACATGCACAGAGTTATGAAGCGATGAACATGGCTAAAAATATGGAACTATTACGGGACTTGGCAGAAAACAGAGAGGGGGAAGTCAACCTCGGCACGGATTTCGAGGACGTCGGAGTTCGCCGGAGCAGAGGGCGGGGAGGCGGCCGGCAGGGTCGGAGAGGGGCAGATCCCGCCGGATCTGGGTGCCGGTGGCTGGATCCGGCGAGGGAGGGCCGGCGGGAGGCCGGGCGACGGGCCGGAGGCTACGAGTGAGGACGGCGGAGGTCGGGAGGAGCGGGCGGCAAGGCGGCGCAAGGAGGCCGGCTTGACTGCAGGCGCGAGGCGGCGGGTCAGACGGGCTGGCGGCGAGGCGCGGCGTGGCGGCAGGGTTCGGAGGCCATGGCTGGGTTTGGCGGGCGGCAGAAGACGGCGGCGCCACGTGGCAGGCCCCGTTGGCTGCGGGCGGCGGGACGACGTGTCCGGCCGCTGGCGGACATGCCCGGTGCGGAGGAGAGATCTAGGGTTGCGGGGATTTGACCGCGGAATTTTCGGAGGAGGGCATATATAGGTAGAGGGAGCTAGGAGAGTCCAAATGAGGTGCGGTTTTCGGCCACGCGATCGTGATCGAACGACCGAGAGCATGGAGGGGAGTTTTCTGGGTTTTGGCCACTTTGAAAGGGGTGTTGGGCTGCAAATAGAAGGGGGCTTTTGCGGTTACCCGGTTAACCGTTGGAGTATTAAACGACCTCCAAATGGCACGAAACTTGACAGGCGGTCTACCGGTGCTATACCAAGGTCGCTTGACAAACCTCGGGCCATTCCGAGAAAGTTTAACACCCGCACATGAAAATAGGTAAAGGGGGCACCGGGAGACATAGGAGTGCCGGATTGCAAAACGGACAACGGGGAAAATGCTCGGATGCATGAGACGAACACGTATGCAAATGCGATGCACATGATGACATGATATGAAATGCAGATGATGACATGGCAAAGACGGCGAATAACTAGAAGACACCTGGCGCATCGAATCCGGGGCGTTACACCGTGCCCGCTTATAGCGGACCTCGAGAGTTCGGATTCAGAGTCTGAGGGAGAGTCTGGCGCTTTAGTGACAAGGGGAGTTCGGTTCGTCTTTGGGTTTGCTGATGACGTCGTCCCCCTCTGGATCTCCGGTAGAGAGTTCTGTAACTATACAGAGTCCGGCGGGCTCTAAGTTCCCATATTCGGACCCGGTGGTCTGCTCCGGATCTAAGGCCGGAGCGGTGGTCGTGGTCGCGAATCCTTCGAAGATCAAGTCTCCTCGGATATCGGCGACATAGTTTAGGTTCCCGAAACTGATCCAATGACTAGGAGCATAGCTGTCGATCTGCTCGAGGTGGCCAATCGAGTTGGCGCGCAGTGTGAAGCTGCCAAATACGAAGATTTGGCCGAGAAGGTAAGTCTCCTTCGAAACAGCATAATTGTAGATGATCGAACGAACCATCGAACCTTCTGTCAACAACACAGAGGAACTCTCAATGAAAGCACCAATGTCGGTGTCAAAACCGGCCGATCTCGGGTAGGGGGTCCCGAACTGTGTGTCTGAGGATCAAAGGTAACAGGAGGGCGGGGGACACGATGTTTACCCAGGTTCGGGCCCTCTTAACAGAGGTAATACCCTACTTCCTGCTTGATTGACTTGGATGAATATGAGGATTACAAGAGTTGATCTACCTCGAGATCATAATGGCTAAACCCTAGAAGTCTACTGAAAGGGGTGCTCATAGTTGACTTGGATGACCCGTGTGCAACCATGTACAAACAATTTGGTAAGATTTGCATCTACCATATTGGGTATGTTGCCATTTGTCAAACAGGAAAGATTGAAATTTGTTGATCTAGTAACATTTCCATTTGTCAATCCTTGTAACACTGTGATTTGTCAAAATATGCAGCTAAAAATCACTAGCACTATTTAATTTTTGCAACTAAAATTCAGTAATTATGCATAGATTTCATTCATAAATTAAGCAGTCATTCTTAATTTATACAAACAGTTCAACTCGACAGCTGAACCGACCAAACTTTTCCCCAATTGTTGCCAGCAGCGTCTTTGAAATAGCTAGTTCAACTATATATACTAGCTAATTTTAAGTACGTTGTACAGTTCCACCACATCTATAGTCAGATGAACTAAACAGAATAGCCCCTAAATACTACTACTACTACTACTATGGAGGGGCTTTATGCTACTTCTGGCAGCCTCTCCTCTGCCGAGCGCGCTTAGTAAGAGGCAGAGGAGGAGGAGGAGCCTACCGATGAGCAGGACAACTGCAATACGGTGCATGCCGTTGATGCAAGTTCAGCGACACTCGCCAGCTCGAACACCCACTGCTGCTCCAGACGACCCCTCTCAAAGCGGCCGGATTGCTCGTAGATCTCCCGATTCCTCGCCTCTGCGTCAGCGTGTGCTGCGGACATGGCTGCGGTAAGGATCTTTGCATGCTCAACGAGGCGCTCCTCCTCCTCCCGCAGAACTCGATGTAGCGCACAAGGTCGCTGATGCACGTGCGAGCCTCCACCTCCGCCTCCCTCCTTTGGGCGGTGGTGGCGGAGCGGGTGATGATCACGACGGTCGACGGTGGGCTGGCGGCCACGGCGGCCGATGATGCGGTGGCGGCCAGGACGGACACCTCCCGCCTTCGGGCCGCGTTGGCGGAGCGGGTGACGCCCGGTAGTGGGGTGGCGGCCACGACAGCCACCTCTGGCCTTCGGGCCGCGGTGGCGGAGCGAGTGATGGCCGGCAGTGGGGTGGCGGCCACGACGGCCACCTCCCGCCTTCGGGCCGCGGCGGTGGAGCGGGCGATGGCCCTAGCTTTCGACGGTGGTGTGGCGGCAACGGCGGCGACAGCGATTCTTGGCGGGCACCGCGGCGGGCGTGTGGTGGGTGTTCCGCGCACACCCAACAGGGACGCCACGTGCACTACACTACGCCGAGGACTGCACCGCCGCCGCGGTGTAGCCTCCCAGCTGGAGCTGTCTTTTGATGATGGCGGAGTGGCTAAGCGACGATGACGGACCGGTGCCATTGGCGATTGTGGGAGAAGCAGATGAGATAAGCTACGGGGAGGGAGGGGAAAATGCGATGCAGGACTCGCCGGCCGTGAGGGTTTACATAGCAGGCCGGTATGTTGGGGAACGTAGTAATTTCAAAAAAATTCCTACGCACACACAGGATCATGGTGATGCATAGCAACGAGAGGGTAGAGTGTGTCCACGTACCCTCGTGAGACCCAGCAGGCGTTAACTGCTTAGCGGTTGATGTAGCCGTCGTCTTCACGATCCGACCGATCAAGTACGAGCATACGGCACCTCGAGTTCAGCACACGTTCAGCTCGATGGCGTCTCACGAACTCCGATCCAGTGAGCTTGAGGAGAGTTCCGTCGGCCTGACGGCGTGATGGCGGTGGCGATGATGCTACCGGCGCAGGCTTCGCCTAAGCACGCTACGATATGATCAAGGTGGATTATGGTGGAGGGGGCACACTTTGCGGCTAAGAGATCAAGAGATCAATTGTTGTGTCTATGGGGTGCCCCCGTATATAAAGGAGCAAGGAGGGAGAGGCGGCCGGCCAGGAGGAGGCGCGCCAGGAGGAGTCCTACTCCCACCGGGAGTAGGACTCCCTCCCTTCCTAGTTGGAGCAGGAGAAGGGGGAAGGAGGAGGGAGAGAGGAAGGAAAGGGGGGCGCCGCCCCTCCCCTCCTAGTCCAATTAAGACTAGAGGGGGAGGGGGCGCGCGGCCTGCCCTGGCCGCCCCTCCTCTTCTCCACTAAGGCCCATGTAGGCCCATTAAACCCCCGAGGGGGTTCCGGTAACCCCCGGTTCTCCGGTAAAATCCTGATTTCACCTGGAACACTTCCGATATTCAAATATAGGCTTATAATATATCAATCTTTATGTCTCGACCATTTCGAGACTCCTCGTCATGTCCGTGATCACATCCGGGACTCCGAACTATCTTCGGTACATCAAAACACATAACCCATAATACAAATCGTCACCGAAACTTTAAGCGTGCGGACCCTACGGGTTCGAGAACTATGTAGACATGACCGAGACACGTCTCTGGCCAACAACCAATAGCGGAACCTGCATGCTCATCTTGGCTCTTACATATTCTACGAAGATCTTTATCGGTCAAACCGCATAACAACATACGTTGTTCCCTTTGTCATCGGTATGTTACTTGCCCGAGATTCAAATCTCGGTATCTCAATACCTAGTTCAATCTCGTTATCGGCAAGTCTCTTTACTTGTTCCGTAACACATCATCCTATAACTAACTCATTAGTTACAATGCTTGCAAGGCTTATAGTGATGTGCATTACCGAGTGGGCCCAGAGATACCTCTCCGACAATCGGAGTGACAAATCCTAATCTCGAAATCGCCACCCCAACAAGTACCTCCGGAGACACTTAGAGCACCTTTATAATCACCCAGTTATGTTGTGGCGTTTGGTAGCACACAAAGTGTTCTTAGGTAAGCAGGAGTTGCATAATCTCATAGTCATAGGAACATGTATAAGTCATGAAGAAAGCAATAGCAACATACTAAACGATCAGGTGCTAAGCTAACGTAATGGGTCAAGTCAATCACATCATTCTCCTAATGATGTGATCCCGTTAATCAAATGACAACTCATGACTATGGCTAGGAAACTTAACCATCTCTGATTCAACGAGCTAGTCAAGTAGAGGCATACTAGTGACACATTGTTTTGTCTATGTATTCACACATGTATCAAGTTTCCGATTAATACAATTCTAGCATGAATAATAAATTTATCAAGTTTCCGTTTATTTCCTTATTTCATGATAAATGTTTATTATTCATGCTAGAATTGTATTAACCTGAAACATAATGCATGTGTTAATACATAGACAAACATAGTGTCACTAGTATGCCTCTACTTGACTAGCTCGTTAATCAAAGATGGTTAAGTTTCCTAACCATAGACATGAGTTGTCATTTGATTAACGGGATCACATCATTAGGAGAATGATGTGATTGACTTGACCCATTCCGTTAGCTTAGCACTTGATCGTTTAGTATGTTGCTATTGCTTTCTTCATGACTTATACATGTTCCTATGACTATGAGATTATGCAACTCCTGTTTATCGAAAGAACACTTGGTGTGCTACCAAACGTCACAACGTAATTGGGTCATTATAAAGGTGCTCTATGGGTGTCTAAGAAGGTACTTGTTGAGTTGGCGTATTTCGAGATTAGGATTTGTCACTCCGATCGCCGGAGAGGTATCTCTGGGCCCACTCGGTAATACACATCACTATAAGCCTTGCAAGCATTGTAACTAATGAGTTAGTTGAAGGATGATGTATTACGAAATGAGTAAAGAGACTTGCCGGTAACGAGATTGAACTAGGTATTGAGATACCGAAGATCGAATCTCGGGCAAGTAACATACCGATGACAAAGGGAACAACGTATATTGTTATGTGGTTTGACCAATAAAGATCTTCGTAGAATATGTAGGAGCCAACATGAGCATCCAGGTTCCGCTATTGGTTATTGACCGGAGACGTGTCTCGGGCATGTCTACATAGTTCTCGAACCCGTAGGGTCCACACGCTTAACGTTCGGTGACGATTTGTATTATGAGTTTATGTGTTTTGATGTACCGAAGGTAGTTCGGAGTCCCGGATGAGGTCGGGGACATGACGAGGAGTCTCGAAATGGTCGAGACATAAATATCGATATATTGGACGACTATATTTGGACATCGGAAAGGTTCCGAGTGATTCGGTTATTTTTCGGAGTACCGGAGAGTTACGGGAATTCGCCGGGGAGTATATGGGCCTTATTGGGCTTTAGGGGAAAGAGAGAGGGGAGGCTGCGCGCCCCCCAATGCTTAGTCCGAATTGGACTAGGGGGAGGGGCGGCGCCCCCTCCTTCCTTCTGTTCTCTTTTCCCTTTCCTTCTCTCCTACTCCTACTACTTGGAAGGGCTCCTAGTTCTACTAGGAAAGGGGGAATCCTACTCCCGGTGGTAGTAGGACTCCCCTAGGGCGCGCCATAGAGAGGGTCGGCCCTCCTCCTCCTCCACTCCTTTATATACGGGGAGGGGAGCACCCCTTTAAGACACAACAATTGATCATTCATCTTTTAGCCGTGTGCGGTGCCCCCTCCACCATATTCCACCTCGGTAATATCATAGTGGTGCTTAGGCGAAGCCCCGCGTCGGTAGCATCATCAACACCGGCTGCCACGCCGTCGTCTTGACGGAACTCTCCCATAAAGCTCTGCTGGATAAGAGTTCGTGGGGCGCCATCGAGCTGAACGTGTGCTGAACTTCGAGGTGCCGTATGCTCGTACTTGGATCGGTCGGATCGTGAAGACGACGACTACATCAACAGCGTGGTGCTAACGCTTCCGCTTCGGTCTCACGAGGATACGTGGACAACACTCTCCCTCTCGTTGCTATGCATCACCATGATCTCTGCGTGCGTGGGATTTTTTGAAATTACTACATTTCCTGGCATCCGAGCCAGGTTTATGCGTAGATGTTATATGCACGAGTAGAACACAAGTGAGTTGTGGGCGATACAAGTCATACTGCTTACCAGCATGTCATACTTTGGTTTGGCGGTATTGTTGGATGAAGCGGCCCGGACCGACATTACGCGTAAGCTTACACGAGACTGGTTCTACCGATGTGCTTTGCACACAGGTGGCTAGCGGGTGTCTGTTTCTCCAACTTTAGTTGAACCGAGTGTGGCTACGCCCGGTCCTTGTGAAGGTTAAAACAACACTAAGTTGACGAACTATTGTTGTGGTTTTGATGCGTAGGTAAGAACGGTTCTTGCTCAGACCATAGCAGCCACGTAAAACTTGCAACAACAAAGTAGAGGACGTCTAACTTGTATTTGCAAAGCATGTTGTGACGTGATATGGTAAAGGCATGATGCTATATTTTATTGTACGAGATGATCATGTTTTGTAACCGAGTTACCGGCAACTGGCAGGAGCCATATGGTTGTCGCTTTATTGTATGCAATGCAATCGCCCTGTAATTGTTGGAAATATGCCCTAGAGGCAATAATAAAATGGTTATTATTGTATTTCCTTGTTCATGATAATTGTCTATTGTTCATGCTATAATTGTATTAACTGGAAACTATAATGCATGTGTGAATACATAGACCACAACATGTCCCTAGTAAGCCTCTAGTTGACTAGCTCGTTGATCAATAGATGGTTATGGTTTCCTGACCATGGACATTGGATGTCATTGATAACGGTATCACATCATTAGGAGAATGATGTGATGGACAAGACCCAATCCTAAGCATAGCACAAGATCGTGTAGTTTGTTTGCTAGAGCTTTTCTAATGTCAAGTATCATTTCCTTAGACCATGAGATTGTGCAACTCACGGATACCGTAGGAGTGCTTTGGGTGTATCAAACATCACAACGTAACTGGGTGACTACAAAGGTGCACTACAGGTATCTCCAAAAGTGTCGGTTGGGTTGGCACGAATCGAGACTGGGATTTGTCACTCCGTATGACGGAGAGGTATCTCTGGGCCCACTCGGTAATGCATCATCATAATGAGCTCAACGTGACTAAGGAGTTAGCCACGGGATCATGCATTAAGGAACGAGTAAAGAGACTTGCCGATAACAAGATTGAACGAGGTACGGGGATACCGACGATCGAATCTCGGGCAAGTAACATACCGATAGACAAAGGGAATTGAATACGTGATTGATTGAATCCCGACATCGTGGTTCATCCGATGACATCATCATGGAACATGTGGGAGCCAACATGGGTATCCAGATCCCGCTGTTGGTTATTGGCCAGAGAACGTCTCAGTCATGTCTGCATGGTTCCCGAACCCGTAGGGTCTACACACTTAAGGTTCGGTGACGCTAGAGTTGTTATGGGAAATAGTATGTGGTTACCGAAGGTTGTTCGGAGTCCCGGATGAGATCTCGGACGTGACGAGGAACTCCGGAATGGTCCGGAGGTGAAGATCGATATATTGGACGAAGGGTATTGGAGTCCGGAATTGTTTTGGGAGTACCGGGTGACGACCAGCGTGAAAGAAAGGTGTTTCGGAGGCCCCGACAAGCGTTGGGGGGGCCTTATGGGCCAAGGGGAGGGGTCACATCAGCCCACTAAGGGGCTGTGTGCCCCTCCCACCCCATCTCACGTAACATGGAGAGGTGGGGGCGCCTCCCCTAGGGCAGCCACCCTCCCGGCTTGGGGGGCAAGTTTCCTAGGGGTGGGGGCGCCCAAACCCATCTAGGGTTTCCCCTGTGGCTGCCACCCCTCCCCTAGGGAACCCTAGGGCGCCTCCTCCACCCCCTTCCCCTATATATAGTGAGGGAGAGAGAGGGCAGCCGCACCCCCTTCCCTGGCGCAGCCCCTCCCTCCTCCAACTCTTCCTTCTCCTCCGTAGAGCTTAGCGAAGCCCTGCAGGAATACCACAAGCTCCACCACCACGCCGTCGTGCTGTCGGAGTTCTCCCTCAACTTCTACTCTCCCCTTGCTGGATCAAGAAGGAGGAGACGTCCCCGGGCTGTACGTGTGTTGAACGCGGAGGCGCCGTCCATTTGGCGCTAGATCGGATCTTCCGCAATTTGAATCGCCGCGAGTACGACTCCATCAACTCCGTTCTTGTAACGCTTCCGCTTAGCAAACTTCAAGGGTATGAAGATGCACTCCCTCTCTCTCGTTGCTAGCATCTCCTAGATTAATCTTGGTGACACGTAGGAAATTTTTGAATTATTACTACGTTCCCCAACAGTGGCATCATGAGCTAGGTCTATGCGTAGATTCTATGCACGAGTAGAACACAAAGTAGTTGTGGGCGATGATTTGTTCAATTTGCTTGCCGTTACTAGTCTTATCTTGATTCAGCGGCATTGTGGGATGAAGCGGCCCGGACCGACCTTACACGTACACTTATGTGAGACAGGTTCCACCGACTGACATGCACTTGATGCATAAGGTGGCTAGCGGGTGTTTGTCTCTCCCACTTTAGTCGGATCGGATTTGATGAAGAGGGTCCTTATGAAGGGTAAATAGCAACTGGAATATACCGTTGTGGCTTTTGCGTAGGTAAGAAATGTTCTTGCTAGAAACCCATAGCAGCCACGTAAAACATGCAACAACAATTAGAGGACGTCTAACTTGTTTTTCAAGGGTATGCTATGTGATGTGATATGGCCAAAAGGATGTGACGAATTACATATATGTGATGTATGAGATTGATCATGTTCTTGTAATAGGAATCATGACTTGCATGTCGATGAGTATGACAACCGGCAGGAGCCATAGGAGTTTTCTTAATTTATTGTACATAACCTGCGTGTCAATGAAAAACGCCATGTAATTACTTTACTTTATTGCTAACCGTTAGCCATAGTAGTAGAAGTAATAGTTGGTGAGACAACTTCATGAAGACACGATGATGGAGATCATGGTGTCATCTTTGGTGACGAAGGTGATCATGCCGCGCCTTGAAGATGGAGATCAAAAGGCGCAAGATGATATTGGCCATATCATGTCACTGTATGATTTGCATGTGATGTTTGTCATGTTTACATCTTATTTGCTTAGAACGACAGTAGCATAAATAAGATGATCCCTCGCTAAAATTTCAAGAAAGTGTTCCCCCTAACTGTGCACCGTTGCGAAGGTTCATTGTTTCGAAGCACCACGTGATGATCGGGTGTGATAGATTCTAACATTCGCATACAATGGGTGTAAGCCAGATTTACACATGCGAAACACTTAGGTTGACTTGACGAGCCTAGCATGTACAGACATGGCCTCAGAACACAAGAGACTGAAAGGTCGAACATGAGTCGTATAGTAGATACGATCAACATGAAGATGTTCACCGATGATGACTAGTCTGTCTCACGTGATGATCGGACACGGCCTAGTTGACTCGGATCATGTATCACTTAGATGACTAGAGGGATGTCTATCTAAGTGGGAGTTCATTAAATAATCATATGAACTTAATTATCATGAACATAGTCAAAAGGTCTTTGCAAATTATGTCATAGCTTACGCTTTAGTTCTACTGTTTAAGATATGTTCCTAGAGAAAATTTAGTTGAAAGGTGATAGTAGAAATTATGCGGACTGGGTCCGTAAACTGAGGATTATCCTCATTGCTATGCAGAAGGCTCATGTCCTTAATGCACCGCTCGATGTGCTGAACCTCGAGTGTCGCCTGTAGATGTCGCGAAACATCTGACATACATGTTTTCATGACTACGTGATAGTTTAGTGCGTAATGCTAACGGTTTAGAATTGTGGCACCAAAGACGGTTTTGAAACGTCGCAGAACATATGAGATGTTCCAAAGACTGAAATTGGGATTTCAGACTAGTGCCCACGTCAAGAGGTATGAGACCTCTGACAAGTTTCTTAAGCCTACTAACTAAGGGAGAAAAGCTCAATCGTTGAACATGTGCTCAGATTGTCTGAGTACTACAATCGCTTGAATCCAGTGGGAGTTAATCTTCCAGATGAGATAGTGATGGTTCTCCATAGTCACTGCCACCAAGCTATTAAAGCTTCATGATGAACTATAACATATCAGGGATAGACATGATGATCCTTGAGCAACTCGCGATGTTTGACACCATGAAAGTAGAAATCAAGTAGGAGCATCAATTGTTGATGGTTAGTAAAACCACTAGTTTCAAGAAGGGCAAGGAAAGAAGGGATACTTCATGAAATGGCAAATCGATTGCACGCTCTAGTGAAGAAACCCAAGGTTGAACCCAAACCCGAGACTAAGTGCTTCTGTAATGAGGTGAACGGTCACTAAAGCAGAACTACCCTAGATACTTGGTAGATGAGAAGGCTGGCGAGGTCGACAGAAGTATTTTGAATATACGTTATATTATTGTGTACTTTACTAGTACTCCTAGTACCACTAGGGTAATAAATACCGGTTCGGTTGCTAAGTGTTAGTAATTCGAAATAAAAGGCCGTGGAGACTAGCTAAAGGTGAGATGATGATATGTGTTGGAAGTGTTTCCAAGGTTGATGTGATCAAACATCGCACGCTCCCTCTACCATCGGGATTGGTGTTAAACCTAAATAATTGTCATTTGGTGTTTGCGTTGAGCATAGACATGATTGGATTATGTTTATCACAATACGGTTATTCATTTAAGGAGAATGATGGTTACTCTGTTTATTTGAATAATACTTTCAATGGTCTTGCACCTAAAATGAATGCTTTATTGAATCTCGATCGTAGTGATACACATGTTCATGCCAAAAGATATAAGATAGTAATGATAGTACCACATACTTGTGGTAATCGCCATTTGAGTCATATTGGTATAAAACGCATGAAGAAGCTCCATGGTGATGGATCTTTGGACTCACTCGTTTTTGAAAAGATAGAGACATGCGAACCATGTCTATTGGTAGATATGCATGAAGAAACTCCATACACATGGATCATTTGGACTCACTTGATTCTGAATCACTTGAGACATGCAAATCATACCACATGGGCAAGATGACTGAAAGGCCTCGTTTTAGAAGATGGAACAAGAAAGCAACTCGTTGGAAGTAATACATTTTGATGTGTGCAGTCCAATGAGTGCCGAGGCACGCCGATGGATATCGTTATGTTCTTACTTCACGGATGATTTGAGTAGATGCTGAGTATATTTACTTGATGAAACACAAGTCTGAATTATTGAAAGGTTTAAGTAATTTCAGAGTGAAGTTGAAGATCATCGTGACAAGAGGATAAAATGTCTATGATATGATCATAGAGATGAATATCTGAGTTATGAGTTTGGCACACAATTAAGACATTGTGGAAATTGTTTCACAAATAATACCGCTCGAACACCATAGTGTGATGGTGTGTCCGAACATCATAATCGCACCCTATTGGATATGGTGCATACCATGATGTCTCTTATCGACTTACCACTATCGTTTATGGGTTAGGCATTAGAGACAACCGCATTCACTTTAAATAGGGCACCACGCAATTCCGTTGAGACGACACCGTATGAACTATGGTTTAGAGAAACCTAAGTTGTCATTTCTTAAAAGTTTGGGGCTGCGACGCTTATGCGAAAAAGATAAGCTCGAACCCAAAGCGGATAAATGCATCTTCATAGAATACCCAAAACGGTTGGGTATACCTCCTATTTCAGATCCGTAAGCAAAAGTGATTGTTTCTAGAAACGGGTCCTTTCTCGAGGAAAAGTTTCTCTCGAAAGAATTGAGTGGGAGGATGGTGGAGACTTGATGAGGTTATTGAACCATCACTTCAACTATTGTGTAGCAGGGCACAGGAAGTTGTTCCTGTGGCACCTACACCAATTGAAGTGGAAGCTTATGATAGTGATCATGAAACTTTGGATCAAGTCACTACCAAACCTCGTAGGTCGACAAGGATGTGTACTACTTCAGAGTGGTACGTAATCATGTCTTGGAAGTCATGTTGCTAGACAAGAATGAACCTACGAGCTATGGAGAAGCGATGGTGGGCCCGGATTCCAACGAATGGCTTGAGGCCATAAAATCCGAGAGAGGATCCATGTATAAGAACAAACTATAGACTTTGGAAGAACTACTTGATGGTCGTAAGGCTGTTGGGTGCGGATCGATTTTAAAAGGAAGACAGACAATAATGGTAAGTGTCACCATTAAGAAAGCTCGACTTGTCATTAAGATGTTTTCCGACAAGTTCAAGGAGTTGACTACAATGAGACTTTCTCACTCGCAGTGATGCTAAGAGTCTGTTGGAATTATATTAGCAGTTACTGCATTATTTATGAAATCTTGCAGATAGGATGTCAAAACATTGTTTCCTCGACGATTTTCTTGAGGAAAGGTTGTATACAACCAGAAGGTTTTGTCAATCCTGAAAGATGCTAACAAGTATGCAAACCTCCAGCAATCCTTCTAAGGACTGGAGTAAGCATCTCGGAGTTGGAATGTACGCTTTGACGAGATGATCAAAGATTTTGGGTTTATACAAAGTTTATGAGAAACTTGTATTTCCAAAAGTGAGTGGGAGCACTATAGAATTTTTGATGAGTATATGTTGTTAACATATTGTTGATCAGAAATGATGTAGAATTTCTGGAAAGCATACAGGGTTATTTGAAAAGTGTTTTTCAATGGAAAACCTGGATTAAGCTACTTGAACATTGAGCATCAAGATGTATAAGGATAGATCAAAAAATGCTTAATAGTACTTTCAAATGAATACATACCGTGACAAGATTTTGAAGGAGTTCAAAATAGATCAGCAAAGAAGGAATTCTTGGTTGTGTTACAAGGTGTGAGTATTGAGTAAGACTCAAGACTTGACCACGGCAGAAGAGAGAGAAAGGACGAAGGTCGTCCCCTATGCTTTAGACGTAGGCTCTACAGTATGCTATGCTGTGTACAACACCTGAAGTGTGCCTTGCCATGAGTCAGTCAAGGGGTACAAGAGTGATCCAGGAATGGATCACATGACAGCGGTCGAACTTATCCTTAGTAACTACTGGATTAAGAAATTTTCTCGATTATGGAGGTGGTAAAAGATTTCGTCGTAAAGTGTTACGTCGATGCAAACTTTGACACTAATCTGGATGACTCTGAGTAGTAAACCGGATTCGTATAGTAGAGAAGTTATTTGGAATAGCTCCAAGTAGCGCGTGGTAGCTGCATCTACAAGATGACATAGAGATTTGTAAAGCACACACGGATCTGAAAGGTTCAGACCCGTTGACTAATAACCTCTCTCACAAGCGAGATATGAACAAACCCCATGGGTGTGGGATTCATTACAATCACATAGTGATGTGAACTAGATTATTGACTCTAGTGCAAGTGGGAGACTATTGGAAATATTCCCTAGAGGCAATAATAAAATGGTTATTATTGTATTTCCTTGTTCATGAAAATTGTCTATTGTTCATGCTATAATTGTATTAACTGGAAACCGTAATACATGTGTGAATACCTAGACCACAACATGTCCCTAGTAAGCCTCTAGTTGACTAGCTCGTTGATCAATAGATGGTTATGGTTTCCTAACCATGGACATTGGATGTCATTGATAACGGGATCACGTCATTAGGAGAATGATGTGATGGATAAGACCCAATCCTAAGCATAGCACAAGATCGTGTAGTTCGTTTGCTAGAGCTTTTCTAATGTCAAGTGTCATTTCCTTAGACCATGAGATTGTGCAACTCACGGATACCGTAGGAGTGCTTTGGGTGTATCAAACGTCACAACGTAACTGGGTGACTATAAAGGTGCACTACAGGTATCTCCGAAAGTGTCTGTTGGGTTGGCACGAATCGAGACTGGGATTTGTCACTCTGTATGACGGAGAGGTATCTCTGGGCCCACTCGGTAATGCATCATCATAATGAGCTCGACGTGACTAAGGAGTTAGCCACGGGATCATGCGTTACGGAACGAGTAAAGAGACTTGCCGGTAACAAGATTGAACGAGGTACGGGGATACCGACGATCGAATATCGGGCAAGTAACATACTGATAGACAAAGGGAATTGAATACGGGATTGATTGAATCCCCGGCATCATGGTTCATCCGATGAGATCATCGTGGAACATGTGGGAGTGAACATGGGTATCCAGATCCCGCTGTTGGTTATTGGCCGGAGAACATCTCGGTCATGTATGCATGGTTCCCGAACCAGTAGGGTCTACACACTTAAGGTTCGGTGACGCTAGAGTTGTTATGGGAAATAGTATGTGGTTGCGGAAGGTTGTTCGGAGTCCCGGATGAGATCGGGATGTGACGAGGAACTCCGGAATGGTCCGGAGGTGAAGATCGATATATTGGACGAAGGGTATTGGAGTCCGGAATTGTTTTGGGAGTACCGGGTGACGACCAGCGTGAAAGAAAGGTGTTTCGGAGGCCCCGACAAGCGTTGGGGGGGCCTTATGGGCCAAGGGGAGGGGTCACATCAGCCCACTAAGGGGCTGTGTGCCCCTCCCACCCCATCTCACGTAACATGGAGAGGTGGGGGCGCCTCCCCTAGGGAAGCCACCCCTCCCGGCTTGGGGGCCAAGTTTCCTAGGGGTGGGGCCGCCCAAACCCATCTAGGGTTTCCCCTGTGGTCGCCACCCCTCCCCTAGGGAACCCTAGAGCGCCTCCTCCACCTCCCTTCCCCCTATATATAGTGAGGGAGAGAGAGGGCAGCCGCACCCCCTTCCCTGGCGCAGCACCTCCGTCCTCCAACTCTTCCTTCTCCTCCGTAGAGCTTAGCAAAGCCCTGCAGGAATACCACAAGCTCCACCACTACGTCGTCGTGCTGTCGGAGTTCTCCCTCAACTTCTCCTCTCCCCTTGCTGGATCAAGAAGGAGGAGACGTCCCCGGGCTGTACGTGTGTTGAACGCGGAGGCGCCGTCCGTTCGGCGCTAGATCGGATCTTCAGCGATTTGAATCGCCATGTGATCTGACTCCATCAACCGCGTTCTTGTAACGCTTCCGCTTAGCGATCTTCAAGGGTATGAACATGCACTCCCTCTCTCTCGTTGCTAGCATCTCCTAGATAGATCTTGGTGACACGTAGGAATTGAATTATTACTACGTTCCCCAACAATAATTGCTTTACTTTATCACTAAGCGGTAGCGATAGTCGTAGAAGAAATATTTGGCGAGACGACAACGATGCTACGATGGAAATCAAGGTGTTGCACCGGTGATGATGGTGATCATGACGGTGCTTCGGAGATGGAGATCACAAGCACAAGATGATGATGGCCATATCATATCACTTATATTCATTGCATGTGACGTTTATCTTTATGCATCTTATTTTTGCTTAGATCGACGATAGCATTATAAGATGATCTCTCACTAAATTTCAAGGTATAAGTGATCTCCCTGAGTATGCACCGTCGCGAAAGTTCTTCGTGCTGAGACACCATGTGGTGATCGGGTGTGATAAGCTCTACGTTCAAATACAATGGGTGCAAGACAGTTTTGCATACGCGGAATACTCAGGTTAAACTTGACGAGCCTAGCATATGCAGATATGGCCTCGGAACACTGAGACCGAGAGGTCGAGCGTGAATCATATAGTAGATATGATCAACATAGTGATGTTCACCATTGAAAACTACTCCATCTCACGTGATGATCGGACATGGTTTAGTTGATATGGATCACGTGATCGCTTAGATGATTAGAGGGATGTCTATCTAAGTGGGAGTTCTTAAGTAATATGATTAACTGAACTTTAATTTATCTTGAACTTAGTCCTGGTAGTATTAGCATATCTATGTTGTAGATAAATAGTTCACGTTTAGCTTCCCTGTTTTATTTTTGATATGTTCCTAGAGAAAACTATGTTGAAAGATGGTAGTAGCAATAATGCAGACTTGGTCCGTGATCTGAGGTTTATCCTCATTGCTGCACAGTAGAATTATGTCCTTGATGCACCGCTAGGTGACAGACCTATTGCAGGAGCAGATGCAGACGTTATGAATGTTTAGCTAGCTCAATATGATGACTACTTGATAGTTTAGTGCACCATGCTTAACGGCTTAGAATCGGGACTTCAAAGACGTTTTGAACGTCATGGACCATATGAGATGTTCCAGGAGTTGAAGTTAATATTTCAAGCAAATACCCGAGTTGAGAGATATGAAGTCTCCAACAAGTTATATAGCTAAAAGATGGAGGAGAATAGCTCAAAGTAGTGAGCATGTGCTCTGATTGTCTGGGTACTACAATCGCTTAAATCAAGTGGGAGTTAATCTTCCAGATAAAATAGTGATTGACAGAATTCTCTAGTCACCATCACCAAGTTAGTAGAACTTCGTGATGAACTATAGTATGCAAGGGGTGATGAAAATGATTCCCGAGCTTTTCATGATGATGAAATCGATGAAGGTAGAAATCAAGAAAGAGCATGAAGTGTTGATGATTAACAAGACCACTAGTTTCAAGAAAAGGGCAAAGGGAAAGAAAGGGAACTTCATGTAGAATGGCAAGCAAGTTGTCACTTCCGTGAAGAAGCCCAGAGCTAGACTAAAGCCTGAAACTAAGTGCTTCTACTGCAAAGGAAATGGTCACTGGAAGCGGAAATGCCCTGAATATTTGGTGGATAAGAAGGATGGAAAAGTGAACAAGGGTATATTTGATATACAGGTTATTGATGTGTACCTTACTAGTGTTTATAGTAGCCACGGTATTTGATACTTGTTCGGTTGCTAAAAAATTAGTAACTTCGAAACAGGAGTTCTGAGAATAAACAGAGACTAGTTGAGGGTGAAGTGACGATATGTGTTGGAAGTGGTTCCAAGATTGATATGATCATCATCGCACACTCCCTATACTTTCGGGATTAGTGTTAAACCTAAATAAATGTTATTTGGCGTTTGCGTTGAGCATGAATATGATTTGATCATGTTTATTGCAATACGGTTATTTATTTAAAGTCTAAGAATAATTGTTGTTCTGTTTACATGAATAAAACCTTCGATGGTCATACACCCAATGAAAATAGTTTGTTGGATCTCGATCGTAGTGATACACATATTCATAATATTGAAGCCAAAAGATGCAAAGTTAATAATGATAGTGCAACTTATTTGTGGCAATCGCCGTTTAGGTCATATTGGTGTAAAGCGCATGAAGAAAATCCATGTTGATGGGCTTTTGGAATCACTTGATTATGAATCAGTTGATGCTTGCGAACCATGCCTCATGGGCAAGATGACTAAGACTCCGTTCTCCAGAACAATGGAGCGAGCAACAGACTTGTTGGGGATAATACATACTGATGTATGCAGTCCAATGAGTGTTGAGGCTCGCGGCGCGTATCGTTATTTTCTGACCTTCACAGATGATTTGAGAAGATATGGGTATATCTACTTGATGAAACATAAGTCTGAAACATTTGAAAAGTTCAAAGAATTTCATAATGAAGTGTAAATCATCGTAACAAGAAAATAAAGTTTCTACGATCTGATCACGGAGATGAATATTGAGTTACGAGTTTGGTCTTCAATTAAAACAATGTGGAATAGTTTCACAAATTCATGACGCCTAGAACACCACGGTAATGGTGTGTCCGAACATCGTAACCATACTTTATTAGACATGGTGCAATCTATGATGTCTCTTACCGATTTACCACTATCGTTTTGGGGTTATACATTAGAGACAGTTGCATTCACGTTAAGTAGGGCACCATCTAAATCCGTCGAGATGATATGAACTGTGGTTTAGCAAGAAACCAAAGTTGTTGTCTCTTAAAGTTTAGGGTTACGGTGCTTATGTGAAAAAGTTTCATCCTGATAAGCTCAAACCCAAAATAGGAGAAATGTGTCTTCATAGGATACCCAAAGGAGACAATTGTGTACACCTTCGATCATAGATCCAAAGGCAAGACATTCGTTGCTAAGAATGGATCATTTCTAGAGAAGGAGTTTCTCTCGAAAGAAGTGAGTGAGAGGAAAGTAGAACTTGATGAGGTAACTGTACCTGCTCCCTTATTGGAAAGTAGTTCATCACAGAAATCTGTTCCTGTGACTCCTACACCAATTAGTGAGGAAGCTAATGATAATGATCATGTAACTTCAGATCAAGTTACTACTAAAACCTTGTAGGTCAAGCAAAGTAAGATCCGCACCAGAGTGGTACGGTAATCCTGTTCTGGAGGTCATGTTACTAGACCATGACGAACCTACGAACTATGAGGAAGCGATGATGAGCCCAAATTCCGCGAAATGGCTTGAGGCCATGAAATTTGAGATGGAATCCATGTATGAGAACAAAGTGTGGACTTTGGTTGACTTGCCCGATGATCGGGAAGCCATAGAAAATAAATGGATCTTCAAGAAGAAGACTGACGCTGACGGTAATGTTACCGTCTACATAGCTCGACTTGTTGCAAAAGGTTTTCAATAAGTTCAAGGAGTTGACTATGATGAGACTTTCTCACTCGTAGCGATGCTTAAGTCTGTCCGAATCATGTTAGCAAATTGCCGCATTTTATGAAACCTGGCAAATGGATGTCGAAACTACATTCCTTAATGGATTTCTTAATGAAGAGTTGTATATGATGCAACCAGAAGGTTTTGTCGATCCTAAAGGTGCTAACAAAATGTGCAAGCTCCAGCGATCCATCTATGGACTGGTGCAAGCATCTCGGAGTTGGAATATACGCTTTGATGAGTTGATCAAATCATATAGTTTTATACAGACTTGCAGTGAAGCCTGTATTTACAAGAAAGTGAGTGGGAGCACTACAACATTTCTGATAAATATATGTGAATGACATATTGTTGATCGGAAATAATGTAGAATTTTCTGGAAAGCATAAAGGATTATTTGAAAGGAGTTTTTCAAAGAAAGACCTCAGTGAAGCTGCTTACATAAAGACCTCAAAATGGAACAGTCAAAGAAAGAGTTATTGCCTGTGTTACAAGGTGTGAAATTGAGTAAGACTCAAAGCCCGACCACGGCAGAAGATAGAAAGAGAATGAAATTCATTCCCTATGCCTCAGCCATAGGTTCTATAAAGTATGCCATGTTGTGTACCAGATCTATTATATACCCTACACTAAGTTTGGCAAGGGAGTACAATAGTGATCTAGGAGTAGATCACTGAACAGTGTTCAAAATTATCCTTAGTGGAATAAGGATATGTTTCTCGATTATGGAGGTGAAAAAAGGTTCGTCGTAAAGGGTTACGTCGATGCAAGTTTTGACACTAATCCAGATGACTCTAAGTCTCAATCTAGATGCATATTGAAAGTGGGAGCAATTAGCTAGAGTACCTCCGTGCAGAGCATTGTTGACATAGAAATTTGCAAAATACATACGGATCTGAATGTGGCAGACCCGTTGACTAAACTTCTCTCACAAGCAAAACATGATCACACTAAAGAACTCTTTGGGTGTTAATCACATAGAGATGTGAACAAGATTATTGACTCTAGTAAACCCTTTGGGTGTTGGTCACATAACGATGTGAACTATGGGTGATAATCACATGGTGATGTGAACTAGATTATTGAATTTAGTGCAAGTGGGAGACTGAAGGAAATATGCCCTAGAGGCAATAATAAAGTTATTATTTATTTACTTATTTCATGATAAATGTTTATTATTCATGCTAGAATGTATTAACCAGAAACATAATATACATGTGTGAATACATAGAAAAACATAGTGTCACTAGTATGCCTCTACTTGACTAGCTCGTTAATCAAAGATGGTTAAGTTTCCTAACCATAGACATGAGTTGTAATTTGATTAACGGGATCACATCATTAGGAGAATGATGTGATTGAGTTGACCCATTCCGTTAGCTTAGCACTTGATCATTTAGTATGTTGCTATTGCTTTCTTCATGACTTATACATGCTCCTATGACTATGAGATTATGCAACTCCCGTTTACCGGAGGAACACTTTGTGTGCTACCAAACGTTACAACGTAACTGGGTGATTATAAAGGTGCTCTACAGGTGTCTCTGAAGGTACTTGTTGAGTTGGCGTATTTCGAGATTAGGATTTGTCACTCCGATCGTCGGAGAGGTATCTCTGGACCCACTCCGTAATACACATCACTATAAGCCTTGCAAGCATTGTGACTAATGAGTTAGTTGCAAGATGATGTATTACGGAACGAGTAAAGAGACTTGCCGGTAACGAGATTGAACTAGGTATTGAGATACCGACGATCGAATCTCGGGCAAGTAACATACCGATGACAAAGGGAACAACGTATGTTGTTATGCGGTTTGACCGATAAAGATCTTCGTAGAATATGTAGGAGCCAGTATGAGTATCCATGTTCCGCTATTGGTTATTGACCGGAGACATGTCTCGGTCATGTCTACATAGTTCTCGAACCCGTAGGGTCCGCACGCTTAACGTTCGGTGACGATTTGTATTATGAGTTTATGTGTTTTGATGTACGAAGGTAGTTCGAGTCCGGATGAGATCGGGGACATGACGAGGAATCTCGAAATGGTCGAGACGTAAAGATCGATATATTGGACGACTATACTCGGGCATCGGAAAGGTTCAGTGATTCTGGTATTTTTTGAGTACCGAGAGTTACGAGGAATTCACGGGGAGTATATGGGCCTTATTGGGCTTTAGGGAAAGAGAGAGGGAGGCTGCGCACTTCCAATGCTTAGACCGAATTGGACTAGGGAGGCGGCACCCCTCCTTCCTTCTCTTCTCTTTCCCTTTCCTTCTCTCCTACTCCTACTACTTGGAAGGGCTCCTAGTTCCACTAGGGAAAGGGGAATCCTACTCCCGGTGGGAGTAGGACTCCCCTAGGGCGCGCCATAGAGAGGGCCGGCCCTCCCCCTCCTCCACTCCTTTATATACGGGGAGGGGAGCACCCCTTGGAGACACAACAATTGATCATTGATCTTTTAGCCGTGTGCGGTGCCCCCCTCCACCATATTCCATCTCGGTAATATCGTAGCGGTGCTTAGGCAAAGCCCTGCGTCGGTAGCATCATCAACACCGTCATCACGCCGTCGTGCTGATGGAACTCCCCCGCAAAGCTCTGCTAGATCGGAGTTCGTGGGACGTCCTCGAGCTGAACGTGTGCTGAACTCGGAGGTGTCGTGCATTCGGTACTTGGATCGGTCGGATCGTGAAGACGTACGACTACATCAACCGCGTTGTGCTAACGCTTCTACTTTCAGTCTACGAGGGTACGTGGACAACACTCTCCCCTCTCGTCGCTATGCATCACCATGATCCTGCGTGTGCGTAGGATTTTTTTTGAAATTACTACGTTTCCCAACAGAGTGAACCGCATGCCGTATATCGCACACACCTTGATCTGGCTGACCGTTTCTTTTGTGTTGCCTAATCATAAACAGTTCATCCGAGTGAACCGTATGCTGTATATCGCAAACACCTTCATCTGGCTGCCCGTTTCTTTTGTTCCTCCTCATCGCAAACAGTCCATTGAACTGAACCGTATGCCCTGCATCGCACACGCAACTAAAATCTGAACCTTGTTTGATGCATCCTCCATGGCAAACGTTTTGCACCTTTTTTGACGGGTTTTTTACACCATCGTTTGCGATTATTGCATCGCACACAGTTTCGTCGAAGGGTCTCTGATCATAGTGTCGTGTTAGCAACATCCTGCAGTAGCGTGACTCCATAAATACCCATCCCCCTCTCGTCTGATCTACTCAAAAATTTCCACCCAACTCCACCTATAGCGCACGCATGCGCCGTTTGGATCGCCGGAGCCAAGCCTTCATCGGACGTTTCCTTCGCCGGTAAGCCATCTCCGAATACCCAACTTCGTCAATCATTTCCTCGATTTCTCGCACATCTACTTGACATCTTTTTGACGTCCAGGAGCCACTGGAGTCGTCTTCATCAACCTCGCCACTCTCGCCGAAGTTCGTGGAGCTTTCCCCACGCCGTCTGGTCGTCCCCGACCTCCATCGCCACCACTCCCAGCTTCCCTTTGCTTCGCCGCACCCGCCCGGGTTCTACTTCTTCATCGCCGACCACTGGAGTGCCTCCACCGCCGACACCCGAGCCCCTCACCGCCGACCTCGCCCTCGTGCGACCATTGTAAGCCCAGCCACCCCCCCCCCTGTCATCAGATATCCGAGCAACGGTCTAGATTAGATCGACTTTTTTTATTTACTGAAACAATATTAGTTATATAGCGAACGTTCGTTAGTTGACTTTAGCAGCGAGCACACCTCGATCATGCGATCGAGATCTAACCGTCTAGGTTAGATCTATTTTTTTCTTTTGCACGCCGACTCATTTTGTGTTATCCTTCTGCCATCCACCGTTTCGTACCGCAACAAGCAGCTAGTAGCCGCTCATAGAACGCCATGTGGCACCTCTGCCACAATCGGCCGATTCTTAGTAGTTTCAATTTCAGATTTTCTTCTAGTTTTTTTAGCGTATCTTTAGTTTTGTTTATCCAAATTAGGTGATTCCTGTTTTATGGTTTCATAAAAACCCGTCTATCCAGTAAACCAAAAAAATATTAATTTTGAAACTTTAAAATTTCAATTAGATCAGATTCAAATTTGAACTTCAATATGCCATAACTTTAGTTTCGTAACTCTGTTTTAGTTGATTATTTTTTCAAATTAAAGCTTATGACACCTATTTTCTGTTGAGATCAAAATCACATAATTTTTGTACTGTTAAAAATATGTTTTTGTTCAAAGATTTTATTTGATTGTTTTTTGAGTTTATTAGTTTTTCTTTGCATTCTTTTTGGTTTTCGATATGATTGCTTATATATGATGTATTGTTTGCTTACGATAGATTGTCCGGAGTGCGAAGACTAGAATTATCAGGATTTTGAGTGTGAAGGACTTCATTAAACTTAATAAGCAAGTTGCACTTTTGATCATACCAATCCTATGTTTTACTTTGCATGTAGTGCCTTCTATAACACAGTAGTATGCATGTGTAGGGCTACTATGCTATGTTAAAACTAGATAGGATAGCCATATGTTTAGACCGATCCTGATAATATTTGCGTCCGTGTTGGGAATCGTTGCAGTGTAGTTATTGCTTAGCCATGCTATGGTAGACGTGGATTGGGTACCGTGTGATTCATGAAAGTTGCAAGAGAACTTAAGCAATGATTACATTAACAACAACTTATATGTATTGTATTTCCCTGGGGGCTCTGCAATACCAATTAATCAATCATCTGGGCAGAAAGGTTTGTCAGACCAGTTGACAAGTATGTATCCTCCGGCAGGCTCTACATTACTCGGGAAAGGTGGGGAATGCTGCCCAGGTTCAAAAAGGTTGGACATGTTTCATATCAAGTAGCTTATGTGTGCAACCGCAAGTCATTATGGGCTCTGGCTTGGTTGACCTTAGTCGTTACTCTGGCTGGGATGTTGCCAGCAGATTAGACGAACAGTAGGGTTGGATGGACACCAGACATGGGTCAGAGGAACTCTTTGGAAGATCATGTTCTGATCATCCTGTTCTCAAACAAATCTGAAGTGCGAGGACATAAAGGGAGGGATCTAATCTTGCGGGTAAAGTGTACAAACCTCTGCAAAGTGTAAAACTAATTGATTAGTCGTGTCCCCGGTTATGGACAATTTTGAGCAACTGGACTTGAAACCACCGGAAGATCTTCTCATCACAAATAATTAATATGACATGGTTTTAATTAAACCATGATCCCCGGGGGCTCTCATAAAAAAATAGTTTGGGAACCTATGATCCTCGGAGGCTCTCATAGGCGGGTTAAATTAGAGGAGATCCAATTTAACAATAGGTTAATTAAAATGAAAAGAAATAAAACTTTGCTAGTGAGTAGAAGTAGGTCAAAATTGGCTTTATGCAAAATAAACCTTAGATCTTCCCCCTTGATATATCCTTGCATGTAGATGATAGGTTTGTTTTAATACTTTGGGTGTGACTTGCCAATACATTCAATGTATTGGCCCTTTGTGCCTGCAATGTTTCATGTTATAGATTTTCAGACAAAGAGTAAGGTGCAATTGGTCGTTGTTCTGCACTCGTTTTTGTCGTGGAGTTGATGGGCTCATTTACCTTTGATGCTTCCACAACTACTTCTATTTAGATGGCCTTCAGCCATATTTATGTAATAAATACTCCTTTGGAAGACTTCGATGTAATAAAGTGTGTGGATTGAACTCTATTATTTTTCATCGAGTACTTTGTGTGCTAGCATATTGATCTAGGGATAGCACAGATACACAGAGACTTGACCATTTCAGGTCAGGTCACTACATTTTCCCAGCGGAATCGCTCCGCCGGAGAGCAAAAGTGTTCCTACCCAGGTTCTGTCTTAAGACAGCGGCGCTTTGTCCCGAAAGTCTTCTTTTGATTTTTGATAGGACAAATGGCTTCATATAGGAGAAGATGAGCCACAGAGGCCTGTTGTGGGACCCACAAGCTCAAGGGGCGCGCCCTAGGGGGAGGGTGCGTCACTTGAGCTTATGGCTATCTGGTGGATCCCCTCCGATAGATTTTTCTTCCAATATTTTTATTTATTCAAAAATAATTGTTCGTAAATTTTCAGGTCATTTGGAGCTCTGAATAATAGCTATCTCTGTTGTAGCTCTTTTCAGGCCCAGAATTCCAGGTGTCGACAATCTCTCTCTCTCTCTCTCTCTCTCTCTCTCTCTCTCTCTCTCTCTCTCTCTCTCTCTCTCTCTCTCTCTCTCTCTCTCTCTCTCTCTCGTGATAGAACTTGCAAATTAAGAGAGAAATGACATTAGAATTGTGCCAAAAAGTGAAATATTGCTTTAAAACAGTAAAAAAGGTAAGATATCATGATGCAAAATGGACGTATCAACCTCCCCAAGCTTAGACCTCGTTTGCCCTCAACCGAAAGCCGAACTCGATAAATATGACCACATGTTTATATATAGAGAGAGGTGTCGATAAACTAAATACGAACATGAGAGCATCATAATCATTATTATAACAACAACTTATCCACCATAGAACTTCTCATAAAAATTAGGTAGTGTTCACATGGCAAGTTCAACATTAGAAAAAGAAATTTGTGCTTGTAAGAAGTTGGAAAATTGTCATGGCAATAAATCGGATAGTATACAAAAACATAACTTACCATGGTATGTTCAATACATTTGCAATGATTTTTCTCTAAAATGCCATCATGAAAGAAACATTTTTTTTGCCATGTGTCTAATACAAAAATGATCCTAGAAGCTATCATGTTTTAGAAACCCAAAAATTCTAGAAACTTGACATGTGAACATTACAAAAAAAAAGTGTAATTTGGCCATGCTATATAAACTTGCCATGCGACATGTTGAGAAATTCATAAATTTTGCCATGTTTGAAAAAAAATGTTATGAATCTGCCATGATAATTAACTATATGTGGGCTGCTTCCCTAAAAAAAGAAACTATATGCAGGCTGCAGCATCTCCTAGTCCTGGGCTCTAGATTCCTCTAAAAAAAGAGGCAAGAGCACTAGAGACCCAGAAACTTGCATTGTATGTGATGGTTTAGTCCATAAACTTGTAAAAGGTGATTAACTAGTTCATAAACTTACAAACTATGTGATGATTTAGTCCACAGCCAATCAGAGATGGACAATTGGCGCCCAGCTGGCTGCTTCGTGGCACACCTGGTCGGACTGGTTTTTTTGTGGAAAACCCCTCAACATTAACGGAAATCACGCACCTCTCGCCCTCTCCTTCCTTCTTCCTCCCGCCATCTCCAGCCCCCCTGCAAGCACATATAGCAGCGGCTACTCGATCACAAGGATCGTATCCACGCTAGAGTGAGAGATAGACAGAGGATACATACATAGTGGCAATGGCACGGTGCTTCGTGTTCATGGTGTTCCAGATATACTGCCTCATCTCGATCGTGGGCCTGCCGAGCCCGGAGTCTGCAGCTCGGGCGGCGATCGACTTCAAGACCGAACCGCCGACGCGTGGAGGCGTTGCGCGATTTCTACTGGTTCACCCGGGCGAGCCCTTGGCCGTGTACCACCCGGCGGGCCGGCGACGTCGCGGCCGGTCCAGCGGCGACTGGTCTGCCGCGACATCGTGGTGTTGGCACGCGCCACGGGCATTCCATCAGCGGCAGCGCAGTGCGGCGGCGTGTGGTGGTGGACATGAGCCGCTGGGCAGGCCGCCGTCGCGCGCATTGCCGGTGTACTCGTCCGGAGCCGGGCGGGCACTACGTGGGCGTGTGGGCGGCGAAGCGTGGATCGGCGTGCTCAATCGGGCGCTCGCACGACGGGCTGGCGTCGCGGTCGTGGACGGACTACCTCTACCTGTCCGTGGGCGGCACCCTCTCCAACACCGGCATAAGCCGGCAGACGTTCCACCATGGGCCACAGATCAGTAATGTCTACGAGCTCGACGTTGTAACCGGTACGTACTACACACACATACATACATGAGCCGATCCATCAGCCACCCCTTCCGACCTCGGCCGGCATGCACACGCGCCGGCGTTCTCATCTCATGCGTGGTCACTGATTTGCTTGCGTGGAAGGGCGAGGCGGTGACTCGCCAGAGGCGAAGAACCCGGAGCTCTTCTTTGGCGCTTATTGGGCGGCCGGGCGATTGGTTATCATCTCGCGGCCAAGATCGCCCTCGAGCTCGCTTCCGCAACGTAGCACCACCACCCATGCCGGCGCCCTATGCGCCGTCCTCACCTCCCCATATGCACGCATCAATCCTTTCTCTCTTTCTTTATATGCCCGTCACACTCCTCCTCGCCATTCTTTGTTTAATGATCCGTCCGTTCATTAATCCATCTGGCCTGCGAGACGAAGACGAGGGAGGAATATCTCGTGCGCCTTATCTCCATCCCTTTGGACCTCGCTCCCGCGTGACGAGGCGATATGTCGCCGCCTGGCGGGGAAGCTGAGCTCGACGCCAACCGTGCAAGTGGCGGGCGCGCCGCTCTCAGCGCAGGCGGGCGACATCCATTTTCATTGTTAGGTGGAGACGAATTACCGCGTGTACGTTAACGAACCGATAAAGATACCGATAAGCCCAACCGAACGTGTTTCTAATTATAGCCGGCTGATCCGTTTCATGGGGCTGGACTCTGCACTGATGACACGTATGCCAATTCCTTTGAGCCGATGACACGTATGCTGATTGTTATCCGCGTCAACAAGCAGTTTTCTGTACTAGCACCATTTTAAAAAGTCCACCCCATGAAAAGTCTTCGTCCAGATTAAACTTGTACTAGAGGGAAACCAAGGCTGGGCGAAACAGGGACTGCGGGCATGATTTCCGTTAATGTTGAGGGATTTTCCGCAAAAGAGCCGGTCCGACCAGGTGTGCCACGCAGCAGCCAGCTGGGCGTCATTTGTCCGTCTCTCATTGGCTATGGACTAAACCATCACATAGTTTACAAGTTTGTGGATGAGTTGATCACCTTTTACAAGTTTATGGACTAAACCATCACATCCAACGCAAGTTTTTGGGTCTCTAGTGCTCTTGCCTCCTAAAAAAACCTAGCCGGATGCTGAATGCTCTTCTGTTGTTTCCAGGCTCCATCCTCCATTTCTTTCCCTCGAAAAAAAGGCTCCCTCCTCCACGAGACACGGAGGCACCACCGGCCGCCGCCGCCGCCATCTCCGCCCACCTCGACCATCTCCTGCGGCAGGTAAGCTGCCCCCCTCTCTCTCATCGCAATCCTCTCTCGCATTGCATCCCCTGATATCGCTACGCTTCGCAGCTCGCTCCTCCTCCCTCCCCACCGGCGGCGACGGCATGGACTGCCCCAAGCGGAGCGCGAGCGCCGGCCTCCCCGAAGACTCCTTGGTGGAGATCTTCGCGCGCGTTCCCGCCAGGTCCGTCTACCGCTCCAAGTGCGTCGCGAAGGCCTGGCGTGACCTCATCGAAGATCCCCTCCACCGCAAGAAGCTCCCCCAAACCCTACAAGGGTTCTTCTTCATTGACAAGGAGACCCATAGGCAGCGTGTCCGCTTCACAAATCTGCTTGATAGATCCGGGCCTCTCCAGATCGAGCGTAACCTCGCCTTCCTGAAGGAATCGCCCGGGATTGGGAGTCTCGACTTCTCTGATTCCTGTAACGGGCTCCTCCTCTTCGAGCACAAACTGGAGGCATGGCCATATGACATATTGGGCTATGTCGTGTGCAACCCCACCACGAAGCAATGGGTGGAGGTGCCTAGAGACGGCCCTCCGCTTCCGTTGTATCTTCGGCACCCCAAAAGATACAACTATTTGGTTTTTGATCCCTCCGTCTCCTCTCACTTCCACCTGGTCCAGTTCACGTGGAAGTTTGTGCGCCTGGTGAAGTTCGAGGAGGAGGAGCTAGTGGTTGGTCATGATGATGAGGAGGAGGAAGGCGATGAGGAGGAGTTGTCCCGGACGTCAGTGCACGTCTACTCCTCTGAGACTGGCAAGTGGACTCACACGCAAAGTGACTGGAGTCAAATCCAAAGTGACCGGAACAAGCATGATTTGGAAGGATGGCGCCTTCAGGGCTTAATACCTGAGAGCTTCTGCTGTGCTGTTCTCAACAGCATGCTGCATTTCATAATTTCGGATGAAGGTCAGATTGCTGCTGTTGACGTGCAAGGAGTGACACGAAAGATCATCCCAGTGCCGACGATGGCCGAGAGGCTGCACTGGCTGGAGCCTGGTTATGTTGCCCAATCCCAAGGGCGCCTGCACTACATCAGTCAAGCAGTTGATGGTCGACTGTCCATCTGGGTTCTGGAGGGCTATGATACACAAGAATGGGTCTTGAAGCATAGTGTGAGCTTTACGGAGCTGTTTAGAGAAAAGAGACGCACAGGCGACACAAAAGACTACGGTGTGGTTGCCATGCATCCAGATGGAAATGTGGTTTTCATTGTTCAAGATTGGAACCGAAAGCTGATATCATATCACATGGACAATAAGCTAGTGAGTATTATGGGGACATTAAAAAATGATGCTTCAGATGTGCATGTTGTACCTTATGTTCCCTGTTTCTCTGAGTCACCGGCACTTCAAAACAAGCACTGAATGTGCTGCGTTCATCTAGCAGAAGGTAGCAACTTGGTTAGATCTAGTAGAATTAAGTGATATATTATGCCCATGGTTGGACTTGGATGTATCCTTCTCATTCTTTTGGTCTAAGTAATGGTGCAAGGCAGTTGAGACATTCTTGCCAGGTAGTTTCATGTATGCTGGATTATTAAATGATGTTGCCCAAGTTGCATATAATTTCAAAGTTAAGTGTTAATGCTTCAAATGCTGCCTTTTATGTCTCCGTGATAATTTTCGTACATAGTACCTTCCTTTTGAGAAGAACTTGGTCCTGATTATGTTTTATATATGACGTATAGATAAACATATCTTCTATAGCATGGTGTATGTGATGGAAATACTTAAACTGCATTAATGCTTAAAGCTGCCCAGTTTCTTTTGAAGGACAATAGGTTCCTAGTTGATGCTGGTTACATGATATTGGTTTCCGCACCAATATTTCTCTTGTATGCTGCTGAAAAATAACTACTAGAACATTATAATACTATCCGTTTACAAATATAAGATGTTTTAACATTTTTGTAAATTGGATGTGTATTGACACGTTTTAGTGTGTTTGTTCGCTCATTTCAGTCCGTACGCAGTCCATGTGTGCCAGATCCATAACATCTTATATTTGTGAATGGAGGGAGTAGCACACTTTGCCCAGAGCAGAGCTTGCTTGTAGACGCTGATTGCTTGGGTCTAGTTTAGCAGAGCTGTAGAAGACGACTATATTCTCTTTTCGCTGACACCAAATAGATGTATTGGTTCCATATTAAGATGGAACTGGCTATTAACTCTTGACAACAGTGTAAGTTCTAGAGTATGGTATTAACTGTAACAATGCTCGAGCCAACTGTTGATCGGACCCCAACCTACCTGTCTTATGCAAAACACTGTCTATTTCTTTCTGTGTTTTGTTTAGCATATGTCTTCCTGCACTAGGTCTTCAAGCTTCAGAACCTGCCCATGCAGCATCAGCCTTTCATGATCCTACCTATGCCAGGATACATTAACTTAACATCAGTACAGCGGCCTTCATGGAGTTTTTCAGGCATTTTTGCACGCAGATTTGCAGAAATAATTGTATGTTGTCTGCTGGCATCTGAGCAAAATGATAAAAATTTCCGCATGAGTAGTTTGATGTTGGACCAGCCTAATGCTGCAAGACATTGCCCCGAACTACAACTTTTTTTTAGATTTAGCTTTTATATTTAGCTACAATTGTCTTTTATTGAGTGTTTTGGTCACAATTAAGAAGACCAGTGTGACCGACCTCCATACTGGCCTTGTTGTGGGGACAAAAAGGTTTCCTTATTTGTTTCAGTGCCGTCGTATGGAGAAGAATTTTTGCCATTACCTCTGGCGAATTGATCACTCACTAAGAAAGAAAATTGCCGCCAGTGACGACACTGTTGAGTAACCGGCCGGGTCACAATGGCAACAACGACAGTTTTTTTCTTTCTGGAAAAACTTTCGATCTGAACATCAACGGTATAAAGAGCACAAGAAGAATAATTACATTCACGTTCATAGACCACCTAGCAACGACTACAAACACTAGAACGAGCCGAATGTGTGAATGTGTGTCGCCATCATTGCCCCTCCCTCACAGG
This sequence comes from Aegilops bicornis, assembly GCA_021605145.1. Classification (NCBI taxonomy): domain Eukaryota; kingdom Viridiplantae; phylum Streptophyta; class Magnoliopsida; order Poales; family Poaceae; genus Aegilops; species Aegilops bicornis. The sequence goes on from CM038673.1 coordinate 164,042,202, forward strand.
AGCTAGACAAAACTAGACAAAACCATGTTGTAGCAGACGATTGAGAAGTCATCATAATAAGGTCCCACGGGACAACCCACCAGAATAACAACCGTCGGCGATGAAGGAAAGCGTAGATTGGATCCAGCATGTAGATACACTTTTGGAAGGATCAATCGAAGACAAACAATGACCGAATCCGGGAGATTTGTCGAGGTACACCTCCACACGCCCTCTAAGGACGCTAGACGCACCGCTAGAATGGGGAATAGACGCACCACTAGAATGGGGAATATACTTCTCATGACGATTGAGAAGTCATCATGAGAAGGACACAAACCCTAACTAAACTTCAAAAGACACCTAAAACGAAGTAGGAGCCCTCATGCCGGCAAGGACCGGGGTTCGCCGCATCTCCATGGCCCTAAGACCGCAGGGGACGAGGCAACAACGATAGTTGTGGCGACTAACAATGTAGTGATCTTGGTGGCTACAACAACAACTGTTGCAAGCAACTTGTCTCAACAAACCGTTCCCCAGGTACCTTGTTCATAGGGAGGGAGCATTCCGTCGTCGGCGTCGCTGTCCAACTCTACTTGAGTTCTTGGTCCACAACTCGGATGTAATCTTAAGATCACCGATCATGTACTTGGGTGCTCATACGCCAAGATTCGTTACACGGCAGTTGTGCACAACAGCACACACACACCACCATCAGAATGGGCATGCAAAGGCCCTTCATCTGACATCACTAGCCACCTCGGTAACTTGACATCTTCTCTCTCCTTAGACTTGCCACCGTGTGAGTATCATAACTATACCTGGACATGGGAAACCCGGCCTGACCCGACCCAGTCTTGCCCACACGCCGGGCATGGGCCTAGGTTTTGAGCCCGAATGACATGGCGGGCCGGGTCTGGGCTTGACATATGTGTGTTTTAGGTAAGAGGCCCGAGGGGCTTTTCCACTGACGGGCCAGGCTTGGGCCTGAAATCTAGGCCCGAAGGCCAGCCCAAGCCGAGCCTGGGCCTAGGTTTTCTGTCGCGAGCTTTTTTAGGCCCGGCCAGAAGCCCGGCCCATCCAGAGTTATGGCCAGATATAATCATAACTAGTATTATGCATCCCAACTAAGCAGTTTGATGAGATGACATAAAATTAAAAGTAGAAAAAGAGAGTTGAGTATCATATGATAAAGTATCATAACAAATGTTATGCTACTATGTGTCATGACCATTGTTTTTTAGTCTTACGACTAGTTGTCGACTAGTCGACGAGTCACACTGCCAAGGTTGACTCAAACCCCTCGACTAGTCGAGACTAGTCGATCGGCCAAGCTCACCTCAGAACGATTCATTGACTCGAAAACTTTGGTCATGACAATAAATAAGGTCATCTAAGATACTAACATATGATATTATGCACTACAAAGGTAGTATCATATGCACAATACTAACTTATGATACTACCACTTCAGGAGATCTTATGGTATAATTCTTAGCATGCCATTGTAGGCAGAGGTAAAATAACAACTACCTACTCAAAGCAACACTGTAGGAAACATCTGATAGCAAATAAATAGAGCCTAAATCATAGACAAAGTTAAGTTAATGCTTCTTTGGGTTTCTGGTGGTAGAACTATAAAAAACTGATAGTAGACAAATAGAGCTTAAACCTAAGATAAATTTTAGTGCATAAATAAAGCTGAAAGACCTTCTTTAACGAGCGGCATACAATTTTCCTCCTCTGTTAATTAAGAAGAGAGTAGAGTTTTACAACCCCACCCATAATTTGTTTGGCTCCTTCCACATACCAAGGCTAACACAAAGGCAAAGCACGATCAAAATTGTCGGAGTTGAGCACATCAATTCCAGCATACTCATACATGCGACAAACGGCATTTCAATTGACCTTGCACTTCGCACCGGCAGTTACAACGACACTAAATCGTGCTTTAGCGATCCTACATTAGCCAATTCTGCATGGATCAAACCTGGCCGACACAACATGGCGCAACTGAAGGAAATATGCCCTAGAGGCAATAATAAAGTTATTATTTATTTCCTTATATCATGATAAATGTTTATTATTCATGCTAGAATTGTATTAACCGGAAACATAATACATGTATGAATACATAGACAAACATATAGTCACTAGTATGCCTCTACTTGACTAGCTCATTAATCAAAGATGGTTATGTTTCCTAACCATAGACATGTGTTGTCATTTGATTAATGGGATCACATCATTAGGAGAATGGTGTGATTGACATGACCCATTCCGTTAGCCTAGCACTTGATCATTTAGTATATTGCTATTGCTTTCTTCATGACTTATACATGTTCCTGTAACTATGAGATTATGCAACTCCCGTTTACGGAGGAACACTTTGGTGCTACCAAACGTCACAACGTAACTGGGTGATTATAAAGGAGTACTACAGGTGTCTCCAAAGGTACATGTTGGGTTGGCGTATTTCGAGATTAGGTTTTGTCACTCCGATTGTCGGAGAGGTATCTCCAGGCCTTCTCGGTAATACACATCACATAAGCCTTGCAAGCATTGCAACTAATAAGTTAGTTGTGAGATGATGTATTATGGAGTTAATAAAGAGACTTACCGGTAACGAGATTGAACTAGGTATTGGATACCGACGATCGAATCTCGGGTAAGTAACATACCGATGACAAAGGGAACAACGTATGTCGTTATGCGGTTTGACCGATAAAGATCTTCGAAGAAAATGTAGGAACCAATATGGGCATCCAGGTTCCGCTATTGGTTATTGACCGATAATAGTTCTAGGTCATGTCTACATAGTTCTCGAACCCGTAGGGTCCGCACGCTTAACGTTACGATGACAGTTTATTATAAGTTCATAAGTTTTGATGTACCGAAGTTTTTTCGGAGTCCCGGATGTGATCACGGACATGACGAGGAGTCACGAAATGGTCGATACATAAAGATTGATATATTGGAAGCCTATATTTGGATATCGGAATGGTTCCGGATGAAATCGGGAATTTTCCGGAACACCGGGGGGTTACCGGAACCCTCCCGGGGGATGTTGGGCCTTAATGGGCCATAAGGGAGAAGAGGAGGGCCGGCCAGGGCAGGCCGCGCGCCCCCTCCCCCCCTAGTCCGAATAGGACAAGGAGAGGGGGGCGGCGCCCCCCGTCCTCTTTCCCCTCCCCCCGTTCCGTCTCCAACAAGGCAAGAGGGGGGAGTCCTACTCCCGGGGGGGGTAGGACTCCTCGGCGCACCCTAGGAGGGCGGCCGCACCTCCCCTACCTCCTTTATATCACGGGGCAGGGGGGCACCCCATGACACACAAGTTGATCTACGTGATCGTTCCTTAGCCGTGTGCGGTGCCCCCTCCACCATATTCCACCTCGGTCATATCGTCATGAGCTTAGGCGAAGCCTGCGCCGATGAAGCATCATCATCGTCACCACGCCCGTCGTCTTGTGGAACTCATCCCCGACACTTTGCTTTGGATCAGAGTCCGGGATCGTCATCGAGCTGAACGTGTGCTGAACTCGGAGGTGCCGTGCGTTCGGTACTTGGAACGGTCGGATCGTGAAGACGTACGACTACATCAACCGCGTTGTTATAACGCTTCCGCTTACGGTCTACGAGGGTATGTGGACATACACTCTCCCCTCTCGTTGCTATGCCATCACCATGATCTTGCGTGTGCGTAGGAATTTTTTTTGAAATTACTGCATTCCCCAACAGTGGCATCTGAGCCTGATTTTATGCGTTGATGTCATATGCACGAGTAGAACACAAGTGAGTTGTGGGCGATATAAGTCATACTGCTTACCAGCATGTCATACTTTGGTTCGGCGGTATTGTGAGATGAAGCGGCCCGGACCGACATTACGCCAGACGCTTACGCGAGACTGGTTTCACCGCTTGAGCACTCGCTGCTTAAAGGTGACCGCGGGTGTCTATCTCTCTCACTTTAGTTGAACCGAGTGTGGCTACGCCCGGTCCTTGCGAAGGTTAAAACAGCACCAACTTGACAAACTATCGTTGTGGTTTTGATCCATAGGTAAGAACGGTTCTTGCTCAGCCCGTAGCAGCCACGTAAAAATTTGCAACAACAAAGTAGAGGACGTCTAACTTGTTTTTGCAGGGCATGTTGTGATGTGATATGGTCAAGACGTGATGCTATATTTTATTGTATGAGATGATCATGTTTTGTAACCGAGTTATCGGCAATCGGCGAGAGCCATATGGTTGTCGCTTTATTGTATGAAATGCAACGCCATGTAATTGCTTTACTTTATCACTAAGCGGTAGCGATAGTCGTAGAAGCAATAGTTGGCGAGGCGACAACGATGCTACGATGGAGATCAAGGTGTCGCGCCCGGTGGCGATGGTGATCACGACGGTGCTCGGAGATGGAGATCACAAGCACAAGATGATGATGGCCATATCATATCACTTATATTGATTGCATGTGATGTTTATCCTTTATGCATCTTATTTTGCTTTGATTGACGGTAGCATTATAAGATGATCTCTCACTAAATATCAAGAAGTGTTCTCCACAGTATGCACCATTGCGAAAGTTCTTCGTCTTTGAGACACCACGTGATGATCGGGTGTGATAGGCTCTACGTTCAAATACTGGTGCAAAACAGTTGCACACGCGAATACTCGAGTCAAACTTGACGAGCCTGGCATATCTGAGATATGGCCTCGAGCACGGAGACCGAAAGGTCGAACGTGAATCATATAGTAGATATGATCAACATAGTGATGTTCACCACTAAAACTACTCCATTTCACGTGATGATCGGACATGGTTTGGTTGATTTGGATCACGTAATCACTTAGATAACTAGAGAGATGTCTATCTAAGTGGGAGTTCTTTAGTAATATGATTAAATGAACTTAAATTTATCATGAACTTAGTACCGATAGTATTTTGCTTGTCTATGTTTCTTGTAGATAGATGGCTCGTCTTTGTTGTTCCGTTGAATTTTAATGCGTTTCTTGAGAAAGCAAAGTTGAAAGATGATGGTAGCAATTACACGGATCGGGTCCGTAACTCGAGGATTATCCTCATTGCTGCACAGAAAAATTACGCCCTGGAAGCACCGCTGGGTGCCAAGCCTTCTTTGATGCAACCGACGACGTTAAGAACGTCTGGCGAGCAAAGTGATGACTACTCGATAGTTCGATTATTGCCATCTTTATGCGGCTTAGAACCGGGCCTTCAACGACGTTTTGAGCGTCATGGAGCATATGAGATGTTCCAGGAGTTGAAGTTAATATTTCAAGCAAATGCCCGGATTGAGAGATATGAAGTCTCCAATAAGTTCTATAGCTGCAAGATGGAGGAAAATAGTTACGTCGGTGAACACATACTCAAAATGTCTGGTATAATAATCACTTGATTCAACCGGGAGTTAATCTTCACGATGATAGTGTCATTGACATAATTCTTCAATCATCGCCACCAAGCTACAAGAGCTTCGTGATGAACTATAATATGCAAGGGATGGACAAGTCTATTCCCGAGCTCTTCGCAATGCTAAAAGCCGTGGAGGTAGAAATCAAAAAGGAGCATCAAGTGTTGATGGTTAACAAGACCACCAGTTTCAAGAAAAAGGGCAAAGGGAAGAAGAAGGGGAACTTCAAGAAGAACAGCAAACAAGTTGCTGCTCAAGAGAAGAAACCCAAGTCTGGACTAAGCCTGAAACTGAGTGTTTCTACTGCAAGCAGACCGGACACTGGAAGCGGAACTGCCCCAAGTATTTGGCGGATAAGAAGGATGGCAAGGTGAACAAAGGTATATGTGATATACATGTTATTGATGTGTACCTTACTAATACCGCATGTAGTACTGGTATTTGATACGGGTTACATTGCTAATATTTGCAACTCGAAGCAGGAACTACGGATTAGCGAAGATTGGCTAAGGACGAGGTGACGATGCTGGCGTGGGAAATGGTTCCAAAGCCGATGTGATCGCGGTCGGCACGCTACCTCTACATCTACCATCGGGATTAGTTTTAGACCTAAATAATTGTTATTTGGTGCCGCGTTAAGCATGAACATTATATCTGGATCTTGTTTGATGCGAGACGGTTATTCATTTAAGTCGAGAATAATGGTTGTTCTATTTATATGAATAATATCTTTTATGGTCATGCACCCTTGAAGAGTGGTCTATTTTATTGAATCTCGATAGTAGTAATACACATATTCATAGTGTTGAAACCAAAAGATCTGAGTTGATAATGATAATGCAACTTATTTGTGGCCTTGCCGTTTGGGTCATATCGGTGTAAACGCATGAAGAAACTCCATACTGATGGACTTTTGGAATCACTTGATTATGAATCACTTGGTACTTGCGAACCATGCCTCATGGGCAAGATGACTAAAACGCCGTTCTCCGGAACTATGGAGCGAGCAAAGGATTTGTTGGAAATCATACATCTTGATGTATGTGGTCCGTTGAATGTTGAGGCTCGGCGGGTATCGTTATTTTCTCACCTTCACAGATGATTTGAGCAGATATGGGTATATCTACTTGATGAAACATAAGTCTGAAACATTTGAAAAGTTCAAAGAATTTCAGAGTGAAGTGGAAAATCATCGTAACAAGAAAATAAAATTTCTACGATCTGATCGTGGAGGAGAATATTTGAGTTACGAGTTTGGTCTGCATTTGAAACAATGCGGAATAGTTTCGCAGCTCACGCCACCCGGAACACCACAACGAAATGGTGTATCCGAACGTCGTAATCATACTTTACTAGATATGGTGCGATCTATGATGTCTCTTACTGATTTACCGCTATCGTTTTTGGGGTTATGCTTTAGAGACGGCCGCATTCACGTTAAATAGGGCACCATCAAAATCCGTTGAAACGACACCTTATGAACTATGGTTTAGCAAGAAACCAAAGTTGTCGTATCTTAAAGTTTGGGGCTGCGATGCTTATGTGAAGAAACTTCAACCAGATAAGCTCGAACCTAAATCGGAGAAATGTGTCTTCATAGGATACCCAAAAGAGACTATTGGGTACACCTTCTATCACAGATCTGAGGGCAAGATTTTCGTTGCTAAATTCGGATCCTTTCTAGAAAAGAGTTTCTCTCGAAAGAAGTGAGTGGGAGGAAAGTAGAACTTGATGAGATAATCTGTATATGTTCCCTTCATCGAAAATAGTTCATCACAAGAACCGGTTCTGTGACAACTACACCAATAAGTGAGGAAGCTAATGATATTGATCATGAAACTTCAGATCAAGTTTCTCTTGAACCACGTGGGTCAACTAGAGTAAGATCCGCACTGAGTGGTACAGTAATCCTATTCGGAAGTCATGTTACTTGACCATGGCGAACCTACAAACTATGAAGAAGCGATGGTGAGCCCAGATTCATGAAATGGCTGGAAGCCATGAAATCTGAGATGGGATCCATGTATGAGAACAAAGTATGGACTTTGGTTGACTTGCCCGATGATCGGCAAGCTATTGAGAATAAATGGATCTTTAAGAAGAAGACCGACGCTGATGGTAATGTAATCGTCTATAAAGCTCGACTTGTTGCGAAAGGTTTTCGACAAGTTCAAGGGGTTGACTACGATGAGACTTTCTCACCGTGGCGATGCTTAAGTCTATCCGAATCATGTTAGCAATTGCTGCATTTTATGATTATGAAATTTGGCAAATGGATGTAAAAACTGCATTCTTGAATGGATTTCTAGAAGAAGAGTTGTATATGATGCAACCAGAAGGTTTTGTTGATCCAAAGGGTGCTAACAAAGTGTGCAAGCTCCAGCGATCAATTTATGGTGCAGGTGCAAGCCTCTCGGAGTTGGAATAAACGTTTTGATAGTGTGATCAAAGCATATGGTTTTATCTGAGACTTTTGGAGAAGCTTTGTATTTACAAGAAAGCGAGTGGGAGCTCTGTAGCATTTACGATATTATATGTGGACGACATATTATTGATTGGAAATGATATAGAATTTCTGGATAGCATAAAAGGATACTTGAATAAAAGTTTTTCAATGAAAGACCTCGGTGAAGCTGCTTACATATTGGGCATCAAGATCTATAGAGATAGATCAAGACGCTTAATTGGACTTTCACAAAGCACATACCTTGATAAAGTTTTGAAAAAGTTCAAAATGGATCAGGCAAAGAAAGGTTTTTACCGGTATTACAAGGTGTGAAATTGAGTCGGACTCAATGCCCGACCACAGCAGAAGATAGAGAGAAAATGAAAGATGTTCCCTATGCTTCAGCCATAGGCTCTATCATGTATGCAATCTTGTGTACCGGACTGACGTATGTTTAGCAATAAGCTTGGCAGGAAGGTACCAAAGTAATCCAGAGTGGATCATCGGACAGCGGTCAAGAACATCCTGAAATACGAAAAGGACTAAGGATATGTTTCTCGTATATGGAGGTGACAAAGAGCTAGTCGTAAATGGTTACGTCAATGCAAGCTTTGACACTGATCCGGACGATTCTAAATCGCAAACCGGATACGTGTTTTTATTAAGCGGTGGAGCTGTCGGTTGGTGCAGTTCTAAACAAAGCGTCGTGGCGGGATCTACATGTGAAGCGGAGTACATAGCTGCTTGAGCAGCAAATGAAGGAGTCTGGATGAAAGAGTTCATTTCGATCTAGGTGTCATACCTAGTACATCGGGACCAATGAAGATCTTACGTGACAATCTTGGTGCAATTGCCTTGGCAAAAGAATCCAGATTTCACAAGAGGACCAAGCATATCAAGAGACGCCTTCAATTCCATTCGAGACCAAGTCCAAGTGGGAGACATAGAGATTTGCAAGATACATACGGATCTGAATGTTGCGGACCCGTTGACTAAGCCTCTTCCACGAGCAAAACATGATCAGCACCAAGACTCCATGGGTGTTAGAATCATTCTTGTGTAATCTAGATTATTGACTCTAGTGCAAGTGGGAGACTGAAGGAAATATGCCCTAGAGGCAATAATAAAGTTATTATTTATTTCCTTATATCATGATAAATGTTTATTATTCATGCTAGAATTGTATTAACCGGAAACATAATACATGTGTGAATACATAGACAAACATATAGTCACTAGTATGCCTCTACTTGACTAGCTCATTAATCAAAGATGGTTATGTTTCCTAACCATAGACATGTGTTGTCATTTGATTAATGGGATCACATCATTAGGAGAATGGTGTGATTGACATGACCCATTCCGTTAGCCTAGCACTTGATCGTTTAGTATATTGGCTATTGCTTTCTTCATGACTTATACATGTTCCTGTAACTATGAGATTATGCAACTCCGTTTACGGAGGAACACTTTGGTGCTACCAAAGCGTCACAACGTAATCTGGGTGATTATAAAGGAGTACTACAGGTGTCTCCAAAGGTACATGTTGGGTTGGCGTATTTCGAGATTAGGTTTTGTCACTCCGATTGTCGGAGAGGTATCTCTAGGCCTTCTAGGTAATACACATCACATAAGCCTTGCAAGCATTGCAACTAATAAGTTAGTTGTGAGATGATGTATTACGGAACGAGTAAAGAGACTTACCGGTAACGAGATTGAACTAGGTATTGGATACCGACGATCGAATCTCGGGTAAGTAACATACCGATGACAAAGCGAACAACGTGTCGTTATGCGGTTTGACCGATAAAGATCTTGAAGAAAATGTAGGAACCAATATGGGCATCCAGGTTCCGCTATTGGTTATTGTCCGAGAATAGTTCTAGGTCATGTCTACATAGTTCTCGAACCCGTAGGGTCCGCAACGCTTAACGTTACGATGACGGTTTATTATGAGTTCATAAGTTTTGATGTACCGAAGTTTTTGAGTCCGGATGTGATCACGGACATGACGAGGAGTCACGAAATGGTCGAGACATAAAGATTGATATATTGGAAGCCTATATTTGGATATCGGAATGGTTCCGGATGAAATCGAATTTTCCGAACACCGGGGTTACCGGAACCCTCCCGGGGGATGTTGGGCCTTAATGGGCCATAAGGGAGAAGAGGAGGGCCGGCCAGGGCAGGCCGCGCGCCCCCTCCCCCCCTAGTCCGAATAGGACAAGGAGAGGGGGGGCGGCGCCCCCCTCTTTCCCCTCTCCCCTTTTCCTTCTCCAACAAGGCAAGAGGGGGGAGTCCTACTCCCGGTGGGAGTAGGACTCCTCCAGTGGCACAATAGGAGGGCCGGCCGCACCTCCCCCTCCCTCCTTTATATACGGGGGCAGGGGGGCACCCCATGACACACAAGTTGATCTACGTGATCGTTCCTTAGCCATGTGCGGTGCCCCCCTCCACCATATTCCACATCGGTCATATCGTCGCGGAGCTTAGGCGAAGCCCTGCGCCGGTGAGGCATCATCATCGTCACCACGCCGTCGTGCTGACGGAACTCATCCCCGACACTTTGCTGGATCAGAGTCCGGGGATCGTCATCGAGCTGAGCGTGTCTTGAACTCGGTGGTGCCGTCTTTGTCGGTACTTGGATCGGTCGGATCGTGAAGGCGACGACTACATCAACCGCGTTGTTATAACGCTTCCGCTTACGGTCTACGAGGGTACGTGGACATACACTCTCCCCTCTCGTTGCTATGCCATCACCATGATCTTGCGTGTGCGTAGGAATTTTTTTTGAAATTACTGCGTTCCCCAACAGCAACCCCACTGTAAAAAGGAATGTCACGGCGCGACCAATATCGGCCCTTTTATAGAAGGGTTGTGCCATCCGGCCTGAAAACTTAGCTTTCAGAATTAGCACAACACGGCATGGCTGCAGGCTGGCCCACGCTAGAAAAGTCAAAATAGCCCTAAGAAGGCCAAAACAACATTGAAAGATCGTGGATGTCGCCTAGAGGGGGGGGGGTGAATAGGCGCTTTAAAATAATTACGGTTTAGGCTTGAACAAATGCGGAAAAAACCTAGCGGTTAATTTGTCAAGCACAAAACCTAAAACAAATAGGCTCACCTATGCACACCAATAACTTATGCTAAGCAAGATAATCAACTATGTGATAGCAAGATATATGACAAAGAACAATATGGCTATCACAAAGTAAAGTGCATAAGTAAAGGGCTCGGGTAAGAGATAACCGAGGCACGCGGAGATGACGATGTATCCCGAAGTTCACACCCTTGCGGATGCTAATCTCCGTTTGGAGCGGTGTGGAGGCACAATGCTACCCAAGAAGCCACTAGGGCCACCGTAATCTCCTCACGCCCTCGCACAATGCAAGATGCCGTGATTCCACTAAGGGACCCTTGAGGGCGGTCACCTAACCCATTACAAATGGCAACCCTTGGGGCGGTCACGAACCCGTACACTTTGGCAACCCTTGGAGCGGTCACGGTGCCGTCAAATTGCTCAGGCGATCTCCACAACCTAATTGGAGACCCCGACCCTTTCCCGGATCTTTACACCACAATTATTGAGCTCCGATCCACACCAACCGTCTAGGGCGCCAAGGCACCCAAGAGGAACAAGCTCTAGGGTGCCCAAACACCCAAGAGTAATAAGCTTCTCAAACTTCACTTCCACGTATCACCGTGGAGAACTCAAACCGATGCACCAAATGCAATGGCAAGGGAACACGGAGTGCCCAAGTCCTTCTCTCCCAAATCCCACCAAAGCAACTAATTCTTGGGAGGAAAATGAGAGGAAGAACGAAAGAAGAACACAAAGAACTCCAAGATCTAGATCCAAGGGGTTCCCCTCACTTAGAGGAGAAAGTGATTGGTGGAAATGTGGATCTAGATCTCCTCTCTTTTCCTTCAAAAACTAGCAAGAATCCATGGAGGGATTGAGAGTTAGCAAGCTTCGAAGAAGGTCAACAATGGGGGAAGAACACGAGCTCAAAGGATAAGGTTCAATGGGAAGAAGACCCCTTTTATAGGTGGGGAAAATCCAATCGTTATGCTCACAACCCTTGCAGGCGGTACTACCGCCGTCCTCACGATACTACCGCTAGGGATCGCGGTACTACTGCTTGCGGTACAAAAAATACTTCCGTACCTACCTCCATGGGACTTGGGACGAGTTTTTTGGTCCGGAGGCGGTACTACCGCTGTAGGAGCATGTGATAGTACCGCTCTAAATAGTAAAAATTACATCCGCTCCAATTCATGAGTAATCTGCAACCTTTTCAGAACACCAAAACTACCATAACTTCTGCATTCGGACTCCGAATTTGACAAAACCAAGTTTGTTGGAAAGCTAGAGACAAGGGCTAACACAATCTTGAGAGAACTACCAATAATAAGCAAATGAGAAAAGGCCCAAAAGAAAATGGTGAGAACCCTTCCTCGGAAAAGACCGGTAAAACCTCCAACACCGAAAACATCATAGAAGACGCATGCAAACTCCGTTTTCGATGAACTCAAGGTTGTCATAAAGATGACCATAAGCTCTAAGACTCACAAAGAGAACCAAACAAGAACCAAGAAACAAGATGCAAGGATGCAATGGTTTGAGCTCTCGACGAATGATACGATCAAGCTACTCACTTGAGAGCCCCCCTTGATAGTACGGCTATCGATCCTATAACCCGGTCTCCCAACTACCACCATGAGACCGGTAAAATAGAAAACCTATCAAGGGAAAACCTTTGCCTTGCACATGATCCACTTGAGCTAGATGATGACGATCTTGTCCTCCTCAAGATGGACCACCTTTCTTGATTGCGTTGGGTCGATGGAGACTAGATGATTGCTCCCCATACTCCACTATGGGTGAGCCACTCTTGACACATCTTCACAAGTCCATTGACACCACAATGGATGGCAAGCTTCAAGCACTTGATCTCTTCGTGATGCTCCACTTGAACTTGCACACGGCAATCGATGATGATCACCACTTGATGTCATCCTTTCCATGGGTTGTATGATATCTTCCTCTTGACGCAAGCCCATGGACACGTACCTAACCCCACATAGACTCTCACATAGACCATGGGTTAGTACACAAAGTGCAATGGATAATGCTTACCATACTGAAATATCGAGGATGTCGCCTAGAGGGGGGGGGTGAATAGGCGCTTTAAAATAATTACGGTTTAGGCTTGAACAAATGCGGAATAAACCTAGCGGTTAATTTGTCAAGCACAAAACCTACAACAACTAGGCTCACCTATGTGCACCAACAACTTATGCTAAGCAAGATAAGAAACTATGTGATAGCAAGATATATGACAAAGAACAATATGGCTATCACAAAGTAAAGTGCATAAGTAAAGGGGCTCGGGTAAGAGATAACCGAGGCACGCGGAGGCGACGATGTATCCCGAAGTTCACACCCTTGCGGATGCTAATCTCTGTTTGGAGGCGGTGTGGAGGCACAATGCTCCCCAAGAAGCCACTAGGGCCACCGTAATCTCCTCACGCCCTCGCACAATGCAAGATGCCGTGATTCCACTAAGGGACCCTTGAGGCGGTCACCGAACCCGTACAAATGGCAACCCTTGGGGCGGTCACGAACCCGTACACTTTGGCAACCCTTGGGGCGGTCACGGAACCCGTAAAGTTGCTCAGGCGATCTCCACAACCTAATTGGAGACCCGACGCTTGCGGAGCTTTACACCACAATGATTGAGCTCCGAACACCACCAACCGTCTAGGGCGCCCAAGCACCCAAGAGGAACAAGCTCAAGGGCACCAAGCACCCAAGAGTAATAAGCTTCTCAACTTGTAACTTCCACGTATCACCGTGGAGAACTCAAACCGATGCACCAAATGCAATGGCAAGGGCACACGGAGTGCCCAAGTCCTTCTCTCTCAAATCCCACCAAAGCAACTAATGCTAGGGAAGAAAATGAGAGGAAGAACAAGAAGGAGAACACCAAGAACTCCAAGATCTAGATCCAAGGGGTTCCCCTCACTTAGAGGAGAAAGTGATTGGTGGAAGCGTGGATCTAGATCTCCTCTCTTTTCCCTCAAGAACTAGCAAGAATCATTGGAGGGATTGAGAGTTAGCAAGCTCAAAGAAGGTCAACAATGGGGGAAGAACACGAGCTCAAAGGATAAGGTTCAATGGGGAAGAAGACCCCCTTTTATAGGAGGGGGGAAAATCCAACCGTTACCCCACTGAACATCCCCGCACAGAGCGGTACTACCGCTTGGGCAGGGCGGTACTCCTTGATCATCCTTGCTTGACTCCAATATGCACATGGTGACAACACCTTCCTTGTGAGTGAGCCGAGCATCCAATGCATCTCCAAATGTTCCTAGAAGAACAACACAAACTAAACGGTACCCAAACTCATCGGGACCAAATAGTTAGAAACACCAATACATAGGACAAACTCCACATAAATATGTGCATATAGATATGAAAATGAATTTCATGCACATGTCATCCAAATTGAGACTAGGTGGAGTTTCCCCTATATATTGAGTCAACGAAAGAAAGCATGCCAAATAGAATACATGAAGTAAATATGCATGCTCAAAACTTTCAAGAACCGATACCAAAAGACAAATAAGTGCCAAGTGAAAAGGATACCAAATGGAAAAATCATCACTTGGAAGATATCATTAAAGATACATCAAGGAATGAGATATCCATTGATACACACTAAATTAAAGATGTCAAACTCCCAAAGAGAGGATGGTTCCAAACAAACCAAGCTCCCAACAAAGTTTCATGATGGCACAAGGTACCAAAGAAAACGGCTTGCCTTCCACCAACACACACTTGATAAGGATCACAAGAAGAGTGTTCTAAAGAAAATAGGATAGCTCCCCCACGAGTTGTGCATTATAAAGAATTTCCTTTTGAATACAAAATGCACAAGGTGGGATCACCACTTTCACTATATCTAGAAAACACTAGACAAGAACAAGAAATTAACAAGATCCACAAGTGGTATGGAAGACAACGCGAGTTGACACAAACCTTGGCAAGAGAAAAGGCAAATAAAAACAAAAACCAATGTAAAGATGATCAATTAAATTCTACCACACATAAGTGATTACCAATTGTCTAAAGACAAGAAGTATTTGGAAATAATTCCCGGTGGTAGATAGCAAGGATATCCGACATCATCTTCACTCCAAACAAAAAGCAAATTGCAACTTGTAGAGCTAACATGCCACCTAGGAACAAGATAATTTACAATATCAATTATAGGTGACAATATCTCAAATGTACACATTTTCTAGGCTTGTAATATGCACATAGCATATTACTCCCCATAATGTGATACCAATGAAGAAAACTTAACAAGAGGCAATAAGAGGATCCAACACGAGATAATCAATGGAATTTTTAGAATTTGAATTTCTCATGAGAGATATACCACCTAGCGACTAGATAATCTTGAAATATCAATACTAGATGGTATTACTCATGTGCACACATTTATAGGATTGTGAGGTGCACAAAGCACACCACTCCCCATAATGGATATTCCATTAATCTCTCACAAGAGCCAACTAAGAAATAAACAAGATGCATTAAGGCTCAACGAACGAAACACAAGTACATGATGTGCAAACCAACATACACAAAGGCAATTTGGAGACACATCATATACAAACACATGCAAGGAACAAAACCAAAACATGCAAAGGGCAAGTAACTTTCAATGTAAACAATTTAAGTACAAGTTACATAAGGAGGCACATTGGATATAAGATAGAAACTTGACAACCCAATTGACTTGGCTTGAGACAACAAGAAAGATGAAGTCCCTTAATTCTTCATAATGTAGCCAAGTCTCCAAAGACCTCCAACAACACCTATTGATCAAGTTTGAGCTAGTTGGTCCCCAACCAAGTTGGGTCCTAAGAGGTTAGTCACAATAGGCTTGGCCACCCAAATGGTTCTTTTCTTGACACCACTTTGAGTACCAACAAACTTGGCAAACACATTGCCAACCTTATCCTTACCAAGAGAATAGACATCATCAATAATAATTGGGTTGGATAAGTTACCACTAGTGCATGAAGAAGCGACGTGGCCTTTCTCACGACATAAGTAGCAACGTCTACTCTTCACTTTCTTCTCAATTGATTTCTCAACAAGAGAAGCATTAACTTGAGTCTTCTTGGGAAGTGGCCTCTCTTCAACTTGAGGTTGAGCATGAGATTGAACTTGTGCCCTCTTCCCTTGTTGCTTGACACTAATGGCCTTCTTCTTCAATGGGCAAGATCTAACATGATGCCCTTCTATTTTGCACGTGAAGAAAACAATCTTGGCCGAGTTCTTGACTTGTTCTTGGCCCTTCTTTTTGTTAAACTTGGACTTCTTCTTCTTATTGGAGTTGAATCCAAGTCCACCTTTGTCATTGGGGGATTTTTGCACACTCAAGATATTGTTGAGCGTGGATTTCCCTTCATGACTCTTTTCCAAGTCTTTCTTCAAAGAAGTGACTTGGGCCTTGAGCTCTTTGATTTCCTCTACATGGTTAGTCTCAATACAAGTACTAGAGGAAGTATAAGCTTCATTGTTAGAGCAACAAGGCAAGGAAAGCAATTCATCACAAGATGTACCAACATTGTGAGTAGATGAATTACAAGGACTAGCACATATCAATATAGCATTTTGACTAGAAGTAGTGCTAGTATCCACATGAGGCTCACTAGATGTTACCTTAGCAAGCATGGCCTCATGAGCTATCTTTAGCACATTATGGGATACTAGAAGATCATCATGAGAGCTTGTAAGCCTTACATGATTTTCTTCCAACATCCCATAATTGCTAGATAGCAACTCAAATTGAGCCCTTAGCTCAACATTCTCCTTCAATATGGATGCTTCACAAGAGATAGAGTTAGTAGCACAAGCATCATCATTAGCAACAAGAGGAGAAGACAACTTGGCAAGCTCTTTTGAATATGAAGCTTTAAGTTGAGCATGAGACTCGGTGAGTTTGATGAGCTCACTCTTAATGACCCTTGAGCCATTTTCGAGGTGCTCATAGTCCTCAAGGAGTTTAGCATGCACAACTTCAAGCTCCTCATTTTTAGTTTCAAAATCATTGGCCACCTCGAGAGCTCTATCACGAGATTCCCTCACTCTAGATAATTCTAGAGCAAACGTCTCCTCAAGAGATTCCTTGGTGGTTTGTTCAAGTTCAAGAGCTTGAGAGAGGTCCGCAATCTCATTAAGCGTAATCACGCTCATGACCTTCCATTTTATCAATGGTGACCTCATGCTCCTCAAGACGAGATTCCAACTCATCAATATATTTCTTGCCCTCAATAGCAATAGACATGATTTCCATGAAGTTGGAACGAGCAATTTTATTTTTAAGAAGAGCTTTAAATATCATTTCCCCCTTAATTTTTAAGGAGGCAACATCATCACTCTCTTCATTATAATCAACATCATCATCACTCTTGCCATCATCAATATCATCACAAGATATATTGGGATTCAAAGTGGGAGATACCTTTGAAGCCTTGGCCATAAGGCAAAATGCAATAGATGATGGTGTAGGATCCCTTGAGGCACCATTAAACACCACATCTTGTTCCATGGAGTGTTGGGTTTCCTCTACATTGTTAGCACAACAATTCGAGGAAATAGATGCATTTTATCATGGCAACAAGACATAGCAAGCATATCATCATGAGATTTAGTCAAGCAATTTCTACATGATATGCAAGGACTATCAACACAAGCATGTGGAACATTTGGAGTGCTCGAAGTGTTAAAGCCCAAAGAAGGAGCATTGCAATAATATAGTGATGAAGGATCATCCATAATAAGCATACTATCATCATTGCAATGACCAACACTACTCACCATATCATTACCTTGTGGCAAACCACATGTAGGTGAAGTAGAAGAAGTTGAGAAGACTATATGACCGGAGGTGGAGGGAGAACAATCATCCCTACAAATCTTGGACACACCATATTTATCTTGAAGCTTTGTCCATAACTCATGAGCATCCCGGAACGGCATGAGTTGAAATATTACTACATTACTCAAAGCATCAAAAAGCACATTAGAAGCTTGAGCATTGAGATAAGAGTTTTTCTCATCCTCTAAAGATACTCTTTGGGGATCCTTTGGAGGAGAAAAACCCATATCTACAATTCGCTCTAAATTTGGGTCCATGACCCTAAAGAGATTAAGCATGCGAATAACCCAAACATCAAAATTTGTGCCATCGAAACTAAGAGTGTCAGAGAATCCTAATCCCCTAGTCGACATCTTTACTCTCTAGGCGGTTAAGCCCAACAAAGAGAGACGAGGCTCTGATACCAATTGAAAGATCGAGGATGTCGCCTAGAGGGGGGGGGGTGAATAGGCGCTTTAAAATAATTACGGTTTAGGCTTGAACAAATGCGGAATAAACCTAGCGGTTAATTTGTCAAGCACAAAACCTACAACAACTAGGCTCACCTATGTGCACCAACAACTTATGCTAAGCAAGATAAGCAACTATGTGATAGCAAGATATATGACAAAGAACAATATGGCTATCACAAAGTAAAGTGCATAAGTAAAGGGGCTCGGGTAAGAGATAAACGAGGCACGCGGAGGCAGCGATGTATCCCGAAGTTCACACCCTTGCGGATGCTAATCTCCGTTTGGAGGCGGTGTGGAGGCACAATGCTCCCCAAGAAGCCACTAGGGCCATCAGTAATCTCCTCACGCCCTCGCACAATGCAAGATGCCGTGATTCCACTAAGAGACCCTTGAGGCGGTCACCGAACCCGTACAAATGGCAACCCTTGGGGCGGTCACGAACCCGTACACTTTGGCAACCCTTGGGGCGGTCACCGGAACCCGTCAAGTTGCTCGGCGATCTCCACAACCTAATTGGAGACCCGGCTTGCAGGAGCTTTACACCACAATGATTGAGCTCGAACACCACCAACCGTCTAGGCGCCCAAGCACCCAAGAGGAACAAGCTCAAGGGCACCAAGCACCCAAGAGTAATAAGCTTCTCAACTTGTAACTTCCACGTATCACCGTGGAGAACTCAAACCGATGCACCAAATGCAATGGCAAGGGCACACGGAGTGCCCAAGTCCTTCTCTCTCAAATCCCACCAAAGCAACTAATGCTAGGGAAGAAAATGAGAGGAAGAACAAGAAGGAGAACACCAAGAACTCCAAGATCTAGATCCAAGGGGTTCCCCTCACTTAGAGGAGAAAGTGATTGGTGGAAACGTGGATCTAGATCTCCTCTCTTTTCCCTCAAGAACTAGCAAGAATCATTGGAGGGATTGAGAGTTAGCAAGCTTCGAAGAAGGTCAACAATGGGGAAGAACGCGAGCTCAAAGGATAAGGTTCAATGGGGAAGAAGACCCCTTTTATAGGAGGGAAATCCAACCGTTACCCCTTGAACATCCCTTGACAGGCGGTACTACCGCTTAGGCGGTGATTACTACCGAGGGCGGTACTACCGCTCTCACCCAATGATCTTGCTTGTGACGAGGAGGTCAAGGCCCTGGCCCCAGAGCGGTACTACTGTGGGAGTAGGCACGGTACTACCGCTTGGAGCGGTACTACCGCCACTACTACCGCACTTAGTGCTGTAAAACCCGACACGAAAAACAACGGTCTCGAATCGAGGCGGTAGTAGCCCGGAACCACTGCGGTACTACGGCCGAAACTCCCAAGCGGTACTACCGCTCTGGGAGCGGTACTACCGCTTGAGTGCTTCGGCGGTACTACCGTTGTGGACAGCTACTATCCCATGGCGCCAAATAAGCCACTACCGCGAAAACAAAGAATACTCCAAGGAAAACCAGAACTGCCATAACTTCTGCAAATGAGCTCCGAATTGAGCAAACTCAAGCTTGTTTGAAACAAGACAACGAGTAGCATCAAAAGATAAGAAGATCTAGATCCAAGGGGTTCCCCTCACTTAGAGGAGAAAGTGATTGGTGGAAATGTGGATCTAGATCTCCTCTCTCTTTTCCCTCAAAAACTAGCAAGAATCCATGGAGGGATTGAGAGTTAGCAAGCTCGAAGAAGGTCAACAATGGCGGAAGAACACGAGCTCAAAGGATAAGGTTCAATGGGGAAGAAGACCCCTTTTATAGGTGGGGAAAATCCAATCGTTATGCTCACAACCCGCACAGGCGGTACTACCGCTCGTCCTCACATGACTACCGCTAGGGATCGCGGTACTACTGCTATGCGGTAAAAAAATACTTCCGTACCTACCTCCATGAGGACTTGGGACGAAGTTTTTGGTCCGGGCGGTACTACCGCTGTAGCAGCATGGTACTACCGCTCTGGAGCGGTAGTAAAAATTACATCCGCTCCAATTCGCGGTAGTATGCTGCACCTTTTCGAACACCAAAACTACCATAACTTACGCATTCGGACTCCGAATTCGACGAAACCAAGTTTGTTGGAAAGCTAGAGACAAGGGCTAACACAATATTGAGAGAAATACCAATAATAAGCAAATGAGAAAAGGCCCAAAAGAAAATGGTGAGAACCCTTCCTCGGAAAAGACCGGTAAAACCTCCAACACCGAAAACATCATAGAAGACGCATGCAAACTCCGTTTTTGATGAACTCAAGGTTGTCATAAAGATGACCATAAGCTCTAAGACTCACAAAGAGAACCAAACAAGAACCAAGAAACATAATGCAAGGATGCAATGGTTTGAGCTCTCGACGAACGATACGATCAAGCTACTCACTTGAGAGGCCCCCTTGATAGTACGGCTATCGATCCTATAACCCGGTCTCCCAACTACCACCATGAGACCGGTAAAATAGAAAACCTATCAAGGGCAAACCTTTGCCTTGCACATGATCCACTTGAGCTAGATGATGGCGATCTTGTCCTCCTCAAGATGGACCACCTTTCTTGATTGCGTTGGGTCGATTGAG
This sequence comes from Aegilops bicornis, assembly GCA_021605145.1. Classification (NCBI taxonomy): domain Eukaryota; kingdom Viridiplantae; phylum Streptophyta; class Magnoliopsida; order Poales; family Poaceae; genus Aegilops; species Aegilops bicornis. The sequence continues at coordinate 164,063,016 of CM038673.1, forward strand.
ACTAGATGATTGCTCCCCATACTCCACTATGGGTGAGCCACTCTTGACACATCTTCACAAGTCCATTGACACCACAATGGATGGCAAGCTTCAAGCACTTGATCTCTTCGTGATGCTCCACTTGAACTTGCACACGGCAATCTTGATGACGATCACCACTTGATGTCATCCTTTCCATGGGTTGTATGATATCTTCCTCTTGACGCAAGCCCATGGACACGTACCTAACCCCACATAGACTCTCACATAGACCATGGGTTAGTACACAAAGTGCAATGAATAATGCTTACCATACCATGGGATCACTTTATCCCTCTCGGTACATCTTCTACGCTTTGTGAGTTGATCAACTTGATTCACTCTTGACTTAGTCTTGATCAACCTTGAATCTTTCCAACTCTCTTCGTTTGGATGATGTCTTGAAGGTAAACATGAATGATCACACAATCTTCTTCTTCAAGACATGCTTGCAATAAGCTCAACACTCACATGACCAATCTTTGGATAATTCCTTAATAGCACCTTGGTCAACACATAAACTCCTTGAAACCAACACATGGACTTCAAGAAATGTCTATGGACAAATCCTTCAAATATAACTCAATGCAACCATTAGTCCATAGAGAATGTAATCAATTACCAAAACCACACATGGGGGCACCGCATGTCCTTTCAAACATGTTCATAGAAGCTCAAACAACCCCAAAAAGGCCCCACAGTTAAAAAGGACCATGTCGTACCTAGCCTTAAGGCCTGGCCTTGGGGATCGGCCTTGTTCCATGGCGGTATCGACCGGCCCCGACCTTTTAATCGTGCCTTAGGCTGAAAATCCATGCCCGCGGGCCGACCCGCGAGGCACGGGCCATATGGCTAGCTTTAACATGGAGGCAGGCAGACCTGGCCGGATGGGCCGACACGGCACGACCCATCGAGGCACGTCTAATACACGGGGCATGCCGTGCCGTCACTCGTGCCACGCTTCTTGGCCCACGCATGGCACAACAAGGAAACAGGCCGGCTCGCCGGCACGTTTAGCCCACTAGGTCGTCTGATTTTGGGCTGTTTTGGGCCTATTTGGGCTCTTTTGGGGTGGCTAATATATAAAAAAATCTAAAAAAATATTTAAAAAGTAAATGGGTCGTGTCGTGCTGGCACTCGTGTTGAAACTCACAGCCCAGGCACAACCCGATGTTAAACGTGCCGGGCCAGGCCCATGGTGCGCCAGACACGCGGGCTATCAGGCCAGCACACCCGCATTTCCTATTTGGCGCCACAGGCGCCAGTTAATGTGCATTTCTGTTAACTAGCGCCTGTGGCGTCCGTAAATGGGCCGGCCATATAGGCGCCGGTTGAGATTTCTTTTTTGAAAATTTCATGAACTCTTTTGAATTTCGATGAACTTTCTAAATTTCAACAGTGTTTTTAGATTGATGAACTTTTTTCAATGTCGATGAACTTTTTTGAAATTTGATGAACATCTTTTTGAAAATGGATGAACTTTTTTTTCAGTTCAACAAACTTTTTCGAAAAATACATGAACTTTTTTTGAATCTCTATGTACTTTTCTAAAATTTAATGAACTTTTAAAAAAATTAATAATATTTTTCTAAATTGGATGAACTTTTTTTCAATTTGAATAAACTTTTTTCAAATTGATGAACTTTTTTTCAAAATTGATGAACCTTTTTTTAAGATTTGAACTCTTTTTTCAAATGGATGAACCTTTTTTTCTTTAAATCTGTAAACCTTCTTTGATTTCATATTTTTATTTTCGTAACAAAAGAAATTGGGGCAGCACGCCAGTGGGCCGGCCCATGCTAATAGCGCTGCAGGCGCCGGATCGTTAACGGGCGCCTGCAGCGCTGCATAGGAGCTCACCAGCACGCCAGGACCGGCCATTTGGCCACCTTTGGAGGCAGGCCACTGCGTGTTTCACTTTGCAATAAGTAACCGTCCGATGGTGCCTGGTGTCTCGATCCCAGCCGCAAAAACCATCTCTTCATCCTTCTCCAAAAGCCTTCGCCTCCGGCTCTCCGCCCCTCCTCTGGCCCCCAGAACACCTGCTCAGGCAAAGCCGGCGACTCCCCCCGCTCACACGCGCGCGACGCCTGAATCGATCATGAACATGGTACTGGGACCAGTCCACATTCCTACCCCTCGGCTGGCTATAATTACCCCCAGGCCACCACCCGCCCGCGCGCATTCCCGGTCTCACACCCGCAGAGGGGTACCGCCGTGCCGTACCAAGGGGAGGGGAGGGGAGGAGGAGGCCACCGCGGAGAGCCGCACGGGACTAAGCTGCGACGCTCTACGATCCCATCCTCTCCGGGGAGCTCCTCGATCTGGAGCTGTTCGAGGTGGGTTCCCGAGCTCAGTTGCCTCGCTTACTGATGCTGGATTGATCGGCGTCGCTGGCTGGCGAAATCTCTCCGATTCCTCACTGAATTTGATCGAATTGCGTCTCTGGTTTCGGAATTCCGGCGGTTTAGTGTTTGCTCCTGGATTAATCGTCTGTGTTTGCTTCTGCTGCGTTCTAATCCGTTTCCTGCAATCTCGTTTCAGCGATCAAGCCCTCCCTTGCATTCCCTGAGCAATCCGAAACGGCCCCACGGGTTCACGAGACAGGAACTCGAGCCTCCAGGTAAAAAAATCCCATTCCATTTCACCAGTTTCTGATGTTATTACCGCGCGTTCTTCCCTTTCCTGTAATGTCTGATCAAATGCGGTCTCTGTGTTTGTGCAAATGCTCCAAAGAGGCAAGAAATTGTGAGCTGGGCGTATCATTGTTTCTGTTTGTGTGCTGAATGTAGCGTATCACTGTGTCCTTAGTTGCCGCGCTACCTTGCTATGATTCAGAGTATTTGTTAAACCTCGTGATGATGTGAGAATTTCACATGTTGTTGCAACTTGTCATTGCTAGCGCATGTCATGGTCTTCCCTCAAACTATCACATCATGGCTGGTTGTTTCACAGTGCTTTTTAAAAAAGCAGCATCTTATATGTAAACTATTTCGCCCCCCTAAAACCTACTTGTGCTTTTGATTAAACTGTCAGGGAAGACGTCAGTTCGGGCTGTAGATTGTGATTCAACTCCCCTGTTGTTTACAGACCTGCGAATTTTTTCTGAATAGTAGAGGCAAATTTATTGCTTCCTTATGCTTCGGTAGTGGTGGTGGAGCAGTTCTGTAGTTTTTTTCAGTTAGATGCAATAGTTTATTTTGATGCATATGGTGTAATGTTCTAATGCACTTTGCCTTCCGCTCCACATGTCGTGGAAAAAGATTAGTGAGTTAATGTTCAGTTCATCTCTCTGTGTTCTGACTTGGTGCATCTTTGTAATGGTTTTAGATATGGCACCACGAGGAAGACCTCCGAAGCATGTGTGCAACAAGTGCTATAAGAACTTTCCTTCAGGGAGGGCTCTTGGAGGCCACATGTCACTCCACTGGCGCAAAATGAAGCAGCCAAAGGGAATACCAAGCCCTCCTGCCACTGTTGTCAACTTGAATGTGTCGCTGCTGAGTCCAAGTGATGAGGAGACTTTGCTGCGGTTCTCAGGAACACAATGCCAGCTGTGCTCAAAGGTGTTCTCTGCCTGCGATTCTCTGAGGAAGCACATGAGAGAGCACAGGGAGAAGAACGTCTTGAGTAAGCCCGTCGAAGAAGCAGCTGGGCTGATGGAAGCTCGGGCCATTGCTGGTGGTGGCTGCAATGTCCTGTTATCCCCTGTGAAGCGCAAGCGGTCAAAGAGGGGGGCACCACCGCTCATGTTTAATGAGATGGATGCTGCAGCCTCTCTCCTGCTGCTTTCAGAGCATTCTAGCAAGATTTCAGCTGATGAAGATTTCTATACAGAAGTTATGGACAGTTTGCCCCCCAATGTGTCGAAGGATGTGAAGCTGAATGCTTTTGATCATCAACTGGTTCGATCTGCTGAGTTCAAGAAGCCGAAAGATTGCAAGTGTTCAGCTTATGATATTTGCTATGGGCAATGTGTTAAGGACAACAACTTGATCCCCAATGTTGCCAAGGAAAAAACTTCGATCCCTAATATTGCCAAGAATTCAGCTTGTGAGGATTGCTTTGGACAATGTGAGAAGTACAGCAGCTTGATCCCCAATGTTGACAAGAAGGAAAGAAGTTTGATCGCCAATGTTCCTGAGAAGGACAACTCTTTGATCTCCATTGTTCTTGAGGAGGTAGAGCTGAATGTCCTTGATCATGTGCTGGCTGGAGATGCTGAGCTTAGGAAGAAGCAAAGAACTGACAATTCAGTTGAGATGAAGTGTGCTGATCTTTCAGCTGCAGTGAAGGTCAAGAGGCACCAGTGTAATGCCTGTGGGAAGTCATTTGGGTCAGGGTCAGCATTGGGAGGCCACATGAGGTGGCACCTTCCTAGACCCAATGATCGCCGTCATGGGTTCGCCGAAAGCCCTGATTCTGTTGTGATGAAAGAGCAGAAGCAGAAGCTTGAATTGGACACCAAGTTTCTTGATCTCCGACTTCCAGATCTCACTGACATCACTATTTTCTCGGGCTTGAAATCTGAACCTGAGCCGTGGCGTGTTGCAAGCAGCGTTCACTGAGCCAATGCCGATGCACACTGTTGTCTGAACTGCTACAGTCACTTCACTTTTGTGTATAGTCAATCAGCCTGATAGCAAAACAACCAATTTGTCCATTTGTAAATAGTCTCAAGCTTTGCACTGATCCTTCTCTTTACCAGCAAATTTTCGTGGCAGTAAAGGCCAAGGATCGTATGCAGTTGCTTGGTTGGTGCAAAGTACAGCGCCTTTGCTCAGTTGAATGCACAAGCATGAGATTGTGTCATTCTAGGACTAACTAATGATCTGGAATTGCCTAAATACCGTATACTTTCTCCTTGCACACATTTGTTTCTGTAAATGTTCATATCTTGAAATGGTTCTGCAATAAAAGAGAAGCTGGTCAGAATTTTTCCAATTTGTTACTGTATTTGTTTGTTCTGTTGGTTTTTGGATGTGGTAGCAAGAAATAAATAATCACTGCTCTCATTCTCACTGTCGTGGCACTGTCAATGGCATGCGCGTTATGGCATTGTTTTTTGTGTTCAACTGGTTTCTTGTGAATGAGGCATTCTGCTATGCTCCCTGGACTAAAAATCTGGATTTGCGGTCGTCTATGCCAAGTTTGCTTTTCCTTGATGTGGTTTGCTGCAGTTTCTCATATCTTCCACATTTTGGTGGTTTCTTGCTGAAACTCTGCCTGTGTGCAGTTGATGGTAAGTGCAGTGATTCTGCTGTCCCCAATTTGGTTCAGGTCGTGGACTGCACGGTGAATGCAGGCCTGATGTTCCAGTCCCAGATAGATTAACTGTATTTGAATATTTTCAAACACAGAGATCTTCCGCGATGGATTTGTCAAGGCGCACAGATCCATTTCTTCCTTCGGAGGAGTGTAGAGTGTGCTGCGGCATGTGTGACTTGGGATCCATTTCATGTTTTTTCTAACATTCTAGTGTGTCAAGCTTAATGCACTAGCCAACACAACCAAAATCCAAACTACTCCCTCCGTTCCGAAATACATGACGCTGGGGATTTTTTCCGACCAGGTGATAAAGCAGCGAAATGACCAGGTCACCCTTCAGTTTGAATTCTCTCCTCGATCTCCACCCAGGTCGTCTTCCAGATCCGCCCGCCTCCATCGCCCCCACCTCTGGATCCTCCAGCTCCATCGCCCCCACCTCTGGATCCTCCACCTCCATCGCCCCCACCACTGGATCCTCCACCTCCATCGCCTACCAACTCACCCAGCAGATCCCCTCCCATCCACCCCGTCTTCTGTGCGGCCAGATCCCCTCCTCGTCCTAGGCCAGCAAATCCCCACCTCGTCATCCCAAGGCCAGCGCCCTGCTGCAGATTGTCGTCACCCTCCCAGGGCCTCGCCAGCTCCACCTCCAGGTACTGCAGATCGCCGCCGGCTTCAGGTCCTGGTCGTTCAACAGGTCCAAAAACGGGCAATTCAGTTGCATGGTGTTGAGGGTTGTGGCAACAGAATTTAGCATGACAAAAATCAGTACTGGAGCATGATGTTGCATGATGTTGGAGTAGTTGCATGATGTTGGAGCATTCCAAAAATCAGTGCTGCACTGGAGTAAAAGTGCAGTACTACTGAAACAGTTGCATGATGTTGGAGTGTCATTAACAGAATAGCATGATGTTGGAATACAATTGCATGATGAAGTACTACAGGGGCAGAATCACTTTTACAACATCATGCAACATCATTTTCATGACAGGACTAGAATTGCATGATGTTGGAGTACTACAGTGCTTGATTTTGCATAAACTTATCTTGTGGCGATGCACGAACAGGCTCCAGTCCAGCAGGTGCAGCTCGGGCTCCATTGCACCAACTTGAGCAGGCAGTACCTGAAAAGGAAATAGACATAGTCGAGGCAGAGGCATGGATTTTGATCTCAATTGCACTCCACCAAGAAGAAGACATACTCCAAGATGATATGAACATGGAAAAGGAAGAGGGCATCGATCCCTGTCAAGATGTAGTTGGTGAGCTCCAGTACTCCTTCCATGAACAATCAATAGTTCATTTGTACCCCTATATAATGGATTAGCAAGCAAGTGTTGAGCAATTAAAAATGCATTTGGTATAAACAATGTTTAACAACAAAGTTTGGTATTAACAAATTCATTTGGTACTCTGCAAGTGTTAATAATCATCTGCAAGTGTTATATTCCAAGTTAGATCATGAAACAGTGGTGAACTACTCCAAGTTAACTGAAGCAACAACAGTAACAACAATAGTAATAGTACTCCAGTTTCTGAAAATGAACAGTTCATTTAGCAACTTTAGATCAAACTGAATACTCCAGGAAAAATATGATCAAGTAGTGACCAATTTGCATGATCAAGTTTAGATCATACTCCAGGAAAAATATGATCAAGTAGTGATCAAACTGAATAATCCATGAAAAAACATGATCAAGTTTAGATCAAACTGAATACTCTAGTTTACGAAAATGAGCGATAAAGAGTAGCTCATTTAGCAAGTTTACGAAAATGAACAGTAACTCTAGTTTCTGAAAATGAACAGTAGCTCATTTATCATTTCATCAATTTATCATTTGAGCATTTGATCATTTCTTGTTGTTTTTCATTTGATCATTTGAGCATGGACTAATATTTTTTTCATTGTTTTGTTTCTTGTTGCAGTTGTTGAGCAAGGAGTTAGAAAAAAGAAAACCCTCACTAACGAGCAAAAGTATGTTGCTTATGTGGCATTGCATTCAGTGTGCATGAGCAGAGGTGGAAAATTCAAAAGAAATTATAAGAAAGACCTTGCACAATTTTTTAAGGTAGAAGTGAGGAGTATACAGAGAGTTTGGCAGAAGGCGATGGAGCAAATTTCAGAAGGCTTAGAGGTGGATGTTTCCGATCAGAGAAAAGGAAACTCTGGAAGAAAGCCAAAGGACATCAATTTAGAGCAAATCCCTACCATCCCACTAAACAAGAGGTCCACTATCAGATCTTTAGCTTGGCAACTGGGATGTAGCCCTACCACACTGCATAGAAAGTTCAAGCTAAATTTGATAAAAAGGCACACAAATTGTGTGAAGCCAACTCTAAAGGAAAAGAATATGAAGGATAGGATGGAATTTTGTATGTCAATGCTTGACGAGACAACGATAGAAACTTCAAGGCCTGAATTCAAGACGATGCATAATGTTGTGCACATTGATGAAAAATGGTTCAATATGACGAAGAAAAATAAGACCTACTATCTGCTTTGGATGGGGAGGAGGAGCCTACGAGGCCTATACATGGCAACTGCATTGGCAAGGTGATGTTCTTAACGGCGGTTGCTAGGCCAAGGTGGGATCGTGAAGGAAACGTGACCTTCTCTGTGAAAATCTGTATCTGGCCATTTGTGAAAGAAGTTCACCTTTCGGAGGAGAAGTGATAACAGGCCCAGAGGTACAATAGAGACAAAGTCAATAAAGGTCGACAGAAAAGTGATGAGGGAGTTCCTAATAGAGAAGGTCTTGCCAGCAATACAAGCAGTTTGGCCTGAAAGTGATGCTGGACAGACCATCTATATTCAGCAGGATAATGCTAAGCCCCATATCTTGCCAAATGACCCAGAATTTCTAGTAGTTGTTGAAGGAAATATGCCCTAGAGGCAATAATAAAGTTATTATTTATTTCCTTATATCATGATAAATGTTTATTATTCATGCTAGAATTGTATTAACCGGAAACATAATACATGTGTGAATACATAGACAAGCAGATAGTCACTAGTAAGCCTCTACTAGACTAGCTCATTAATGAAAGATGGTTATGTTTCCTAACCATAGACATGTGTTGTCATTTGATTAATGGGATCACCTCATTAGAAGAATGATGTGATTGACATGACCCATTCCGTTAGCCTAGCACTTGATCGTTTAGTATATTGCTATTGCTTTCTTCATGACTTATACATGTTCCTATAACTATGAGATTATGCAACTCCCGTTTACCGGAGGAACACTTTGGTACTACCAAAGCGTCAACGTAATCGGGTGATTATAAAGGAGTACTACAGGTGTCTCCAAAGGTACTTGTTGGGTTGGCGTATTTCGAGATTAGGTTTTGTCACTCCGATTGCTCGGAGAGGTATCTCTGGGCCTTCTCGGTAATACACATCACATAAGCCTTGCAAGCATTACAACTAATGAGTTAGTTGTGAGATGATGTATTACGGAGCGAGTAAAGAGACTTACCGATGCTTGAGATTGAACTAGGTATTGGATACCGACGATCGAATCTCGGGTAAGTAACATACCGATGTGAAGGGAACAACGTATGTTGTTATGCGGTCTGACCGATAAAGATCTTCGTAGAAAATGTAGGAATCAATATGGGCATCCAGGTCCCGCTATTGGTTATTGACCGGAGATATGTCTCGGTCATGTCTACATTATTCTCGAACCGTAGGGTCCGCACGCTTAAGGTTTCGATGACAGTTATATTATGAGTTTATGTATTTTGATGTACGAAGGTTGTTCGAGTCCGGATATGATCACGGACATGACGAGGAGTCTCGAAATGGTCGAGACACAAAGATTTATATATTGGACGGATATATTTGGACACGGAAAGGTTCGGAGAAGTTTGGAGCTCCGGGAGGTTACTGGAACCCCGGGAGGTATATGGGCCTTATTGGGCCCATGTAGGAGGAAGGAGAAGGAACAAGGGAGGCGCGCCCCCAAGCCCAATCCGAATTGGGGAAGGGGCGGCCCCTTTCCTTTCTCCTTCCCCTCTTCCTATTCCTACTACTAGTACTACTTCCTAATACTAGTACTCCTTCCTTCCTCCAAACAAGATAAGGAAAGGAGAGGAAACCTACTTGGAGTAGGTTTCCCCCTCCTATGGTGCGCCCCCTTGAGGCCGGCCACCTCCCTCCCTCCTTTATATACGGGGAGGGGGCACCTAGAACACACAAGTTGATCCTTGAGATCGTTCCTTAGCCGTGTGCGGTGCCCCTCCACCATATTCCACCTCGGTCATATCGTGGCGGTGCTTAGGCGAAGCCTGCGTCGGTGTAACATCAAGATCGTCACCACGCCGTCGTCTTGTGGAACTCCCTCTCCCGGAGCTTTGCCGGATCGGAGCCCGAGGAGCGTCATCGAGCTGAGCGTGTGCCAAGAACTCGGAGGCGCCGGAGTAACGGCGCTGGGATCGGCTGGATCGCGAGGAGAGCGTCTGACTACTTCCTCTACGTCGTGATCGACTCGGAGGTGCCGAATGCTTGGCGCTGGGATCGGCGGGATCGCGAGGAGAACGTCGACTACTTCCTCTACGTTGTGATCGCTTCCGCTTTGGTCTACGAGTGCGTAGACAACACTCTCCACTCTCGTTGCTATGCCATCACCATGGTCCTGTGTGTGCGAGGAAATTTTTGAAATTACTACGTTCCCCAACGGTGGCATCCGAGCCAGGTTTTATGCGTTGATGTCATATGCACGAGTAGAACACAAGTGAGTTGTGGGCGATACAAGTCATCTCGCCTACCAAAGCATGTCATACTTTGGTTCAGCGGTATTGTGAGATGAAGCGGCCGGACCGACATTACGCGTCACGCTTACGCGAGACTGGTTTCACCGTTACGAGCACTCGTGCTTAAAGGTGGCTGGCGGGTGTCTGTCTCTCTCACTTTAGTTGAACTGAAAGTGGCTACGCCCGGTCCTTGAGAAGGTTAAACGGAGTCTATTTGTGAAGTATCGTTGTGGTTTTGATGCGTAGGTAAGATCGGTTCTTGCTCAGCCCGTAGCAGCCACGTAAAACTTGCAACAACAAAGTAGAGGACGTCTAACTTGTTTTTGCGGGCATGTTGTGATGTGATATGGTCAAGACGTGATGCTATATTTTATTGTATGAGATGATCATGTTTTGTAACCGAGTTATCGGCAATGGCAGGAGCCATATGGTTGTCGCTTTATTGTATGAAATGCAAGCATACGTAATTGCTTTACTTTATCACTAAGCGGTAGCGATAGTCGTAGAAGCAATAGATGGCGTGGCGACAACGATGCTACGATGGAGATCAAGGTGTCGCGCCGGTGGCGATGGTGATCACGACGGTGCTTGAGATGGAGATCACAAGCACAAGATGATGATGGCCATATCATATCACTTATATTGATTGCATGTGATGTTTATCCTTTATGCATCTTATCTTGCTTTGATTGACGGTAGCATTATAAGATGATCTCCCACTAAAATTATCAAGAAGTGTTCTCCCTGAGTATGCACCGTTGCCAAAGTTCGTAGTACCAAGACACAACGTGAATATCGGTTTTGATAAGTACAACGTACATCTAAAACGGGTGCAAAACAGTTGCACACGAATAAAACTCAGGTTAAACTTGGCGAGCCTAGCATATAACAGATATGGCCTCGGAACACGGAGACCGAAAGGTCGGCGTGAATCATATAGTAGATATGATCAACATAAGATGTTCACCATTGAAAACTACTCCATCTCACGTGATGATCGGTTATGGTTTACTTGATTTGGATCACGTGATCACTTAGATGACTAGAGAGATGTCTGTCTAAGTGGGAGTTCTTTAGTAATATGATTAATTAAAAACTTAAATTTATCATGATCTTAGTACCTGATAGTATTTTGCTTGTCTATGTTTCTTTGTAGATAGATGGCTCGTCTTTGTTGTTCCGTTGAATTTTAATGCGTTCCTTGAGAAAGCAAAGTTGAAAGATGATGGTAGCAATTACACGGACTGGGTCCGTAACTTGAGGATTATCCTCATTGCTGCACAGAAGAATTACATCCTGGAAGCACCGCTAGGTGCCGAACTCTTCTTGAGAACAACGCCGAAGTTGTGAGCGTCTGGCGAGCAAAAGCGATGACTACTCTATAGTTCGATGTGCCATGCTTTACGGCTTAGAACCGGGTCTTCAACGACGTTTTGAGCGTCATGGAGCATATGAGATGTTCCAAGAGTTGAAGTTAATATTTCAAGCAAATGCGGATTGAGAGATATGAAGTCTCCAATAAGTTCTATAGCTGCAAGATGGAGGAGAACAGTTACGTCGGTGAGCACATACTCAAAATGTCCGGGTATAATAATCACTTAATTCAGCTGGGAGTTAATCTTCCGGATGATAGTGTCATGTGATGAATTCTCCAATCATCGCCACCAAGCTACAAGAGCTTCGTGATGAACTATAATATGCAAGGGATGACTAAGACAATTCTGAGCTCTTCGCAATGCTAAAAGCAGCGGAGGTAGAAATCAAGAAAGAGCATCAAGTGTTGATGGTCAACAAGACCTTGGTTTCAAGAAAAGGGCCAAAGGGAAGAAGAAGGGCAACTTCAAAAGAAACTGACAAGAAAGTTGCCGCTCAAGAGAAGAAACCCAAGTCCGGACCTAAGCACAGCCCGAGTGTTTTACTACAAGCGGCTGGACCTTTGGAAGCGGAACTGCCCCAAGTATTTGGCGGATAAGAAGGATGGCAAGGTGAACAAAGGTATATGTGATATACATGTTATTGATGTGTACCTTACTAGAGCTCGTAGTAGCACTGGTATTTGATCCGGTTACATTGCTAATATTTGCAACTCGAAGCAGGGGACTACGGAATAGGCGAGCAGCAAAGGACGAGGTGACGATCTTGGCGTGGGAAAGCGGTTCCAAGGTCAATGTGATCGCGGTCGCACGCTACCTCTACATCTACCTTCGGGATTAATTTTAGACCTAAATAATTGTTATTTGGTGCGGCGTTGAGCATGAACATTATATCTGGATCTTGTTTAATGCGAGACGGTTATTCATTTAAATCGAGAGAATAATGGTTGTTCTATTTATATGAGTAATATCTTTTATGGTCACGCACCCTTGAAGAATGGTCTATTTTTATTGAATCTCGATAGTAGTAATACACATATTCATAATGTTGAAACCAAAAGATGCAGAGTTGATAATGATAATGCAACTTATTTGTGGCACTTGCCGTTTAGGTCATATCGGTATAAAACGCATGAAGAAACTCCATCTTGATGGGCTTCGGAATCACTTGATTATGAATCACTTGGTACTTGCGAACCGTGCCTCATGGGCAAGATGACCAAAACGCCGTTCTCCGGAACTATGGGGCGAAACAACTGATTTGTTGGAAATCATACATCTTGATGTTTGTGGTCCAATGAATATTGAGGCCTTGTGGCAGGTATCGTTATTTTCTCACCTTCACAGATGATTTGAGCAAATATGGGTATATCTACTTAATGAAACACAAATCTGAAACATTTGAAAAGTTCAAAGAATTTCAGAGTGAAGTGGAAAATCATCGTAACAAGAAAATAAAGTTTCTGATGCGATCGTGGAGGAGAATATTTGAGTTCTGAGTTTGGTTTACATTTAAAACAATGTGGAATAGTTTAGCAACTCACGCCACCCGGAACACCACAGAGAAATGGTGTGTCCGAACGTCGTGTCGTACTTTACTTGATATGGTGCGATCTATGATGTCTCTTCTTGATTTACCGCTTCTCGTTTTGGGGATATGCTTTAGAGACGGCCGCATTCACGTTAAATAGGGCACCATCTAAATCTGTTGAGACGACACCGTATGAACTATGGTTTGGCAAGAAACCAAAGTTGTCGTTCTTAAAATTTGGGGCTGCGATGCTTATGTGAAGAAACTTCAACCGGATAAGCTCGAACCCAAATCGGAAAAATGTGTCTTCATAGGATACCCAAAGGAGACTGTTGGGTACACCTTCTATCACAGATCTGAAGGCAAGATTTTCGTTGCTAAATTCGGATCCTTTCTAGAGAAGGAGTTTCTCTCGAAAGAAGTGAGTGGGAGGAAAGTAGAACTTGATGAGATAATCAGATTCTGCTCCCTTATTGGAAAGTAGTTCATCACAAGAAAGCGGTTCTGTGACAACTACACCAATTAGTGAGGAAACTAATGATGTTGATCATGAAACTTCAAATCAAGTTGCTCTTGAACTCAGAGGTCAAGCAGAATAAAATACGCACCCGAGTGGTACGGTAATCCTATTACGGAAGTCATGTTACTTGACCATGGCGAACCTACAAACTATGAAGAAGCGATGGTGAGCCCAGATTCATAAAATGGCTGGAAGCCATGAAATCTGAGATGGGATCCATGTATGAGAACAAAGTATGGACTTTGGTTGACTTGCCCGATGATCGGCAAGCCATTGAGAATAAATGGATCTTTAAGAAGAAGGCGGACGCCGATGGTAATGTAACTGTCTATAAAGCTCGACTTGTTGCAAAAGGTTTTCGACAAGTTCAAGGGGTTGACTACGATGAGACTTTCTCACCCGTAGCGATGCTTAAGTCTGTCCGAATCATGTTAGCAATTGCCGCATTTTATGATTATGAAATTTGGCAAATGGATGTAAAAACTGCATTCTTGAATGGATTTCTAGAAGAAGAGTTGTATATGATGCAACGAGAAGGTTTTGTTGATCCAAAGGCCGCTAACAAAGTGTGCAAGCTCCAGCGATCAATTTATGGTGCAGTGCAAGCCTCTCGGAGTTGGAATAAGCGCTTTGATAGTGTGATCAAAGCATATGGTTTTATCTGAGACTTTTGGAGAAGCTTTGTATTTACAAGAAAGTGAGTGGGAGCTCTGTAGCATTTACGATATTATATGTGGACGACATATTATTGATTGGAAATGATATAGAATTTCTGGATAGCATAAAAGGATACTTGAACAAAAGTTTTTCAATGAAAGACCTCGGTGAAGCTGCTTACATATTGGGCATCAAGATCTATAGAGATAGATCAAGACGCTTAATTGGACTTTCACAAAGCACATACCTTGATAAAGTTTTGAAGAAGTTCAAAATGGATCGAGCAAAGAAAGGTTTTTACCTGTATTACAAGGTGTAAAATTGAGTGGACTCAATGCCCGACCACAATGAAGATAGAGAGAAAATGAAAGATGTTCCTATGCTTGACCATAGGCTCTATCATGTATGCAATGATGTGTACCAGACACGGCGTATGCTTAGGCTGTAAGCTTGGCGGGAAGGTACCAAAGTGTCGAGAGTGGATCTTTGGACAGCGGTCAAGAACATCCTGAAATACGAAAAGGACTAAGGATATGTTTCTCGTATATGGAGGTGACAAAGAGCTAGTCGTAAATGGTTACGTCGATGCAAGCTTTGACACCGATCCGGACGATTCTAAATCGCAAACCGGATACGTGTTTTTGTTAAGCGGTGGAGCTGTCGGTTGGTGCAGTTCTAAACAAAGCGTCGTGGCGGGATCTACATGTGAAGCGGAGTACATAGCTGCTTGAGCAGCAAATGAAGGAGTTTGGATGAAAGAGTTCATTTCCGATCTAGGTGTTATACCTAGTGCATCGGGACCAATGAAGATCTTCTGTGACAATCTTTGGTGCAATTGCCTTGGCAAAGGAATCCAGATTTCACAAGAGGACCAAGCATATCAAGAGGCCTTCAATTCCATTCGGGACCAAGTCCAAGTGGGAGACATAGAGATTTGCAAAATACATACGGATCTGAATGTTGCGAGACCCATTGACTAAGCCTCTTCCACGAGCAAAACATGATCAGCACCAAGACTCCATGGGTGTTAGAATCATTCTTGTGTAATCTAGATTATTGACTCTAGTGCAAGTGGGAGACTGAAGGAAATATGCCCTAGAGGCAATAATAAAGTTATTATTTATTTCCTTATATCATGATAAATGTTTATTATTCATGCTAGAATTGTATTAACCGGAAACATAATACATGTGTGAATACATAGACAAACAGATAGTCACTAGTAAGCCTCTACTAGACTAGCTCATTAATGAAAGATGGTTATGTTTCCTAACCATAGACATGTGTTGTCATTTGATTAATGGGATCACCTCATTAGAAGAATGATGTGATTGACATGACCCATTCCGTTAGCCTAGCACTTGATCGTTTAGTATATTGCTATTGCTTTCTTCATGACTTATACATGTTCCTATAACTATGAGATTATGCAACTCCGTTTACCGGAGGAACACTTTAGGTACTACCAAACGTCACAACGTAATCGGGTGATTATAAAGGAGTACTACAGGTGTCTCCAAAGGTACTTGTTGGGTTGGCGTATTTCGAGATTAGGTTTTGTCACTCCGATTGTCGGAGAGGTATCTCTGGGCCTTCTCGGTAATACACATCACATAAGCCTTGCAAGCATTACAACTAATGAGTTAGTTGTGAGATGATGTATTACGGACGAGTAAAGAGACTTACCAAAGAACTTGAGATTGAACTAGGTATTGGATACCGACGATCGAATCTCGGGTAAGTAACATACCGATGTGAAGGGAACAACGTATGTTGTTATGCGGTCTCGACCGATAAAGATCTTCGTAGAAAATGTAGGAACCAATATGGGCATCCAGGTCCTGCTATTGGTTATTGACCGAGATATGTCTCGGTCATGTCTACATTATTCTCGAACCGTAGGGTCCCTTGCACGCAAGGTTTCGATGGCAGTTATATTATGAGTTTATGTATTTTGATGTACCGAAGGTTGTTGAGTCCGGATATGATCACGGACATGACGAGGAGTCTCGAAATGGTCGAGACACAAAGATTTATATATTGGACGGATATATTTGGACACCGGAAAGGTTCCGGAGAAGTTTGGAGCTCCGGAGGTTACGGAACCCCGGGAGGTATATGGGCCTTATTGGGCCCATGTAGGAGGAAGGGAGAAGGAACAAGGGAGGCGCGCTCAAGCCCAATCCGAATTGGGGAAGGGGCGGCCCCCCTTCCTTTCTCCTTCCCCTCTTCCTATTCCTACTACTAGTACTACTTCCTAATACTAGTACTCCTTCCTTCCCCTCCAAACAAGATAAGGAAGGAGAGGGAAACCTACTTGGAGTAGGTTTCCCTCCCTATGGTGCGCCCTTGAGGCCGGCCACCTCCTCCCTCCCTCCTTTATATACGGGGAGGGGCACCTAGAACACACAAGTTGATCCTTGAGATCGTTCCTTAGCCGTGTGCGGTGCCCCCTCCACCATATTCCACCTCGGTCATATCGTGGCGGTGCTTAGGCGAAGCCCTCCGTCAGTGTAACATCAAGATCGTCCTGCACGCCGTCGTCTTGTGGAACTCCCTCTCCCGGAGCTTTCTGGATCGGAGCCCGAGGAGCGTCATCGAGCTGAGCGTGTGCCAAGAGCTCGGAGGCGTCGGAGTAACGGCGCTGGATCGGCTGGATCGCGAGGAGAACGTCTGACTACTTCCTCTACGTCGTGATCGACTCGGAGGTGCCGAATGCTTGGTGGCTGGGATCGGCAGGATCGCGAGGAGAACGTCGACTACTTCCTCTACGTTGTGATCGCTTCGCTTTGGTCTCACGAGTGCGTAGACAACACTCTCCACTCTCGTTGCTATGCCATCACCATGGTCCTGTGTGTGCGTAGGAAATTTTTTGAAATTGCTACGTTCCCCAACAGTTGTCGCAAAAACTGGACTTGACATCAAAATAATACAACAGCCTGCCAACAGTCCTGATTTGAATGTGCTTGACCTTGGGTTTTTCAACTCGCTTCAATCCCTGACAGATTGTCTGAGTCCTAAAACACTACAAGACCTTATTAATGGGGTTTTGGAGGAATTTCAAGGCTATGAGGTTTACAAGCTCAACAGAATTTTCCTAACTCGCATAGCGTGCATGATTGAGATCATGAACCATGCTGGGGGCAATGGGTATAAAATACCACATGTGAACAAGGAAAGGCTCGAGGGTCTTGGGCAGCTACCTCCAAGATTGTCGTGCCCTCAAGAGGTTTACGCAAATGCCCTACACAACTTAGGGCTAATGGAGAGGGTTCAGTAATGGAGAGGCCTGAGATGCTTGTTGTCAAGAGACCTGAGATGTTGTTGCCACGAGACCTGAGGATGCTTGTTGCCAAGAGACTTGAGATGCTTGTTGTCAAGAGACCTGAGATGTTGTTGCCAAGAGACCTGAGGATGCTTGTTGTCAAGAGACCTGAGGATGCTTGTTGCCAAGAAATTTAAGATGCTTGTTGTCAAGAGACTTGAGATGCTTGTTGCCAAGAGACTTGAGATGCTTGTTGTCAAGAGACATGAGATGATGTTGCCATGAGACACGAGGATGCTTGTTGTCAAGAGACTTGAGATGCTTGTTGCCAAGAGACTTGAGATGCTTGTTGTCAAGAGACTTGAGATGCTTGTGGCCAAGAGACTTGAGATGCTTGTTGTCAATGAGACACTGAGATGAGGCTTGTGGAGTATGCTTGTTGCATCCTTGTGATTATTTGTGTGGAGTATGATTATAATCCATAATTGAGTATGTTTGCAAAGGCTTGCGTGGAGTGGATTTTTTTACTCCATTTGTATGATCATTTTTACTCCATATGTTTGCATCGGCTTGTGTGGAGTGAATTCTCTTATTTTCTTAGGAGGAAAGGTCTAGGAGAGGAAAGGATGGAATAGAAGAGGAGAGGATTAATCTAGATTTAATTAACAGAAAAGGTTTTAATTCTGATTAATTTCCGGATAAGAGAAGAGAAGAGAGGAGAGATAAGAAGAGAGTAAGTAATCGGATTAAGCTATTGGAGTAAGTAACTCCATGGAGTACTAATGTCCAGGAGTACTCCAATGCTTTATTAATAAACAAGACAGTACTAATCTCCGGGAGTACTCCAATTCAAGAAAAGAAAGGAGAAGAGAAGAGATCCAAGAACTACTCCCTCTGGAATTGTCCTTTGGGTAATACTACTGCTGTCCTACACAATACTCCTACTCCAAGAACTACTCCTACCGCCAAGTAATCAAGAGAAGAGAAGAGAAGAGAGAGAGGAGGAGAAGAGCAATATACACTAAATTACCCCACTAAACAGCAAAAGGTTTCAGTTAATTAGTTTAATTAACAGAAAAATGTTTAAGTTAGTTTAGTTAATAGAAAAAGGTTTGATTAATTTAATTAAAGAAGCTGAAAGGTTTGAGTTAATTTAAATTAACTGAAAAGAGAAGAGAAGATCTACACTACTCCAAATCTTGAACTCACCTTTTTTATTTGAGAAGAGAAGAGTAGAGCAAGCAACACTCTTGCTCCAAGCTAATCTGGCTGCAAACCGGAAACTCCAAATCTGATTATTCAGGTACTCCAAATATTGGATCTGTTTGCTACTCCAAATTTTGCAACCACTACTCGAAAAGCAGTACTTAAACTACGAAACTACAGCAGAACAACAGTTTTGAAGTAAAGCTTTAGTTAATTTTAAAGTTTAAATTAAAGTTTCAGTTAAAATGGAGAGAAGATGGAGAGAAACTACAGTAAATAATGTTGGAGTACTCACTAACTCTTGTAAGATGAGTGCGATGCAAGATCTTGCTTTGCAAGAGGAGTACAATACTCCACTACTCATTGCAAATTTAACCAAAACTACAATAGCACGAGATGTTGGTGAGGAAACAACAGCACTATTGCAAGAGGAGTAGTAAAATCAGTCCTACTCTTAACCCTATTAAGCTCACGAGATGTTGGTGTACAGTGAGAAAGAGCCTCACTTAATTCCAAACAAGATTCCAAAACATGCAATCCCACATCGGACACGCAGATGATACTCCTCTGAATGAATGACTGAAGCAGCAGGCGTCGGGCACCACAAGCACGACATCAGCGTCGGGCACCACAAGCACCACCGTCAGCATCGCCCTGCAAGCACAACAGAGGATTGGAACTCTGAATCGAACGACAACTGAAGCAAAACAATCGACCATCGACAGTAAACCTCTGAAGAAATGTTGGAATCTTTGCTGCTGCTTGTTGATTCTGAGAGAGCTTCGGTGAGCAATTAAGGCCTCACATCGACATTAGCATCCGTAACATTTGCTAGCACTACTCCTAGCAGTACACAAGATCACAAGAATCTCCATTTGCTAGCACTACTCCTAGCAGATACACAACATCACAAGAATCTCCATTTGGTAGCACTACTCCTAGCATCTGACATTAAGTTTTCACGGAGAAGAGACAGGAAGAGGAAGAGAGAGCAATACCTCAAGGAGTCATCGTCCATGGACGCACAGCCGGGCGACCGCGTCCATCCTCTCGCCACCTGACGCAACAGCTACTCCTCAAGGAGTCGCTCATGGAGACCACACACGAGGAGGATGGCGGCGGCCGCGGCGACGACAAGCTGCCGCAGGTGGTGTTCGACCGCATCCTTGGCGTCGGTGGTGTCTGACGCGCTCAAGCACGAGGGGTAGAGGCGGAGGTGCCGTCGTGGGACCAGCTGCTCGGCATCCTCCTCTCCTTTGGCACATCGGCGCTCGGCACCGCCATCTGCTCCTTGTCACCGCCAGACAGATGCAGCGGCTCCCCACGGCCGCCGCAGATCCGGCGGCTTCTCACCGCCACAGTTCCTCTTCCCGCAGCTCCTCCTACTCCAGCAGCTCCTCTGGCGGTAAAATCGAATCTTGGGACGAAGCGGGGATGCCTTGAGAGAAAGAGGGCAGCGGCGGCAGTTAAGGGTCATGCAGCTGACCAGGCGAGGAGATCTGGCTACTCTGTGGCGAGGAGATCTGTGATGGTGAGGCGAGGAGATCTTGTGGCGCCATGGGGGAGGGATATGCGGTGGGAGAGAGGCAGAGAGCGATACGGGCGAGGGAGACAGAGAGAGTGAGAGAGAGGGACTGAGAGCGATGCGGTCGAGGGTAAAAATGGAAAACGCGTATATTTCGTAGCGTTACGAAATTTCAACATGCAGACGTAAAACGTCATGTATTTCGGAACGGAGGGAGTAATTACGATTGCAAGGGCTAGATAATCCGCATATACACTTCAACACCCCTTCTCATGTGTGATGCGGAGAGTTGATATATAAATAGGCTTAGATGTATGGCTCAAGAGGCCTATCCGTGGACACAGAGAGGGCAACCACAATTTTTGGACCAATGCAACCAAAAATCCGAACTAATGAAAAAGGCTAGGCAATCCATATATACACTTCGACACAATGCTTGAGTGCAGTGATGATGCGTCTATCCTTTATTTGGTCATATTAGCTACATAGACGGTAACACAGTTGTGTGTGCTTCCCTTCCCTGTCACTTCTCTAAGTGCGATGACTAGGGATGTAAATGGCAATAAACGGCGCCTGCTAGTCCAGTTTAGTTAGTTTTACCCGACTTGATAGTTCATTCTTTCCGTAGAAAAACTTTATTGAACTATTAATCCATAAATGGGCTTAAACAAGACCCGTTTTACATCCCTACCGACAACCTTCATCTGCATGTGTCTCATAAAAAATGGTTAACATGTGCACATGACTCTCCTAATAATGAGTTCTCTGACATTGCTTCTAAGGTACCATGGTCCAATTGAACTGTAGTCTCTCTACCTCCAGTCCTGTTAGTAAGAAGTGCAGTTTACACTTAGAAACACAAAGTTACCTAGAAACTTGGTATTTAGGCTACGAGATCAAATGAGGAACACACAAAAACTGCTGCTCCCTTGACCACGAAAACATGCACTTAATTCCCTTCCGTCTTTTCTAAAAAAACTACTACCCCTTCTTGGTCTTCGCTGATAGAGCGAACCTATGTCGCTCCAATCTCACGAGATCGACTGACGTAGTTACACCTGGCACTCCTTGCATGTGGAGGATGTTCCTGCTGGCCCATCACCAATCAAGCGACAAGCCCATACCGAAGGCATCACTAACGAATCCATGCTCATTGCATCATTGCTCACGTTGGAACAACCATACCCAAGCGACCGGTGCTCCCATCACAAGATTAGACTCCACGGTAATGCTTCCAATAATGTAACAACACCTCGGGCAACGCCATCACACACGGTTTTCACCGGGAGACAAGATCCTGAGTTGGGAGAGGTGTCAGATCCCGTCCGGAGAACCAATGATTTATGCCGGTGACGACGTCCCAGACACACCACCATCAGACCGGAGCTAGCACCAACGGTGCACCACAAAGCATTGGTCGGAGCACCATCAATGGTGCCCGGCCAGGAATAAGGCCGGACCGGCACCACCGCAGGCCGCCATCCCAACAGGAGCAACCACACATCTCCACTGCAAACCAATCACTGACCAAGCACTTGCCTGCCAGAGCAGCATATCTGACCGTAAAATCGCCCGCCAGAGCAGCAAATCTGACCATAGAACCGCCTGCCATGACAAGCCCCTCGAGTCGCACCCCAAAGGTCGCCCACTAGCTACCTGGGAAAAACAAACTAGGGAAGCCTCCCACGTGTTGGGATGCAGGCCTGTCGAAAAATTCAGATTGAGAAATGGGCTCGGCTGCTATGACACTAGTAGCCTCCGCGCGTCGGCTGCACACCAGCTAATGGAGCCCGACGCCACCAACTCAGATCTGACCGTTGGCACCTCGATTGGGCCTGATCAAGGCAAAACAATGTGCAGCCGTATCGCCGCCCACATCCATACAAGGGGGGAAGAACCCGCCGCTGTCGATTCAGCGTGGGCTTTGCATGGCTGTGGGACGGGAGGAGAGGTGGTGAAGGGAGGTTGTTGACGGCTAGGGTTTCGCACCGGTCGCTCATGGGAGAGTACTTACCAACCTTATTATCCATCAATCCTTGATTTGTTTCCATCGAATAAAAAGTTGAAGACCGTACATCACGGTGTAACACCAATCACCATGACTTTAAAATCATCAGGCAGTGAAAACCCCCGACTCCTCCCTCTAATCGCCATGGATTCCCTCTCCGGCGGCGGCGGCGGCGGCGAACGACTCCCAGTTAGGGATGACCTCTCCGGCCGCAGCGCCGCTTCGCCTCCGCCTCTTACTCTTCCGCTTCCGCATGACGACCTTCTCCTGGAGATCCTCCTGCGGCTACCGCCTGAGCCAATCTACCTCCTCCGCGCCTCCCTCGTCTCCAAGCAGTGGCGCCGCCTCGTCCACGACACCCGGTTCCTCCGCCGCTTCCGCGCCTTCCACGGGGCGCCTCCCGTGCTCGGCTTCCTCAACAACCAGCAGGGGCCTCCCCTCTTCGTCCCCACCTCCGACGCCTTCGCTGTCCCCTCCCCCACCATGTCCCAGGACTCCTGGTGGGCCTTAGACTGCCGCCACGGCCGCGCTCTCCTCCAAAAAAACAGCTCCGGGAGACTCCTGGTCTGGCACCTCATGTCCGGCGAACAGCGCTGCTTGCCTCGGCCGCCGCCGGCGCTCGATGGCTACAATTGCGGACCCTGCTTCAACGCCGCGGTTCTCCGCGCGGCCGGGAACTATGACCGCCTCGACTGCTGCTCCTGCCCATTCCTCGTGGCCGTGGCGTTCAGCCACGGCGGCCGTGCTGACCTGACCTCCGCCTGCGTCTACTCGTCTGAGACCGGCGTCTGGGGCGATGTCATCTCCATCGCCACGCCAGAAGAAGTTCAACTATACCCCACGGCTGTGGTCGGAAACACGCTCTACTTGCAGATGAACGGCGGTTGCATCCTTGAATTTGGTTTGGACGAATATAAGTTGCATGTAAGTGAGGTGCCAAACGATATGTTTTGCTACTACGAAGGCCTGATTGCACTCATGCCGGCCGAGGATGGAGGCCTCGGCTTTGCAGCAGTTGACGATCTCAGTCTCCATCTGTTCTCAAGGGTGGCTACCACCAACGGCACGCTAACCTGGACGCTTCGCAGGGCCATTGATCTGAGCAATTTTCTTGCGCCGGATGTGGTGGTGAGGCGTAAGACGTTTCCTCCAGTGGAGGTAATTGGCTTCGCTGAAGATGCTCATGTGATTTTCATTTATGTGGATGATTGCGTCTACATGCTCCATCTCAAGTCTATGCAGTTTGATGAGGTGTCCGAGAAAGGAAACTATAGCAGCATTTTTCCGTACACGAGTTTCTACACCGCTGCACAACCATGTCTTTTATCCTCTAGGAATGATAAAGTGTAGTAGATGTCATGTGAACATTATATTCATATATAAGCTGCATAATTTACTTTGCCTGCTGAATGAAGACTCATCTTATGCTCTTTTGGGTGTCGCAAAGTTCAGGTCTGAAACTCGAACCATGTTGCCTGAAGGAATAGAATGAGCATTGCAAATTGTATATGTCTCCTCCCTCCGTTCCCAAATATTTGTCTTTCTAGCCATCTCAAATGGACTACAACATACGGATGTATGTAGACATGTTTTAAATTGTAGATTCACTCATTTTGCTCCGTATGTAGTCATTTGTTGAAATCTCTAGAAAGATAATTATTTAGGAACGGAGTGAGTACATGTTTTCAAGTGTACGGACCATAGTTCATTGCAGACGATAAGTCTCAGTAACTGACTTCCTGTCCAGATATGAACATCATACTGTGCACTCAAGTTCTTGTATCAGAAATCCTGCTGGATGCCTCTAATTCCCAAACAGTATGCTCGTTTATGCTATTTTTGTAATATTTTGTTTGCCAATTTGCAACCAAGTAATTCTTGCGTGCTAGGAAATAACCACCATACAAGTGAAACATCTAGGTGTGTCCTGTTGTTCTTCTTTACCGGTGTTTCAGATATCTATATCAGCGTCCAGACCTAGAGTACACCATGTGCTTGCATCGCAAGTAATTGTGAACGAACGTGCCTGCATTCAACCAATATAAACAGGGATTCACAAACAAAAACAAAAGGAGAATTTTGTAGGCACTTTTTCATGTAGCGTAAAAAATGTATTTACCGGGAGCAATAGAGATTTGGATACATCCTAGCAGTGTCAAATAACATTGTGACACTCAAAATTACCAAATTAGGTAGTCAATGCAAAACTTTCCTTTCTTCCAATTTTAAGCTACCTGATTCTCATGTGGGATTTGGGGTGATTTGTGCTTCTTATTTCTCCGGTTTGTTCTGGGGAGTTGGAGAAATACATCCTTTCTGACTATTTGACGACTCTCTTCTGCACATAAAACTTGTACAAACTAGATCATACCCCGCGCGTTGCAGCGGGAATTCATAAGCACATGTTATAGGAAAACTAAAAGAATGTAAGATACATACAAAATTTTGATTATCATACTACTGTTGTTGATTTTAGTGAAGTTCCACAAAACTGTATAGCTATTCTGTATCATGAATCTGTGATACATCATAGAGCTTAACTATTCAAGGGAAGTGTAAAAAAGACACTTTCTGCATTAGAGGCAGTAAATTATTCTCACTTGATAACTGACTAAGGAAACTTAAATATGCAAGCAACAACTTATTCCTGAATTGTATACAACAATATGAATGAACATTGGCGCAACATACATGTGTTCAATGTTCCTTTCATCTAAAGATTGCATTGAAGATGCACAAATCCCTCTTGTTTCATGCCTGACAGAAAATATTCATCCTTCAGAATGGTAAACTTTGGAAGAGACCTGTGAAAATGCAAATGACGCAAATATATTTTAGTAACTAATAAAATGAAGAGAGAAAACTAACGATCAGGAATATCCAACCTCATTGCCTTCACAATGGACCAACGAAGATAATATACCTGTGACAGCGACATATATCTGCAATGTAAGGGATAGTTCATACTAAAATTAAATTAGCATGTTCCAAATGTTCACCACTTATCTGTCTTTGTCCTTCATCCACTAATCCTCATCCATAGCAAGGAGGCTAGTTGAATGGTACGAACAATAGTAGCAAATGCTAACTTGCTTAATTAGTCAACAGAGCTGTTTGGGCAACAAAAAGCCTAAATTACAGTAGAGATTTGACTTTAAGATAAAGGAAAAAATAAGTAGGGGTCTTCCCGACTATTTTTTGCTCAAAAAAATAAAGGAAAAATAGTAGATAAATTGTAGTTTGGTTAATAATAATATACAGAAAGCTCAATCATGAATAGAGGGGATCTTACCATCATATGGGACAATACCTACTCAGGAAAATCAGTCACCATCTCTATACCCCATCGGTTATTAAATCTTGGATGTGAATTTACAAAGGGAATTCCGTAATAAACCTCTTCAAACATGCACTTTGTTAATCTCTATGCATCTGACAAAGAGAAGTGCATGAAAAGTTCAGCTTTGGTAGTACAACTGTACAACATACAAATTGATAGTAGTGGGGATCAACTTAAGAATGTAAGATATATGCCCTATTTTTATATTTATTTATCACATTTTGCCATTGGCCTCTAGTCTCTTCCTTCGAAATGCAGTCAGCATTGGTGGTGTAGAGGGTCAACTCAACTGATGAATAATCGACGAAATTGTGGTGCCATCCCTTCTGCCAGTAAGTTTTGTTGGTTGAAGAGATGGTGTATTGTTCGGCTTGAGTTACACGATACTTTTTTGTGATGCATTGTTTCTAAAGCAATGGATTGATGGTCCATTATGTAGTAAAGAAGCTTGCAGTACTTCTATGCGAAAGACAGTTTGAACCTTGAAAAATACAAACACTTCACTTTTGTTTCTCTTTACAATATTGTGTTCCCGCAAATCATTCATCTCTTGAAATGATGATTCTTCAATGAACAGAAGCTGCTGAGAATTTGTTCAATCTGTTATGTTATTTATTCAGTTGGCTTTTCAATGTGGTATCAGGAAATAGATAATCACTGTCCTGATCATCACCACTGTGGCATGGCACTCCATTATCATGTGACTGGTTTCTAAACTTTCTATACCAATTGGTTTCTTTTAAATCTGGCATGCTCTTGTGATCCCTTGACTGAAAATCTAGATTATCCTTAGTGTATGCCATTTCTGCATTCCCAGATGTAGGTTGCATGCCCTGTTTTTGATGGTTCCTTGCTGAAACTCTGACTTCCGTGCAGCTGATGAAAATTCTCAGTGATGTTCCTGCCTCCAATTTGGTCATGATGGATTAACGAAAATGAAAAACCACAACTAATTGGACGTCCAACTCCTGTGGGATCGTGCTTGTCTTTTGCATTTTGAACCCTTAGCTTCAATCATTCCTCATTGCGCAATCCTATTTTAATGCAGATAGCACCCTTCCTTTTGTTCTTAATCATTTCGCTTTGTCATGTTTCAGATCAATGCATGATGAACATGATAATTTCTACTTACTATATTTTCTTCTTCACCAATATATACATGACTGAACATAAAATCCATGTGCTTCACAGATCACCCAATTGTTAGAAAATACAGACAACAAATTAGGAAGCGAATCCTGCTTCACAGATCACCATTTCACGACTGAAGATAAAATCCATGCCACCACCCAATTTTTTTAATTTTTAGAATAATGTATTAGGAAGCAATTTCCATGAACATATTCTGATCTGTTTTAATCACCGAAGACGTTGGATAAACAGAGCGCAATATTACAGCATGACCATTGTAATTTCCCAACATTCGTCTTTTGAAGCAGGAACCAATTCTCATTTCATACATTTAAAAAGGTATGATGCACAAAGAACATTGATAAAGTGAAATTGATCCCTCCTTGTACTACTTGTTGAGCGTCCTCAGATCAAAGTCCATCTTTGTTGGAACTAAAACTGATCAATATGCTCGCAGTGGTAAAAAAATCGCATATATCTTGGTCGGTGCTTAAAGCAAGCTGTGTGACACGGTTTCTAAAATGTGGACGAACCCACTGCCATCTAAGCTGTGGGCATGGCTGTATGGAGAAGAGGATTCAAACTGCGGCAACAAATCATTGTCATACTTTGGGTAAAAAACAAAAAACCATGCTGTTGTCTGTTGTGCACAACCACAAAACTGAACTAAAATACCAGCTCAAGTCCAAGCTATATTTCTGCTGGAACCGGGATGAAGTTTCAAATCCATATCAAGCAGAATTGAGCAGCTAATAACAACTCTCTGTTCTTGAAACAGCAAAGCAACCCATGAACATTGACAGCAATCCATGAACATTAGCCAAATGCGTCATGATAATGCTAAATCCAACAAATGCGTCATCAATCAACCAACAAAACCATTACATTAGACTGCTTGGAAATCTTGGATTCGTATAATTCACAGAATCCAAATCTTGGGAGTCTTGGATTCATAGAAACCAGCAGTACAAGACTAGAACGGGGATGAAGTTGCAAGTCCAAATCAAGATAGCAGAATTGAGCCGCTGATAGCAACTCTCTGTTCTTGAAACAGCAATCAATGAGCATTAACCAAATTAATTCGTCATGATAATGCTAACTCCAACACATTGGGCATCCACCAACAAAACCATTATATTAGACTGTTTGGAAATCTTGGATTCACAGAATTCATAGAATCCAAATCTTGGGAGTCTTGGATTCATAGAAACCAGCAGAACAAAACTAGTGCGGCATTCATAGAATCCAGGTAGCAGCAGCAGCAGCAGCAACCGATCGACAGTTTCAACGCGTACGCAAGAACACAAGAACATGCAAGAAAAAACTCAAGACATGTTTCACGCACGCAAAGAACACAAGAACTAGCTAGCGATCAAGTCGCACGCACGGGCACGGCACCCCTCAGGTCCTCGAGGGCGCCGGCGACCAGCCAGACGCAACCGTCGGCCGTCTTCCTCACCTTCGCGAGGAGGTTGTAGGCCCTGAGGCGCTCGGCCTCGATGAGCTCGGCCACGCCGGGGAGACGCTGGATGTCCAGCAGGCAGCGGATCCCCAGCCGGAGGTCGCTGCACAGCTCCACGGCGTCGTACGCTTCTTCGGCGAGCTGCCTGGCAGCCAGGAGCTTGTGGCAGGCGCGCCGCTGCGCGGCGGCTGTGCCGGGGAGGAGGCGGATGCTGCGCACCGGGTTGGACGGGAGGAAGAGCTCCGTGGCGCCTCCGCGTAGCGCGAGCTCCGTGGCGCTCCCCAGCAAGGACGCGTTGGCGTAGAGATCGCTAGCGCAGTACCGGCCCGCGCAGTACCGGCCCCATTAGCATCGCCCGCGCGTGGCCTATCTTCCCGGGGATGATAAGGCAGCGGGCATGCGCCTGCACCACCCGCTCCCGGAACCGTCTCTTCCACGCCTGCGCCGCCATCTCTTTCTCCCTCTCTCGCTCGCTCGCTTCCTTCCGGTGGCGCTGGTTTTGGGGTTTCGCTTCGCCTCCGAGGCCGGCCGGCGGGCTCTGAAATACTAGTAGCAAAGGCTGGCGTGGCGAGGTGGGATCCACGGAAGTAACGGTTTTTTTGTTTTTACCTCGCGCGCGGTGGAACTGAACCATATGGGGAAAATTACGGGCGGTTAAAAATCTAATAAAATCCACGTCATCAAAAAAAGAAAAATCTAATAAAATTGCACAGGAATTAATGAGGTCAATTCCCTCCCAAAGCCACATTCCATCCAGGTAGGTCCAGGAGTAGGGGACCTCCTATTGCGCGCCTTCAACGCCGCGCAAGGAATCTGGCGCCCGCAGAACCCGCTCGATGGGCCGGCCCACGACCGCGCAAGGCGCAACGCGAAAAACATCGCCAAAAATTCCATCGCGAATGGGATTCGATCTCGCGTCATAGCGCTTCCACACCGAGACCCTAACCACTGGACCACGCTCGACTTTCTTGCGTGCAGTGAGGAAACAGGTCTACTTAACGCTTCATTCAGTACAAGTAAATTGACTTGAAAAAACTTTCATCAATTCTGAACTAAAAAAAATCTCGAATTTGAAAATAGTTCACGAGGTTATGAAGAAAGTTCATCCAATTTGAAAAAAGTAACTGATTCTGAAAAAGTTCACGGATTTGAAAAAAGTTCATTAAAATTGAAAAAAGTTCACCCATTTTGAAAAAGTAGTTCACTGGGTTTCGAAAAAAGTTCATGGATTTGAAAAAAGTTCATTACAATTGGAAACAGTTCATCCATTTTGAAAAAGTAGTTCACTAGGTTTTGAAAAAAGTTCATGGATTTGAAAAAAGTTCATTAAAATTGAAAAAAGATCATCCATTTTGAAAAAGTTCATCAATTCTCAAAAAAATTCACAAACTTTAAAAAGAGTTCATTGATTCGTAAAACAAAATTAAGAAATGTTCGCGCATTTGCAAAAGAAAAAGGAAACAGAGAAATAACAAGAAAAGGAAAAATACGCGGGCATCGCGATCTTTGGAAAGAATAAGAACAGGAAACCGAAGTAAACTTTAACACGTTGGTTGTTGTCCGAGTGCTTGTTGCGTTGTTCTGTGAACCTCCAGGTCCCGTGTTCGAATCAGGCACACAACGCTTCATTGTTTATAACAGCTTTTTCTAGAAAGAAAAGCGAAAGATGGGCCGAGCCCAACTAGCCGCGCCCTGCAGGCGCCAGTTTGCGAGCGGGCGCAAGCGCCAAATAGGATTCCCCGAGGAGTAGAGTAGGATTCTTTGTTTTTCATAGAACTTCTCCATATCCATGTGTGAGTGAAGTTTTTTTCTCAAAATATGTCAATGGTGTATCATATTTTTATGAAAGGGAGCAATAAAAGTTTACAAAAAGCCGGAGCACAAGGTGAACAAAGACTCTAGCACATGGCACCAACACATACACAATAGCCTATTCTCTCGCAAAATGTTGAAGTTCACGTGCACCTGCTATTTTCAGCTCTTTATCTCTGAGATGATCTGAGTAACCAGTTCCTAAGGGCCGAGTTGTTGGCCGACTATCCCAAATACTCTGGCGTTTCTCTGCTTCCAAAGGGGTCATACCGTCAATACAACTAGGGAATCAAAACCTCTCCGATCCTATTTTGAAAATCTTTTTCGGGACTGAATCCACCAAACCACCACCGTACCCACAATGGACTAGGACTCTGGCGGATGGCGACCCGCGGCAGGCGCCTAACGTTGGCGCCTCGGCGCCGGGCCGACGTCCACCTACTCCGGTGGAGGGTCGAATGGATCTAGGTACTCGTGCGGATCGACCTCGAGGTCTCGAGGAGGCGAGCCCGTGACGGTGGGCGTTCAGATGGCGATGGCAGTTTTGGAAGAGGGTGACGACGACTCTGAATGGACTCTGGTGGTTCGACGGACTAGGAAGACGGAGGCGAAATTGATCCAAGAGTTCTGGAATGACGCGGGATTTCCCACGCCGGCATCCCGTTTCTGGGAGAGACGGACGCCATCAACGTCGGGGCCGTCATCGGAGCTCTGTGATCCGGGTTCCAAGTCACAGCAGTCCATGATGGCGCCAGTTTGCGAGCGGGCGCTAGCGCTAAATAGGGTTCCCCGAGGAGTAGAGTAGGATTCTTTGTTTCTCATAGAACTTCTCCATATCCATGTGTGAGTGAAGTTTTTTTTCCCAAAATATGTCAATGGTGTATCATATTTTTATGAAACGGAGCAATAAAAGTTTACAAAAAGCCGGAGCACAACGTGAACAAAGACTCTAGCACATGGCACCAACACATACACAATAGCCTATTCTCTCGCAAAATGTTGAAGTTCACGTGCACCTGCTATTTTCAGCTCTTTATCTCTGAGATGATCTAAGTAACCAGTTCCTAAGGGCCGAGTTGTTGGCCGACTATCCCAAATATTCTGGCGTTTCTCTGCTTCCAAAGGGGTCATACCGTCAATACAACTAGGGAATCATAACCTCTCCGATCCTATTTTGAAAATCTTTCTCGGGACTGAATCCATCAAACCACCACCGTACCCACAATGGACTAGGACTCTGGCGGATGGCGACCCGTGGCAGGCGCCTAACGTTGGCGCCTCGGCCGCCGACGTCACCTACTCCGGTGGAGGGGTCGAATGGATCTAGGTACTCATGCCTGGATCCTGACCTCGAGGTCTCTAAGGAGGCAGAGCCCGTGACAGTGGGCGTTCAGATGGCGATGGCAGTTTTGGAAGAGGGTGACGACGACTCTGAATGGAGTCCGGTGGTTCGACAGACTAGGAAGAAGGAGGCAGAATTGATCCAAGAGTTCTGGAATGACGCGGGATTTCCCACGCCGGCATCCTGTTTCTGGGAGAGACGGACGCCATCAACGTCGGGGCCGTCATCGGAGCTCTGTGATCCGAGTTCCAAGTCACAGCAGTCCATGATAGCGGAAGGCCCGGATCAGGCTAGGGACACGTTACCCACTGGATCGATGACATCGATGCCAGCCGACTGGAGTGTTACTTCGCCGTCGCCGACGAGGCTCAGGCTTGCTAGAACGCCGTGGACGGGGTCTTGGCGTGGTCCCTTGCCGCCGCGCAGGATGACGCCGACGCTGGTCTTTGGCCAATTCCTGGAGAGGGCCAACATGATACCTGCTTCCTCCAGTCCGGCTGCCTCACCGGCGACGTCAATACGCCCGGGATCGATGGATGCGGATGCAGATGTTCTAGAGACGAGATCTCGGCCAACTCAAACGCGAGCGGCCTCGGATCCCGGGCCCATGCAAAGGGAATTGGGCCAAGTTTTATCTTGGGCCTACCTTAGACGTTGCATGAGGGTTCTATGGGAAGGGTTCCCGACGTCCATCGCACCAACATCCATCACAGAGGTCGCCTCCCACTCGCCGCCTCTTCCTCCTGATCAACCTGCCGTCACCAGGGCCGCTCGATCCTACGCCGAAGTCGCGGCGGCGTCGCTGCGTCCCATGGCGGGCGCGCCTCCTCCTTCGACACGGGGTGCGGGAGGGCCGGTTCCTCATGGCCCTCTGGTGGGTGGACACGGTCCGGGCCGGTCCGGTCCCGGTGCGAGCCGTCATTTGGACCGGCCGCCGGCGGTCCGGTCCGGACCGGACCGAGCATTGCAGCGGTCCCGATTTCAGGGACCGGACCGGCACACGTGAAGCTCGGTGCGGACCGACGGTCCTCACGGTCCCGGTGATGTCGAGTCACTGCCATGTGGGTCCAGGATGTCGGAGAGGTGGTCAGAGATGAAGCACGGTGGCCGGAGCAGGAGAAGACGCACCTGCTGGGCGAGAAAGAGGCACAGGGGAGAGAGGGAGCGGCGCGGTCGCGCGGAGGAGAGGGGGAGCGGCCGCCCGAGGGAGCGGCGGCGTAACACGTGAGAGATAGGGAGCGAGGGAGAGGGCGGCGCGGCCGTGCAGGTGAGAGAGAGGCGCGAGGGAGAGGGTGGTGTTGTGGCGAGGTGGAAGACGTGCGTGAGAGCAGGGGCGACGGGTAGAGGACGTGTCGTGGAAAGTGCTGTTAGCCATGAACCTGCGCACGTTTATTACTTAGCAACTTTCTTGGTTGCATGCAAGCAATCTATCACGTGCATGAGCCCACGAATATTCGTCTACACCTATGCCGTGATGAGTGGGTCAAATCGAACGTGGAGTTAATTGTGGGATGGCTCCGTGATTCTCGGATCGAACCTGTTTCTCTCGTTAGTCGTGAATAAAAGGAAAGAGCAGCGTGGAGTTAGTCGTGGGATTGACTCGACCGTGCTGGGATAACTACCTTTTACGGAACGAGCATGCAAAATCAGGGGAGAACCGGTTCAAGAATCCTGTAGGCAGTTATTTCCATAGATGTAGCGACAAATTATGGCGGGATAGCGCCGTGATTATGGGATATCCTTATTTTCTCTCAGTCTTCTTCGGTCCGACCGAGCGGACCGGGCTTTAACCGGACCGGACCAAACATTTTTCGGTCCATATTTTGCAGACTGGACCGGCTATTTTTTTGAACGGGCCAGGACCGAGCTGGGCAAGACCGAGCGGGCCACGAGCGGGCCAAAAAGCCCGCTCGTGTCGTCCACCGTGGAAGCCAGCCCTCTGCTTATGGTCACCCTGGGCAGTACAACTTACCCTACGGTCCGGCCGTCACCGGAGGGTTGGTTCCTATATATGGGGCTCCATCACCATCGGGGGTGACCGCTCCCCCGCAATTCCATCCAGGGGGGTGGCTCAACCGGCAGAGTAACATAAAAAGAAGGAGAAGCCGCAACTGCAACAGTTTACCGGTGGTGCTATTCAGTAGGGTTACCATTTTCCTCCTCACAACGTTCCAGGACAACAACAACTTCCGCCTCAACTAATACCACAACAGCACATGCAGGCATATCAACAGGTGCATTACCATCAGTTCGGGTTGCAGCCACATCCACAGGTACTGCAGATGCCACAGGGGATAGCTGCCCCACCGTCTGTAGATTCCATGACCGATGTGCAGGTGGATCCTACTGTATCGAAGACCAAGACTAAGAAAGGGGTTCGTTGTTGGAAGTGTGCGGTTGATACGCATTCAGCGAAGGATTGCACGGTGCAACATTATTGTTATATCTGTGACAAGATAGCCCATCCAACGCTGCAGTGCCCAGTTCTTAAAACTCCCGAAGCACACGGCTTTTGTTTGGGGAGTGGGGGCGGAGGCGACTTACTTCGCCCAGCTGCCAGATAGTGTGGTTAAAGATCACTTGGCGCCGACCCAGACACCGATCGCTCATGTGCAGGTTAGTGGTCTGATGGTACCTGCTAGCATGGTTGAGACTCAGATTGCCAGGAGATGCCCGATACACACTCAATGGAAATGGGAAGCTATTCGGCATGGGTCAGACGCCTATCTAGTTATTTCTCGTCTTTTGAGGACTTGGACAGGGTGGATGGTATTCAGATGAACGTGCCGTTGGTTAATGCTCAGATGACCGTATCTGCATGGAAGTCACGGGACATCCCACATAAGCTCGAGCTTCAGCAGATTTGGCTCCACGTTGACGGAGTTCCCCATACTGTGCGTCATTTTTGGGGTCTATGGGTTGTTGGCACCTTGATGGGCAAGACCCTGGATGCCGACCTCTTTAGTCTGCGACGACGTGGGGTGGTCCGTATTCTGGTGGCTACGACGAATACTCGGATTTTGGAGAAGGATAAGGACGATGCTGGGCCTTTTCTTGCTACAGATGTACTGGTTAAGCTCAAGGGCTATGCATTCAGGTTCAGAAGAGAGCTGGCAGGTTATGCTCCTGATCCAGATTTTGTACCGTTCATTTGGAGACGCAAGGGTGATGATGCGGACGATAAGGACGGTGCGAAGGATAAGGATGATGCCATGGACACCTCCAATCACTCCGGGAACCCATCCAACCAACCGTCGTCTAGTGTTGTTCCTACAAATGTTATTCATGCAAATGTGGTCTCTCGTGGTGCTTCGGGAGGTAGCTCTATGATTATGACGGTGACACCTTTCAACCCCTCACCGCAAACACCAAGAGGCATCGAGCTTGCCACGAAAACTTCGAGCTAACTCCACGTTACGTGGTTGTCCCGAAGCGGCTCCACGGATGCTTCGGCAGGACTCATCGTCGCCTACCTCTCCGCGGACTCCGATAGTGTCGCAGCCGTCGTCACCAACACAGACGGTTGCATCACTGTCCACTACTCTTGCGTCAGTGCAGGCCACCAGCGGCACGATGGAACCTTTGCGCGAGTCTCCGGAGCGACAGCAGGCAATGGCTCGGTTGGCGGCCACCCACACTTTGACTCAGGAGGAGTCGACCCTGGGCGTGCAGCCAAGTGCTGCTGCACTATTGGCGCTGCCGGAGGTACCCCGACCCACGGCTCAGGAGGAGTCGGTTGGGGTTGTGCAGCCACGTGATGCACTAGGGGCTCAGGACAAGGCAGCCTCGCGGGATGGCCTGCACGCAGTGGCGAATCTAGGAAGAAAATGGAGGGTAGGCTAAAGTCAACAGTGAGAAAACTAAGCTCTTTTTTTTAAAGAAAACATGATGTCCCAACCTTGTTGTCAAAATAAGCTCAGAATTTATCTTGCAAAATAATCGTTATATCCTTATCTTGTTGTCCATATAAGTTGGAGGAGGGATTTCAACCACAATAGTTAAGAGAAGGGTATCTGGGTTCAAATTAGCTGGGATAGGTTTAGGTTGAGTGTGAGGAGTACATGCATGCATACTCATTTTTGTACACTTATTTTTTGCAAATAAGTTTCATTGGACATTAAATTAGTTAACAGTACATGAACTAGTGATTACAGTAGATAGAGGCTGGGCAGTCGCGTGTGGTGCCTGTTTGGTTTGCGTGTGTGGCGTTGTGTGTTTGCTACTTAATAGTACATGTACTATTGAGTTGGGGTGAAAGTACTAGTAGTAGTAAAAAAATATTGTTATTTGGAGGGCACTCGCCACTGCCTGCACGTACAGCCAACTGCTAACATGGTGTCGCGGCAGCAGTCGACGCCGCGGACAGCCGTGCCGAAGCTGGCTGTCCCCAAGCAGGTGCAGGCCGCCGGAGGTACAGCAGGTCACCCAGTACTGCCTTTGGAGAGCCAGCATCCAGCGGCTTTGGTACATGCAGAACGGCATGCA
This sequence comes from Aegilops bicornis, assembly GCA_021605145.1. Classification (NCBI taxonomy): domain Eukaryota; kingdom Viridiplantae; phylum Streptophyta; class Magnoliopsida; order Poales; family Poaceae; genus Aegilops; species Aegilops bicornis. The sequence continues at coordinate 164,098,714 of CM038673.1, forward strand.
GCTCATGTGGAGTTGGACATGCATGCTACTAATGCACTGGGACGTGAAGGGTTTCCTTTGGGTGGGCAGCCATACATTGGTGCATCTGGGGCTACTCTTCGATCTCAGTCGGAGCCGGTCGCGTATGCGGCTGATCTTTATGCTCAGGTGCAGCTGGACGTGTCCACCCCATCCTTGCACACTCCTTCTGTCGTCCCGTGTGCAGACATGCCATCTTCGGCAGCGGCGACGCTTGTACCGGCGTTCCAGACTGCTGGGGAGGGGGTTGCTGCTCCACCCTCACCCCTTCCCTCAGCGGCAGTGCTTGCGCGACATCCTTCTTCGGGGGTCAAACCCACACGTCGAAGTGGCCATCATACGGTGGCCGACGATGGAAGGACGGACACTGACGAGGACTCTTTGGTTAAGGCTATGCGGCGTAAAGCCGCGCATAACCTCGATAACTAAGGTACTTTGTCATCATCCAAATTGTTTTCATTCTTTTCTACTATATCCATCGTTTCTAAGATGAATAATGTGGGTGCTAGTCTAGGAAATAACGAGAATGATATTTCTGTTTTCGCTAACGCTTTGAGACATTTGGAATATGACCGATTAAAGGTTACTCTATGTGTTTTTAGTAAGTCTTATGTCTCTTATACTGATGAGGAGGAGCTGCATGCCACATCAGATGGTCAGCTACTCTCTCATTTAGTAGGAGCGGTTTCGGACGTGGGTCTAGATGAACCCGAGCTTAGTTAATTGATTGAGCTTACAACATCCGGACGTAAATCAAAAACCGCACGTTCGAAAAAGGATAGTAAGTTCCATAAGAGGGCGAAGTGTTCCAAGTCTCCTATTGTTTCCTCATGAATGGAATTTTTTTAATAGCAGAGGTCTTCGTGACTTGGCTAAACATTTATTCATTGCGGATTGCAATAAGGAATACAATTTAGATTTTTTGGCTATCTCTAAAACAGGGAGACGTGATTTCTTAGTGAGTCTACTTAGCCGTCTTTCGGGAGGGATGGACTTTACTTGGGTTTCATGACCGCCTAGAGGTCGTTCTGGGGCATTTTACTAGGCGTAAATACAGGGACTATGGATGTTTTGGCTAGCTCGAATGGTGAGTTTCACCTTAAACTCCATATTCGCAACAAGGCCGGCAACTTCACATGGACCGTCGTCACCATGTACGGAGCAGCCCAGGATGAGTTCAAGGCCGATTTTCTCCGTGAATTGGTTAATCTGGCGAAAGATAATCCCTATCCCGTTCTTATAAGTGGGGATTTCAATCTGCTTCGATTTCCAAATGAGAAAAGCCGCGGTAGGTTTGATAATCATTGGCCTTTCCTTTTCAATGTTGTCATCGACAGTCTAGACTTGCGAGAGGTCTCCATGATTGGAAGACAATTCACTTGGGAGAACAGTCTTCCGGAACTGACATATGAGAAACTAGATCGCGTTTTAATGGATACCGACTGGGAATCTAAATTTCCTATGGTGTCTGTTCGTGACCTAACTCGTATCGAGGCTATATCAGACCATGCACCCATTCTCCTAACTACTGGTTTGCCAAGACCCCAACATAGACGCAAGTTCAAGTTTGAACTTGGGTGGTTGCTCCGGGATGGCTTTCATGAGATGATCAAGGAGGTGTTGGAAAAACCGGTGGCCAGGTCTACCCCTATACATAGATGGAATAACAAAATGCCTGCATTATGCAAATCCCTTAGTGGTTGGGCTACGCATACGGTGGGTATCTTTAAAAAAGAGAAGCTTCATCTTTCATCTATCATTGATGAATTAGAAGCTTTGGCAGAGGTTAGATCTCTATCTGAGCATGAAATCGAGATCAAGAATAATTCGAATGCACAGATAGCTAACATGCTGCGTGAAGAGGAACTCAAATGGTACCAACATTCTAACTCTCAGTTTATCCTGAAAGGTGATTCAAATACTAGATATTTCCATGGAGTCGTTAATGGTAGACACCGGAAGAAAATTATTCATTCACTACAACAGGATGAGGGCATGATTGAGGGGCATGAGCAACTTAAATCTTATATCATTAATTATTATAAAAATCTGTTCGGAGCCCTGGAGGAGGGAAACTTCTCGATGGATGAGTCACGAATAGATGACATCCCCCGGGTCTCTGATGAGGAAAACAACCTTCTAACAGCCCCATACTCCGAGGAGGAAGTTAGAAAGGCGGTTTTTCTAATGGAGCATAACAAAGCCCCGGGTCCGGATGGTTTTCCTGCAGAGTTCTATTAGAACTTCTGGGAAGTCATCAAACCAGATCTCCTACTATTGTTTAGCCACCTACATGCTGGCCAACTAGAATTGTTTAGCTTAAACTTCGGTGAGATTATTTTGTTACCTAAGGTTAATGAGGCTGAAAGGATATAACAGTATAGACCAATTTGCCTCCTTACTGTTAGTTTTAAAATATTCACGAAGGTTGCGACTATTAGGCTAAATTCGGCGGCTGAACATGTGATTCGTCCTTCACTGACAACTTTTATGCAAGGCAGACACATCCTAGATGGAGTTGTTATCCTTCATGAAACAGTCCATGAATTACACCGGAAAAAGCTGAATGGGGTGGTAATCAAAATAGACTTTGAAAAGGCTTATGACAAAGTCAAGTGGCCCTTTCTACAACAGACTCTCAGAATGAAAGGATTTTCTGCAGAGTGGCGTGCTATGATCCATAGCTTCGTTTCTGGAGGTAGTGTTGCCATTAAGGTCAATGATGACGTTGGACACTATTTCCAAACGAAGAAGGGGTTGTGACAGGGTGACTCGATATCGCCCATGCTATTTAATATAGTGGCGGATATGTTAGCGGTCATGATCGAGCGTGCCAAGGTTGATGGCCAAATTGATGGTGTTGTTAATCATCTAGTTGATGGTGGTGTCTCTATACTTCAATATGCCGACGATACGATTCTCTTCATGGATCATGATCTCGAGAAAGCGAGAAATATGAAACTGATTTTATCAGCATTTGAGCAACTCTCGGGTCTTAAGATCAATTTTCATAAAAGCGAATTGTTTTGCTTTGGCGACGCTCAAGACGAGGCCAGCCTGTATGCTAAACTGTTCGGATGCGGGTTGGGCTAGTTTTCGATCACATATTTGGGGATACCGGTACACTATCGGAGACTCACAAATGTCGAATGCAAACACGTCGAGGAGAGACTGCAAAAAAGACTTAGCAGTTGGAAAGGTAAACTGTTATCTCTGGGTGGACGATTGGTCGTCATAAATTCAGTACTAAGTAATATGGTACTATATATGATTTCATTCTTCCAGTTGCCAAAAGGAGTTTTACATAGATTGGATTATTTCCGATCAAGATTCTTTTGGCAAGGAGGTAGCGAGCGATAGAAATATCGACTAGCTAAATGGAGTGTGGTTTGCCGTCCCAAAGACCAAGGCGGGTTGGGCATTCATGACCTTGAGGTTAAGAATAGGGCCCTTCTAGGAAAATGGTTGTTTAAATTACTGGCTGAAGATGGTGTATGGCAAACCCTCCTAAGGAGGAAATATGTGGGGTCCAAGGCGATATCCCAAGTATCTTTGGAAGCTTTGAGGGATTCCCAATTTTGGTCGGGTCTAATGGCTATGAAGAAATATTTCTTCTGCTATGGATCCTTCTCTATTAAGGATGGCTTGAAAATTAGATTCTGGGAGGACAGTGGCTAGGAAATGCCACACTCTGGGAACAATATCCGACTCTATACAACATTGTGCGCCACAAGGGTGATACTATCACCATGGTAATGGGATCATTTTCGCCAAATGTGACGTTCAGAAGAAATTTAATTGGACCCAGACTCCATTCGTGGAACATCCTACTCTAGCGGTTGTCCACGGTGCAATTGTCACATGGGTCTGATGTATTCCGATGGAACCTCCATGAGAATGGACAATTCTCAGCCGAGTCCATGTATAGAGCATTAATCCAGTCTGATGTGCTAGTTGATAATAATAAGAAGATCTAGAAGATGAAGATATCACTTAAGAATAAAATCTTTGCATGGTATCTTCGTGGCGGATTCATTCTTACTAAAGATAACCTTATTAAGAGGAATTGGCATGGAAGTTCGCAATGTGTCTTTTGTCACCATGATGAGACAATAAAACATTTATTCTTCCAATGCAAATTAGCTCGTTCTATATGGTCAGTCATCCAAATAGTTTCTGGCTTGTATCCTCCTTGTAGTGTTGCTAATGTATTTGATAACTGGTTACATGAGATTGATTACAGGTTTAGAACTCTTCTCAGGGTGGGAGCGCTAGCCGTTATTTGGTCGCTTTGGCTAAGTAGAAATGATAAGGTTTTCAGTGATAAAAGTACTTCTCTGATGCAGGTTATCTACAGATGTATCGGGACTCTTTGTTTATGGTCCTCTCTACAACGCGTGGAGAATCGAGACCAGGTTACGGAGGTGTGTACACGATTGGAGGCTACAGCGAGGGATACATTTATCCAACATGGGTGGCAGCATGATCTTAGGATTGACCCCGCTCCAATTTAGGTGTTATACAGACTCTACATGTCTCTTTGTATTCGCCTTTTTTATTTTTCGTTTGTGTGAGAGGACATTATTTGACTGTGTGCATCTTAGTTATGCAGAGGCCAGGTGTAATGCTTAAATCTTTTAAGTAATAAAGCGCCCCTTTTCAAAAAATCCGAGAGGATGTTGGCCTTAGTAGTTGCAACCTAAAGTGATCCAAGGTCCAATGCCACACCTCCCTCACAGAGTAACATTGCGGGGGTATGTGCTCCGCGTTACCCTCCTCATGTAGACAAATATAACAAGGAGATGACATGTCCTAAAGACCGCGACGTGCACGACAATAAGAAATCCAAATATGATATTGCACGGCCGACCAAACAAATATTTTACACTTCAGGGGGCCTAACACTTCCATATGCAGGTCACGGGAGGGAAGCAAACAAGTCCTTGACAAAGCCGGTCGTACGTGGATCACACAGAGTATGAGCCTGAAACATTGCACGGCCAAGCGAAAACATCTTGTATCCCCGTGTCCATCTGCACCCACGAGATGACATCAGAAAGCTCTTTTTACCGGTGCTGGTAGGTACTGGCGAACCATCCACCATTCAAGTCCGTTGCGATCTGTGTCTAAGTGGAGCCCATTCAAATATATAACTGATATGGCCAATGGTGTTATAGCTACCAGGAAAGAGAGAAACGCCATGGAGGTGTCTAGTGTTGTGCCATATACTCAAAACTAGAACATGATAGCGCGTGTTGCCGCGCTCGTCCAGTTTAATGGAACATTATAGAAATATCTACCAAAGTTATAGAATTATAATGTTACGAATATATAACTCCATTTGATGAATATTGGATATAGTATTTTGGTGGCAAATCACTAAACTAATAACGCGGGAACTTGCAAGTAGACCTATTTGGTGCAAAGCCACACAACAGAACATCATATTGGTTAGCTCGTGCCATGGGCAGCTTAAGTGACGTGTCACAGATGAAAATGCAAACTGACTGGGGGGAGGGGTGGCGGTGGCAGCTCAATCTGTTATTGTTAGAAAAAAATATAGTTGAATTATCATTCTGTTTTACAATAAAGTTACGTAGGGAAGGATTGTTTATTTACTAACCAACTTTGCCATATGGTGATTTTGATGCTTATCTTCGTAATATTCACTATATCGGCATTTGGTTTACTTGGTGACCTATGCAGTGCAGGCTTTGATGTAGGATGTTCTACTTATTTTTATTTTTTGTGCATACAATCATCTCGAACGTACATGGATTTCTCTCAGAACGTGGTGCAGTTGTTGCCGCCGCCAACGGGAGCGCCTATATGGCGACCTACGCGCTGCGGAACGAGCGCGCATCCCCCGCTCCCCCTTTGCGCACTGCTGGGCCGGCCCATGTGCGGGCCGGGACGCCGCCTTGTTTTTTTTTCCTTTTTCAGTAATTCGGGATATCAAAAGGTTCTAAAATTTCAGAAAAAGTTGCTACTTTTAATAAAACAATCACGATTTCGAAACATATTCATGATTAGAGAAAAATACTCAGGAACTCAAAAAATGTTCATGAATTTGTAAATGATGTCCACAAACTAAAAATGTTCATGATTCATAAAAATGTTCGCTAATTCAAAAAAGGTTTGTGAATTTGAAAAAAAATCATGATTCAAAAAAATGCTCGCTAATTGGAAAAATGTTCACAAATTTGAAAAAAAGTTCACTAATTCCAAAAAAACTTATGAATTTGAAAAAAAGTTCACGATTCAAAAAAAGTTTGCTAATTTGAAAAATATTCACGAATTTGAGAAAAATGTTCACGATTAAAAAAATTGTTCGCTAATTAGAAAAATGTTCGTCAAATTGAAAAAAATGTTTGCGATTCAAGAAAATGTTCACTAATTTGAAAAACGTTCACGAATTTGAAAAGGAATGTTCAGGATTCAAAAAAATGATTGTTAATTCGAAAAATGATCGCTGATTCGAAAAATGTTCACAAATTTGAAAAAAATGTTCATGATTCCAAAAAATGTTCACTAATTCAAAAAATATTCACAATTTTGGGAAAAAATGTACAAGATTTAGAAAAATTACTTTATAATTTAAAATATTCATTATTTAGGAAACAAATGTTCATGAATTCAAAAACATGTTCATGACTTAAGAGAATGTTCAAAAATTTCTAAAAAAATGTTCATAAATTTAAGAAAATGTTCACAATTTCGAAACATGCTCACAATTTTGAAAAATCTTCGTGAGTTATAAAAAGTGTTCACGGTTACAAAAAAATGTTCATGATTTTGGAGAATGTACTCGAATTAGTAAAAATAAAACCACGGTTTTGAAAAAATGTTCATCATTCCAAAAAAAAGTTAATGACTTAAAAAAATAAATCACAAATTAATAGATTTTCGGAAATTGGAAAAAAGCGTAAAAATGAAAACATATTAGTAAAGAAAAAACGAAAGGAAAAAAATAAGAAAAATAATAATAACAAAAAAACCCGAAATGGGTCGGCCCAGATTAACAGCAGCGAGCGAAGTCTGGCGCCAGGCGCTCTGCTGACGACCTGCACGCCATATAGGAACGCCGACCGCCGCCGCCGTTGCTAGTTCCTTCACCCATCACGAGAGGAGCGGAAGGCTCGCAACGAAGATCGGTCGATGCCTTTTTTTTGACATAAAGATTGATCAGTGCCTGCCAGCAGCCCAAGCCTGATTAAGCACAATGGGCCTACGTACGTGTATGGAGCAGCAGCCCAAGAAGAACAGACGATGGCGATGGACTAGTCCAGGCCTGATTAACCACAATGGGCCTAGGTAAGTGTACAGAGCAGCAGCCCAAGAAACACCAGACAATGGCTGATCGATCTAATCAGACGGCAGCGACATTAATACGTTGTGAGGCCTAATACAATGCAAGGTGCTTAGGAGAGATGCTTAGAGAAATAAACCAGGATTTCTTTAAGCACCGATGCTTATTTGTACAGGGTATACGCTTAACTAAGTGCCTTTTCTATAGAAATAGACACGGGTGCTTCAGAAAAATCCGGTTTATTTTTCTAAGCACCTCCCTAAACATCTCTCATTGTACAAGGCCTGAGGAGCCATAGTTCGTTCCGTTATACAGTTTTTTAATATATATGGTGAGGCACAATAGCATGAGTGCCAAGGAATTGAAAGCGCCGACGCACGGAACTGTACATGCTTCATCTATACTCTATATTGACTCCTTTGGTCTTCGAATTCCCTTTGCTGAAGCACTGAAAGAGGACATCAAGCCAAACTTCAGAATACCACCATGTAGTTGTAACCCGGCTGGTAAGAGTTCGTAGTTAGATTGTGTTAGATCCTATACATGATGTATTTTTGTTGGGTCAGATCCTACGTGATCAACGTTGCCGGATTATTTTATTAGAAAAATGCCTTAATTAGTATGGTTGAGAGAGAGAGAGTCCTAATAATATATGGCTAGTAGTAGTCGGGTCGGTTTTCATAGAGTTTGTTAACATCATGTCAGGTGCAAGTTTTAGTCGGTTCACAATCTTTTAAGTATTGGCCGCTCCGGCCATGTAAGACAGATTTGTTTTTATCGAGAGTTAATAGATACAGAGAAAACTTCCTAACATGTTGGGGGACATCAAATATTGTCTTCGTTGCGGATCTGTAAGGATATTGTTGTTGCTGCGCGTGGAGCCGATCTAATCTACTCAACGCTAGTTTTTTATCTTAGAGTCTTGCATCTTTGCTTGACCGGAATTTTTTGTTGCTGCTGCAAATAGTACCGTGAAAGATTTGGGCTAACAAACAACTCGCCGTCTAGTCATCAAGTGGTATTCAGAGCAAGGTTGATCACGGTACATTTTTTCTCTTTGGTTCTTCAGTTGATCTACTTGAGTTGCTACAATGGTGAATTCACAGAAATCAAACTCAAGTGTGCATGGTGCACATGAAGGAGATGCGGAAGACGAGCTGCCCTTACCCACCTATGATCCGAGTGTTGCGCCGGCTATCGTGCTAGGATTGGAGGCAACTCGTGACTATGTGCTGAATCTAGTGGGGAGGCGCATCGACAAGGTTGAGGAAAGTCTAGAAAAAAAGATTGCTGATTTGACTAAGGCCGTTCATTGATTGAGACCACGTTCACCACCTAGTAATGGGTCTACTGCACCGCGTCGTCATCGGCAATTATCTGGACAGCGGGTAGGCGAACAAGTTCGCAACAATGGTGAGCATCAAGACCATCAGACTGAGGGGGCTGATAGTTATTATGAGCCTGTGTGGCGTGCTTATAACCATCATGGAGGTGGCCTACATCATGGGGGAGGACATGAACATCTGCGGCGCGCCTACGAAGATGATGATATTGGAAGAATAAAAATTTACATACCTTCGTTTAGCGGCAAAGACAACCCGGATGATTATTTGGAGTGGGACATGCGCGTAGATCAGATTTTTGATGGGCAGCGATACACCGAGGAGAAAAAGGTTCGTGCTGCATCTATTGAGTTCACCGGTTATGCTTTAATATGGTGGAACCAACTATGTCACGTAGGAGGACGTCCGGAGTCTTGGCATCAGATGAAGAATATCATGAATGTAAAGATTTGATGAAAACTTGTGTTTATTGATTCTGGACAAAGCCCTATTTATACAAGGATTTGGGGCGCCTCCGGAGAGGCGTCCGTTTACAATAGGTGCCTGTGGCACGAGAAGACGCCCGTACGGACGTTCGCGTTCGTACGACGCTTTGGACACACGTGACGATTCTTAACGCTAATGACGTCGCTTTATTCTTAACACTCCCCTTGTACAAAGCTGCTTCTTCTATGTCTTGCATCCTTGTATAACTTTGAGAATATTGCTCTTAATCACAAGCGTATATGATCTTGAATAATTCCTCCAAAAACCTTGTGGGAAAAATATAAAGAGAATAGAACTTGATATGTTGTTAAAACTCCATTAAAACCCAGTAGGAAAAATAAGGAGAAAATGTTACAACATATGTTATCGTCTCTTTGATAACTTATATGAGAAAACCTTGAGGATAAAACTCATTGGTAAGTTTAGAGGACAATTAATATGTCTTGTATACACACATTAAAAACCCCGGTGGGGAAAAATAGGATGTATGACATATATTCTTATGTTGATATTACCTCATTAAAAATCTTGATGAGAACCATGAGAGTAAACTCATAAAAGGAAAAAGAGTGCAATATAATGTTTGAACAGGTTATGATTCAGAGAGACTCTCCCCCTGATCTTTGCAAATCTCGAAGTCGTCGCATACCAATCCCATGAACATATTTTTCAAATGTTGAAGCTGGGAGTGACTTTCTGAATAGATCAGCTAGATTATCGCATGATTTGACTTGCAAAATGTTTATCTTCCATTTTTTTTGTAATTTATGGGGGGAAAATAATTTAGGAGAAATATGCTTAGGGATATTGCTCTTTATGTAACCTGTTTGCATTTGAGCAACACAAGCTGCATTATCTTCGTAGATAATGGTTGGAGATTCGATAGAACCTTTACCACATGATTTTTATATGTGGTTTATCATTCTGCGAAGCCATACACATTCACGTGTTGCCTCATATAAAGAGATTATTTCAGAATGATTGGTGGATGTAGCCACTAGAGTCTGTTTGGAAGACTTCCATGATATGGCTGTCCCACCATGTAGGAGCACAAAACCGGTTTGTGATCTGGCATTGTGGGGGTCAGATAAGTAGCCAGCATCAGCATACCCAATCATATCAATGTCCAAATTTATCAGAAATTGAAAGAATAGGCCAAGATCCTTTGTGCCTTGGAGATATCGAAATATATTCTTAACTCCCGTCCAATGGCGTTTAGTAGGAGCTGCGCTATGTCTAGCTAGTAAATTCACTGCAAATACAATTTCAGGCCTGGTGCAATTTGCAAGATACATGAGCGCTCCAACGACACTGAGATATGGAACTTCAGGTCCTAATATCTCTTCTCCATTATCCACTGGTCTAGATTGATCTTTCTCTACATCTAGAGATCGAACTACCATAAGAGTTTTGGATGGATAGGATTTGTCCATATTGAATTTCTCCAATATTTTCTGGATATAGGAGGTTTGATGAACCAAAACACCCGAGGGAAGGTGCTCAAGTTGTAATCCTAAGAAAAATTTGGTTTTACACAAATCCTTCATCTCAAATTCCGTCTTTAGGTGATTGCGTGCTTCATCAATATATTGTGTGATTCCAATGATGTTCAGATCATCAACATACATAGAAATAATGCAAAATCCAGTTGTGGACTTTTTTATGAAAACACATGGGCAATCATCATTATTGGAGTATCCTTTTTTCAAAAAGAACTCACTAAGTCGGTTGTACCACATGCGACCCGACTGTTTTAAGCCGTATGAAGACTTATTTAGTTTTACACAATATGCGTTGCGTTTTGTGTTTGGATTCGGGATTGGGACTCTATCAGGAACCTTCATGTATATGTCCGAATCAAGTGAACCGTAAAGGTAAGCGGTGACTACGTCCATCAACTGCATAGATAGACCATTTTGCAATCGCCAAAGATATAAGATATCGGAAAGTGGTTGCACTCATTCTTGGAGAATATGTTTGATTGAAATCAATGCCGGGTTTTGCGTGAAACCTTGTGCTCTGAGCCTTGCTTTATATCTCACCACCTCGTTGTTCTCGTTTCTTTTACGAACAAAAACCCATTTGAATCCCACGGGAAAACTACGGGAGGTGTAGGTATTGCTTGATGAATACCTTTTCGTTTATTGAGCGAGGCTAATTCTGCTTGGATTGCATCCTTCCATTTAGGCCAGTCGGAGCGTTTCTTGCATTCTGCCATGGTCTTTGGATCATGATCAGTGAGAAGGGTATCTGCAATCTTTTCAACAAAATATATGTCGACAGTCGTAGTCTTACAGTCAAATGATTCTCCAGAATCAACATAGTTGATAGAAATTTCCTGCACCCTTAGTGACTCTTCGTGATTTCCCAATACGATTGAGTCTGGGTGTTCCGGCTGTCCCAGCTTAGTTTGTGCAAAGAATCGAGCTGGGTTGTGGAGGTTGTTCTTCCACTGGGTGTATATTACCCATTTGATGATTATCAATGCTAGGTTGGTTTACATTTACTGGTTTAGAGAGTTTCTTTCTCTGTTTCCTTTGTTGCTTGTGAGGAGCTAAATCTTGTTCCGTGGCCGTACTTCTCCCCCTCTTCCTTTGAACAGGGGGTTGAGTAGTTTTTGTTGGTACCTCCACTCTTTCGGGCGCGTTTTTAGCAGGATTGTAGGATTTGGTAACACCTTTATAGTCAGTAAATGAATTTGGCAGGTTATTTGCAATGTGTTGCAAATTAATTATTTTCCGAACTTGAAGTTCAGTTTCTTGAGTACGTGGATCATAGGAGGAAATGCCTTGGGCATTCCAATCGATTTCCGGGCATTCTTTTTGGTACTTGATGTCTCCCCCTAATGTCGGGAAATGGTCCTCATTGAAGATGCAGTCAGCGTGACGGGCTGTGAACAGATCCCCCGTGAGGGGTTCAAGGTACTTGATTATTGACGGTGATTTGTACCCCACATAGATCCCCAATTTTCTGTGTGGGCCCATGGATGTACGCTGCGGTGGTGAGATTGGCACATATGTGGCGCATCCGAATTTACGCAGATGGGAAATATTTGGTAGGTTTCCATGTACTAATTGCAGAGGGGAAGTACTGTGATATGCAGTTGGTCGCAATTGGATTAAGTCAGCAGCGTGTAAAACTGCGTGACCCCAACAAGAAGTTGGTAAATTGCAATTCATTAGTAAGGTTCTTGCAATGAGCTTAATTCTCTTAATTAGAGATCCGGCCAATCCATTTTGAGTGTGGACATATGGGACAGAGTGCTGAACTTCAATGCCTAATGCCATGCAATAATCATTGAAAGCATGTGAAAAAGAATTCAGCAGCGTTGTCCATTCAAATTGATTTAATTCGATTCTTAGGATAATGAGCTTGCAATTTGATAACTTGTCTCATTATTTTAGCAAATGCATGGTTTCGTGTAGATAGTAAACACACGTGAGACCATCGTGTAGATGCATCTATTAGAACCATGAAATACCTAAAAGGTCCAGACAATGGTTGGATCGGACCACAAATATCACCTTGAATTCATTCAAGGAATTGTAGTGGTTTTGCTTGAATTTTAAGATATGAGGGTCTTAAAATGAGTTTCCCAGTAGCACATGCAGTGCACATAAAATCTGAAGATTGTGGGAATTTAGCTTCATTTAAGTCATGACCATTGGAATTGCAGATAATTTTCCTCATCATCCCTATACCAGGATGACCAAGGCGATCATGCCAAGTTTGGAATGCATTTACATTCTGAAAAATTACCTTATCATAGCGTGTTTCACGGGTTTTATGCACGTGCAGTACAATCCTGATGATAAAGAGGGAATTTTCTCAAATATATGTTTGCCACATCCGTTGTCTTTGGTAAAGAGGAGATATTCCTCTTTGTTATCTTCATAAGTTTCAATGTGGAAACCATTTTTGCGGATATCTCTATAACCTATGAGGGTACGAGTTGAATCGGGATACAATAAAGCATCCTCAATTACAATTTGTGTACCCATAGGGAGGGTAAATATGGCACGTCCTTTGCCAACAATTACCGCATCGCGTCCAGCGATTGTTAAAATATCTCCATTCAATTTTGTAAGAGTTTGGAAATACTTTATTTCCCTAAGTATAGAGTTTGTGGTGCCACTGTCCACAAGGCACATTTCCTCCTCCATTGGATTGACTCCCGTAGAAATCTATATATTAAAAATGTGGAATTTTCAGTTTAATGAAAAAACACTTTATTGGATATATAGAATACATACAAATTTTATTGATATCAAAGTGCTGATACAATATATATTGTGTTTTTACAATATATAATGAGTATAATAACAATAATAATATGTTTTTATTACAAAAATATGATGGATGTAAACAAATAAAATATCTAAATGGAGTCAATTGACTAGTCAAAGTCCCCGAACATGTCGGCGGCGTATTCGATCATCATATTCTCCGTGTCCATGGAGTCCTGCGATATATGGAATTCCTTGTTGTTACTTGGTGCTCCTCGAGCATCTTGCGAACAACCAGCTTCCATGTTGTTATCAGGTTGAAGATTGAAGTGAGCTTCATATCTTGCTCCTTGGGCAGGTCTGTTACGTCCCATGGATTGCAGGTAGAGGTTTACCAGATGTCTTGGGGTGCGGCATTTTTTGGTGACATGCTTGTAGCATCCACATTTCTGGCAAAGTTTAGTTTTATCAAACTTATTCTTTGTTATGCGCTTCCCCTTGTCTGAATTTTGTGGCTTGTTCTTCTTGTTGTGGTTGCTCTTGCCCTTGAAGTTCTTGTTTTGGCCTTTGAAAGAACCATTGAACTTGGTATTTTTCTGAAAATTTGCATGTACTTTAGGCAGAGGAGCGGCCCCAACTAGGCGTTGATTACTATTCTTTAGCAGAAGTTCATCGTGTTTCTCAGCCTGGAGGAGCACATGTATAAGTTCAGAGTAAACTGTATAATTGCGGGCACGATATTGTTCTTTGTAGGATCCTGTCATTTGGGGAGCATAGTGGATAGAGTCTTTTCTATCTTATCTGCTTACATGGCTCCTTCTCGCAAAACCGCAACTTTGAACAAATTTTATGAACCTCATGATTATAAGCTCCGATCGATTTGAAATCTTGGAGTCTTAAATGGGTCCACTCATGACTAGCTTCAGGAAGTATAACTGCCTTTTGCTATTCATATCCAGTCTTAAGTGATTGCCACATATTGCTTGGAGATTCCTCCATCAAATATTCAGATTTCAGATCTGGATGGATATGGTGCCTTATTATGTATAAAGCAGCATATTGTTGTTGTTCGGTTAATTATGCAATTCCCTCTTGGGGAGGGTCTATAGGAGGTATTGTTGGGGAACGTAGTAATTTTAAAAATTTCCTACGCACACGCAAGATCATGCTGATGGCATAGCAATGAGAGTGGAGAGTATTGTCCACGTACCCTCGTAGACCGTAAGCGGAAGCGTTATGACAACGCGGTTGATGTAGTCGTACGTCTTCACGATCCGACCGATCCAAGTACCGAACGTACGGCACCTCCGAGTTCAGCACACGTTCAGCTCGATGACGATCCCGGACTCGATCCAGCAAAGTGTCGGGATGAGTTCCACAAGACGACGGCGTGGTGGCGATGATGATGCTCTACTGACGCAGGGCTTCGCCTAAACTCATGACGATATGACCGAGGTGGAATATGGTGGAGGGGCACCGCACACGGCTAAGGAACGATCCGTAGATCAACTTGTGTGTCATGGGGTGCCCCCTGCCCCGTATATAAAGGAGCAAGGGGAGGAGGCCGGCCCTAGGAGGCGGCGCCAAGTGTGGAGTCCTACTAGGACTCCCTAGTCCTAGTAGGATTCCACCTCCCTTGTTGGAGTAGGAGAGGGGAAAGAGGGGAGAGGAAGAAGGAAAGGGGGCTGCGCCTTGTCCAATTCGGACTGTCCAATTCGGACCAGAGGGGGGGGGCGCAGGCCTCCTTCCTTTTAGCCTATCTCCTCTATTCCCGTATGGCCCAATAAGGCCCATATACTCCCCGGCGAATTCTCGTAACTCTCCGGTACTCCGAAAAATACCTGAATCACTTGGAACCTTTCCGAACTCCGAATATAGTCGTCCAATATATCGATCTTTACGTCTCGACCATTTCGAGACTCCTCGTCATGTCCCCAATCTCATCCGGGACTCCGAACTCCTTCGGTACATCAAAACTCATAAACTCATAATATAAGCATCGCCATCGAAACCTTAAGCGTGCGGACCCTACGGGTTCGAGAACTATGTAGACATGACCTAGAACTATTCTCGGTCAATAACCAATAGCGGAGCCTGGATGCCCATATTGGCTCCTACATATTCTACGAAGATCTTTATCGGTCAAACCGCATAACAACATACGTTGTTCCCTTTGTCATCGGTATGTTACTTGCCCGAGATTCGATCGTCGGTATCCAATACCTAGTTCAATCTCGCTACCGCAAGTCTCTTTACTCGTTACGTAATGCATCATTCCGTAACTAACTCATTAGTTACATTGCTTGCAAGGCTTATAGTGATGTGCATTACCGAGAGGGCGGAGATACCTCTCCGATAATCGGAGTGACAAAACCTAATCTCGAAATACGCCAACCCAACATGTACCTTTGGAGACACCTGTAGTACTCCTTTATAATCACCCGATTCGTTGTGACGTTTGGTAGCACCAAAGTGTTCCTCCGGTAAACGGGAGTTGCATAATCTCATAGTTACAGGAACATGTATAAGTCATGAAGAAAGCAATAGCAACATACTAAACGATCAAATGCTAAGCTAACGGAATGGGTCAAGTTAATCACATCACTCTCCTCATGATGTGACCCGTTAATCAAATGACAACTCTTTTGTCCATGGTTAGGAAACATAACCATCTTTGATAAACGAGCTAGTCAAGTAGAGGCATACTAGTGACACTATGTTTTGTCTATGTATTCACACATGTATTATGTTTCCGGTTAATACAATTCTAGCATGAATAATAAACATTTATCATGATATACGGAAATAAATAATAACTTTATTATTGCCTCTAGGGCATATTTCCTTCAGTCTCCCACTTGCACTAGAGTCAATAATCTAGTTCACATCGCCATGTGATTTAACACCAATATTCATATTTGTATATGATTAACACCCATAGTTCACATCGTCATGTGACCAACACCCAAAGGGTTTACTAGAGTCAATAATCTAGTTCACATTGCAATGTGATTAACACCCAAAGAGTACTAAGGTGTGATCATGTTTTGCTCGTGAGAGAAGTTTAGTCAATGGAGTCCTCACATTCAGAGCCGTATGTATTTTGCAAATATTCTATGTCTACAATGTTCTCGCACGGAGCTACTCTAGCTAATTGCTCCCACTTTCAATATGTATCCAGATTGAGACTTAGAGTCATCTGGATCGGTGTAAAAAGCTTGCATCGATGTAACTCTTTATGACGGGATCTTTTATCACCTCCATAATCGAGAAATATTTCCTTAGTCCTCACTAAGGATATTCTTGACCGCTGTCCAGTGATCTACTATTAGATCAAAATTGTATTCCTTTGCCAAACTCAGAGTAAGGTATACAATAGGTCTGGTACATAACATAGCATACTTTATAGAACCTATGATCGAGGCATAGAGAATGACTTTTCATTCTTCTTTCTATTTTCTCGCCGTGGTCGGGCTTTGAGTCTTACTCAATTTCACACCTTGTAACACAGGCAAGAAACCTTTTCTTTGACTGTTCCATTTTGAACTACTTCAAAATCTTGTCAAGGTATGTACTCATTGAAAAACTTATCAAGTGTCTTGATCTATCTCTATAGATCTTGATGCTCAATATGTAAGCAGCTTCACTGAGGTCTTTCTTTTAAAGAACTCCTTTCAAATACTCCTTTATGCTTTCCAGAAAAATTCTACATCATTTCTGATCAACAATATGTCATTCACATATACTTATCGAAATCTTGTAGTGCTCCCACTCACTTTCTTGTAAATACAAAGCTTCTCCAAAAGTCTCAGATAAAACCATATGCTTTGATCACACTATCAAAGCGTTTATTCCAACTCCGAGATGCTTGCACCAGTCCATAGATGGATCATTTGAAGCTTGCACATTTTGTTAGCTCCTTTAGGATTGACAAAACCTTCGTTGCATCATATACAACTCTTCTTTAATAAATCCATTAAAGAATGTAGTTTTGACATCCATTTGCCAGATTTCATAAAATGTGGCAATTGCTAACATGATTCGGACAGACTTAAGCATCGCTACAGTTGAGAAAATCTCATTGTAGTCAACACCTTGAACTTGTCGAAAACCTTTCTGTGACAAGTCGAGCTTTGTAGATAGTAATACTACTATCAGCATTTATCTTCCTCTTGAAGATCCATTTATATAATATGGCTTGCCGATCATCGGGCAACTCCATCAAAGTCCACACTTTGTTCTCATACATGGATCCCATCTCAGATTTCATGGCCTCAAGCCATTTCATGAATCTGGGCTCATCATCGCTTCCTCATAGTTCGTAGGTTCATCATGGTCTAGTAACATGACTTCGAACATCATTACCGTACCACTCACAGTGCGGATCTTACTCTGGAAGACCTACGAGGTTTGGTAGCAACTTGATCTGAAGTTTCATGATCATCATCATTAACTTCCTTACTAATTGGTGTAGGAATCATCGAACTGATTTACGTGATGAACTACTTTCCAATAAGGGAGAAGGTACAATTACCTCATCAAGTTCTACTTTCCTCCCACTCACTTCTTTCGAGAGAAACTTCTTCTCTAGAAAGGATCCATCTTAGCAACGAATATCTTGCCTTCGGATCTGTGATAGAAGGTGTACCCAATAGTTACCTTTGGGTATTCTATGAAGACGCACTTCTCCGATTTGGGTTCGAGCTTATCGGTGAAAACTTTTTCACATAAGCATCACAACTCCAAACTTTAAGAAACGACAGCCTTAGATTTCTTGTTAAACCATAGTTCATACGGTGTCGCCTCAACGGATTTAGATGGTGCCCTATTAAACGTGAATGCAGCTGTCTCTAATGCATAACCCCAAAACGATAGTGGTAAACCGATAAGAGACATCATAGATCGCACCATATCTAGTAAAGCACGATTACGACGTTCGGACACACCATTACATTGTGGTGTTCCAAGTAGCGTGAGTTGCTTGAAACTATTTCACATTGTTTCAAATGAAGACCAAACTTCGTAACTCAAAAATTCATCTCCACAATCAGATCGTAGAAACTTTATTTTCTTGTTACAATGTTTTTCCACTTCACTCTGAAATTCTTTGAACTTTTCAAATGTTTCAGACTTATGTTTCATCAAGTAGATATACCCATATCTGCTCAAATCATCTGTGAAGGTCAGAAAATAACGATACACGCCGCGAGCCTTAATACTCATTGGATCGCATACATCGATATGTATTATTTCCAATAAGTCAGTAGCTCGTTCCATTGTTCCGGGGAACGGAGTTTTAGTCATCTTGCCCAAAAGGCACGGTTCGCAAGCATCAAATAATTCATAATCAAGTGATTCCAAAAATCCATCTTTTATGGAGTTTCTTCATGCGTTTTACACCGATATGACCCAAACGGCGATTGCCACAAATAAGTTGCACTATCATTATTAACTTTGCATCTTTTGGCATCAATATTATGAATATGTGTATCACTACGATCGAGATCCAACAAACTATTTTCATTGGGTGTATAACCATCGAAGGTTTTATTCATGTAAACAGAATAACAATTATTCTTTAACTTTAAATGAATAACCGTTTTGCAATAAACATGATCAAATCATATTCATGCTCAACGCAAACGCTAAATAACATTTATTTGGCTTTTAACACTAATCTCGAAAATATAGGGAGTGTATGATGATGATCATATCAATCTTGGAACTATTTCCAACACTCATTGTCACTTCCCCTCAACTAGTCTCTGTTTATTATGTAACTCCTGTTTCGAGTTACTAATCTTAGCAACCGAACAAGTATCAAATACTCAGAGGCTACTATAAACACTAGTAAGGCACACATCAAACACCTGTATATCAAATATACCCTCGTTCACTTTGCCATCCTTCTTATCTACCAAATATTCAGGTTATTTCTGCTTCCAGTGATCATTTCCTTTGCGGTAGAAGCACTTTCGGTTTAGGGCTTTGGTCCAGCTTTGGGCTTCTTCATGGAGCGACAACTTGCTTGTCATTCTTCTTGAAGTTCCCTTTCTTTCCCTTTGCCCTTTTCTTGAAACTAGTGGTCTTGTCAATCATCAACACTTGATGCTCTTTTCTTGATTTCTCCCTTCGTCGTTTTCAGCATCACGAAGAGCTTGGGAATTACTTTTGTCATCCCTTGCATATTATAGTTCATCACGAAGTTCTACTAACTTGGCGATGGTGACTAGAGAACTACGACAATCACTATCTTATCTGGAAGATTAACTCCCACTTGATTCAAGCGATTGAAGTACCCAAACAATCTGAGCACATGCTCACTAGTTGAGCGATTCTCCTCCATCATTTAGCTATAGAACTTGTTGGAGACTTCATATCTCTCAACTCGGGTATTTGCTTGAAATATTAACTTCAACTCCTGGAACATCTCATATGGTCCATGACGTTCAAAACGTCTTTGAAGTCCCGATTCTAAGCCGTTAAGTATGGTGCACTAAACTATCAAGTAGTCATCATATTGAGCTAGCCAAACGTTCATAACGTGCGCATTTGCTCCTGCAATAGGTCTGTCACCTAGCGGTGCATTAAGGACATAATTCTTACGTGCAGCAATGAGGATAAACCTCAGATCACGGATCCAATCCACATCATTGCTACTAACATTTTTCAATACAATTTTCTCTAGGAACACATATAAAAACATAGGGAAGCAACAAGGCGAGCTATTGATCTACAACATAATTTGCAAAATACTACCAGGACTAAGTTCATGATAAATTAAAGTTCAATTAATCATATTACTTAAGAACTCCCACTTAGATAGACATCTCTCTAGTCATTTAAGTGATTACGTGATCCAAATCAACTAAACCATGTCCGATCATCACGTGAGATGGAGTAGTTTCAATGGTGAACATCACTATGTTGATCATATCTACTATATGATTCACGTTCGACCTTTCGGTCTCCGTGTTCCGAGGCCATATCTGTATATGCTAGGCTCGTCAAGTTTGACCTCAGTATTCCGCGTGTGCAACTGTTTTGCACCCGTTGTATTTGAACGTAGAGCCTATCACACCCGATCATCACGTGGTGTCTCAGACGAAGAACTTTCGCAACGGTGCATACTCGGGAGAACACTTCTTGATATTTAGTGAGAGATCATCTTATAATGCTACCGTCAATCAAAGCAAGATAAGATGCATAAAGGATAAACATCACATGCAATCAATATAAGTGATATGATATGGCCATCATCATCTTGTGCTTGTGATCTCCATCTCAAGCACCGTCGTGATCACCATCGCCACCGTAGCGACACCTTGATCTCCATCGTAGCATCGTTGTCGTCTCGCCAACTATTGCTTCTACGACTATCGCTACTGCTTAGTGATAAAGTAAAGCAATTACATGGCGTTTGCATTTCATACAATAAAGCAACAACCATATGGCTCCTACCAATTGCCGATAACTCGGTTACAAAACATGATCATCTCATACAATAAAATATAGCATCACGTCTTGACCATGTCACATCACAACATGCCCTGCAAAAACAAGTTAGACGTCCTCTACTTTGTTGTTGCAAATTTTTACGTAGCTGCTACGGGCTGAGCAAGAACCGTTCTTACCTACGCATCAAAACCACAACGATAGTTTGTCAAGTTGGTGCTGTTTTAACCTTCACAAGGAACGGGCGTAGCCACACTCGGTTCAACTAAAGTGAGAGAGACAGACACCCGCCAGTCACCTTTAAGCAACGAGTGCTCGCAGCGGTGAAACCAGTCTCGCGTAAGCGTACGCGTAATGTCGGTCCGGGCCGCTTCATCTCACAATACCGCCGAACCAAAGTATGACATGCTGGTAAGCAGTTGAAGGAAATATGCCCTAGAGGCAATAATAAAGTTATTATTTATTTCCTTATATCATGATAAATGTTTATTATTCATGCTAAGAATTGTATTAACCGGAAACATAATACATGTGTGAATATATAGACAAACAGTATGTCACTAGTATGCCTCTACTTGACTAGCTTGTTAATCAAAGATGGTTATGTTTCCTAACCATGAACAAGGAGTTGTTATTTGATTAACAAGGTCACATCATTAGTAGAATGATCTGATTGACATGACCCATTCCGTTAGCTTAACACTTGATCGTTTAGTATGTTAATGCTTTCTTCATGACCTATACATGTTCCTATAACTATGAGATTATGCAACTCCCGTTTACGGAGGAACACTTTGGGTACTACCAAACGTCACAACGTAATCGGGTGATTATAAAGGAGTACTACAGGTGTCTCCAAAGGTACTTGTTGGGTTGGCGTATTTCGAGATTAGGTTTTGTCACTCCGATTGTCGGAGAGGTATCTCAGTGCCTTCTCGGTAATGCACATCACTTAAGCCTTGCAAGCATTACAACTAATAAGTTAGTTGTGAGATGATGTATTACGGAACGAGTAAAGAGACTTACCGTAACGAGATTGAACTAGGTATTGGATACCGACGATCGAATCTCGGGTAAGTAACATACCGATGACAAAGGGAACAACGTATGTCGTTATGCGGTTTGACCGATAAAGATCTTCGTAGAATATGTAGGAACCAATATGGGCATCCAGGTTCCGCTATTGGTTATTGACCGAGAATGGTTCTAGGTCATGTCTACATAGTTCTCGAACCCGTAGGGTCCGCACGCTTAACGTTTCGATGACAGTTCATAATGAGTTTATAAGTATTGATGCACCGAAGTTTGTTCGGAGTCCCGGATGTGATCACGGACATGACGAGGAGTCTCGAAATGGTCGAGACATAAAGATTGATATATTGGAAGCCTATGTTTGGACTTCGGAAGGGTTCCGAGTGAAATCGGGAATTTATCGGAGTACCGGGAGGTTACCGGAACCCCCCGGGAACTACATGGGCCATAGTGGGCCTTAGTGGAAAGGAGAGAGGGCCAGCCCTAGGTGGCGCGCCCCCTTCCCCTAGTCCTATTAGGACTAGGAAAGGTGGGCCGCCCCTCTCTCTCTTTCCCCCTCCGGAATCCTAATCCAACTAGGATTGGAGGGAGTCCTACTCCCGGAGGGAGTAGGACTCCTTGCGCCTCCCCTTGGGCCGCCACCTCCCCTTGGCTCCTTTATATCTGAGGGGGGGCACCCCGAAGACACAAGTTGATCTACGGATCGTTCCTTAGCCGTGTGCGGTGCCCCTCCACCATATTCCACTTGGTCATATCGTCAGAGAGCTTAGGCGAAGCCTCGCTACCGGAGAAGTCATATCGTCGCGGAGCTTAGGCGAAGCCCTGCGTCGGTGGAGCATCAACATCGTCACCACGCCGTCAGGTTGACGGAACTCATCCCGACACTTTGCTTTGGATCGGAGTCCGGGATCGTCATCGAGCTGAACGTGTGCGTAACTCGGAGGTGCCGCACGTTCGGTGCTTGGATCGGTCGGATCGTGAAGACGACGACTACATCAACCGCGTTGTTATAACGCTTCGCTTTCGGTCTCACGAGTGCGTGGGCGGACACTCTCCCCTCTCGTTGCTATGCCATCACCATGGTCTTGCGTGATCGTAGGAAATTTTTGAAATTACTGCGTTCCCCCAACAGTGGCATCCGAGCACGGTTTTATGCGTTGATGTCATATGCACGAGTAGAACACAAGTGAGTTGTGGACGATACAAGTCATACTGCCTACCAGCATGTCATACTTTGGTTCAGCGGTATTGTTGGGCGAGACGATCCGGACCAACCTTACGCCAGACGCTTTACGCGAGACCGGTTCCCTCGACGTGCTTTGCACATAGATGGCTTGCGGAAGACTGTCTCTCCAACTTTAGTTGAACTGAAAAGTGGCTACGCCGGTCCTTGAGAAGGTTAAACGGAGTCTATTTGACAAACTATCGTTGTGGTTTTGATGCGTAGGTAAGAACGGTTCTTGCTCAGCCCGTAGCAGCCACGTAAAACTTGCAACAACAAAGTAGAGGACGTCTAACTTGTTTTTGCAGGGCATGTTGTGATGTGATATGGTCAAGACGTGATGCTATATTTTATTGTATGAGATGATCATGTTTTGTAACCGAGTTATCGGCAATGGCAGAGCCATATGGTTGTCGCTTTATTGTATGCAATGCAATCGCGATGTAATGCTTTACTTTATTACTAAGCGGTAGTGATAGTCGTGGAAGCATAAGATTGGCGAGACGACAACGATGCTACGATGGAGATCAAGGTGTCGCGCCGGTGGCGATGGTGATCATGACGGTGCTTGGCGATGGAGATCACAAGCACAAGAAGATGATGACCATATCATATCACTTATATTGATTGCATGTGATGTTTATCCTTTATGCATCTTATCTTGCTTTGATTGACGGTAGCATTATAAGATGATCTCTCACTAAAAATTATCAAGAAGTGTTCTCCTGAGTATGCACCGTTGCCAAAGTTCGTAGTACCCGGACACGTCGTGATGATCGGGTGTGATAAGTTCTACGTCCATCTACAACGGGTGCAAAACAGTTGCACACGCGGAATACTCAGGTTAAACTTGACGAGCCTAGCATATAACAGATATGGCCTCGGAACACGGAGACCGAAAGTTCGAACGTGAATCATATAGTAGATATGATCAACATAGTGATGTTCACCGTTGAAACTACTCCGTCTCACGTGATGATCGGACACGGTTTAGTTGATATGGATCACGTGATCACTTAGATGACTAGAGAGATTTCTGCCTAAGTGGGAGTTTCTTAATATGATTAATTGAACTTAAATTTATCATGAACTTAGTACCGATAGTATTTTTGCTTGTCTATGTTTCTTTGTAGATAGATGGCTCGTCTTTGTTGTTCCGTTGAATTTTAATGCGTTCCTTGAGAAAGCTAAGTTGAAAGATGATGGTAGCAATTACACGGACTGGGTCCGTAATTTGAGGATTATCCTCATTGCTGCACGTAAAATTACGTCTGGAAGCACCGCTGGGTGACAACTGCTGCAGATCTTGAGCGAGAAGTTATGAGCGTCACGGCAAAGCAGCGGTGATGACTACTCTATAGTTCGGTGTGCCATGCTTTACGGCTTAGAACCGGGTCTTCAACGACGTTTTGAACGTCATGGAGCATATGAGATGTTCCAGGAGTTGAAGTTAATATTTCAAGCAAATGCCCGGATTGAGAGATATGAAGTCTCCAATAAGTTCTATAGCTGCAAGATGGAGGAGAATAGTTACATCGGTGAGCACATACTCAGAATGTCCGGGTATAACAATCACTTAATTCAGCTGGGAGTTAATCTTCCGGATGATAGTGTCATTGATGAATTCTCCAATCATCGCCACCAAGCTACAAGAGCTTCGTGATGAACTATAATATGCAAGGGATGACTAAGACAATTCTGAGCTCTTCGCGATGCTAAAAGCTGCGGAGGTAGAAATCGAAAAGGAGCATCAAGTGTTGATGGTCAACAAGACCACTAGTTTCAAGAAAAGGGCAAAGGAAAGAAGAAGGAAACTTCAAAAGAACAGCAAGAAAGTTGCTGATCAAGAGAAGAAACCCAAGTCCGGACCTAAGCCCTAAACCGGAGTGTTTCTACCGCAAGCGCACGGACCTTTGAAGCGGAACTGCCCCAAGTATTTGGCGGATAAAAAGGATGGCAAGGTGAACAAAGGTATATGTGATATACATGTTATTGATGTGTACCTTACTAGAGCTCGTAGTAGCACTGGGTATTTGATCTCGGTTACATTGCTAATATTTGCAACTTCAAAGCAGGGACTACGGAATAGACGAGCACTAGCAAAGGACGAGGTGACGATGCGCGTGGGAAATGGTTCCAAAGTCAATGTGATCGCGGTCGGCACGCTACCTCTACATCTACCTTCGGGATTAGTATTAGACCTAAATAATTGTTATTTGGTACCAGCGTTGAGCATGAACATTATATCTGGATCTTGTTTAATGCGAGACGGTTATTCATTTAAATCAGAGAATAATGGTTGTTCTATTTATATGAATAATATCTTTTATGGTCATGCACCCTTGAAGAATGGTCTATTCTTGTTGAATCTCGACAAGAGTGATACACATATTCATAATGTTGAAGCCAAAAGATACAGAGTTGATAATGATAGTGCAACTTATTTGTGGCACCGCCGTTTAGGTCATATCGGTGTAAAACGCATGAAGAAACTCCATACCGATGGACTTCGAATCACTTGATTATGAATCAATTGGTACTTACGAACCATGCCTCATGGGAAAGATGACCAAAACGCCGTTCTCCTAACTATGGAGCGAGCAACAGATTTATTGGAAATCATACATACCGATGTTTGTGGTCCAATGAATGTTGAGGCACTGTGGCGGGTATCAAGTTATTTTCTCACCTTCACAGATGATTTGAGCAGATATGGGTATGTCTACTTAATGAAACACAAATCTGAAACATTTGAAAAGTTCAAAGAATTTCAGAGTGAAGTAGAAAATCATCGTAACAAGAAAATAAAATTCCTACGATCTGATCGTGGAGGAGAATATTTGAGTTACGAGTTTGGTTTACATTTGAAACAATGTGGAATAGTTTCGCAACTCACGCCACCCGAACACCACAGAGAAATGGTGTGTCCGAACGTCAGAGTCGTGATTTTACTAGATATGGTGCGATCAATGATGTCAATTTCCGATTTACCGCTATCGCTTTTGGGGTTATGCTTTAGAGACGGCCGCATTCACGTTAAATAGGACACCGTCAAAATCCGTTGAGACGACACCTTATGAACTGTGGTTTGGCAAGAAACCAAAGTTGTCGCTTTCTTAAAGTTTGGGGCTGCGATGCTTATGTAAAGAAACTTCAACCAGATAAGCTCGAACCCAAATCGGAAAAATGTGTCTTCATAGGATACCCAAAGGAGATCGTTGGGTACACCTTCTATCACAGATCTGAAGGCAAGATTTTCGTTGCTAAATTCGGATCCTTTCTAGAGAAAGAGTTTCTCTCGAAAAGAAGTGAGTGGGAGGAAAGTAGAACTTGATGAGATAATCAGATTCGCTTCCCTTATTGGAAAGTAGTTCATCACAAGAAATGGTTCTGTGACAACTACACCAATTAGTGAAGAAACTAATGATGATGATCATGAAGCTTCAGATCAAGTTACTATCGAACCTCAGAGGGTCAACCGTAATAAAATACGGACCAGAGTGGTACGGTAATCCTATTCGGAAGTCATGTTACTTGACCATGGCGAACCTACAAACTATGAAGAAGCGATGGTGAGCCCAGATTCGCTGAAATGGCCGGAAGCCATGAAATCTGAGATGGGATCCATGTATGAGAACAAAGTTTGGACTTTGGTTGACTTGCCCGATGATCGGCAAGCCATTGAAAATAAATGGATCTTTAAGAAGAAGACTGACGCCGATGGTAATGTAACCGTCTACAAAGCTCGACTTGTTGCGAAAGGTTTTCGACAAGTTCAAGGGGTTGACTACGATGAGACTTTCTCACCAGAAGCGATGCTTAAGTCCGTCCGAATCATGTTAGCAATTGCCGATTTTATGATTATGAAATTTGGCAAATGGATGTAAAAACTGCATTCTTGAATGGATTTCTAGAAGAAGAGTTGTATATGATGCAACCAGAAGGTTTTGTCGATCCAAAAGGTGCTAACAAAGTGTGCAAGCTCCAACGATCAATTTATGGTGCAGTGCAAGCCTCTGAGTTGGAATAAACGCTTTGATAGTGTGATCAAAGCATATGGGTTTACATGCACTTTTGGAGAAGCCTCAGATTTACAAGAAAGTGAGTGGGAGCTCAGAGCATTTCCGATATTATATGTGGACGACATATTATTAATTGGAAATGATATAGAATTTCTGGATGGCATAAAAGGATACTTGAATAAAAGTTTTTCAATGAAAGACCTCGGTGAAGCTGCTTACATATTGGGCATCAAGATCTATAGAGATAGATCAAGACGCTTAATTGGACTTTCACAAAGCACATACCTTGATAAAATTTTGAAAAAGTTCAAAATGGATCGTGCAAAGAAAGGTTTTTGCCTGTGTTGCAAGGTATAAGATTGAGTAAGACTCAATGCCCGACCACAAAGCAGAAGATAGAGAGACAATGAAAGATGTTCCTATGCTTCAGCCATAGGCTCTATCATGTATGCAATGCTGTGTACCGCACTGACGTATGCTTAGCTATAAGCTTGGCAGGAAGGTACCAAAGTAATCCAGGAATGGATCCTTTGGACAGCGTCAAGAACATCCCGAAATACACGAAAAGGACTAAGGATATGTTTCTCATATATGGAGGTGACAAAGAGCTAGTCGTAAATGGTTACGTCGACGAAGTTTTGACACCGATCCGACGATTCTAAATCGCAAACCGGATACGTGTTTTTATTAAACGGTGGAGCCGCTGGTTGGTGCAGTTCTAAACAAAGCGCCGTGGCGGGATCTACATGTGAAGCGGAATACATAGCTGCTTCGAAGCAGCGAATGAAGGAGTCTGGATGAAAGAGTTCATTTCCGATCTAGGTGTCATACCTAGTGCATCGGGACCGATGAAGATCTTCTGTGACAATATCGGTGCAATTGCCTTGGCAAAGGAATCCGTGTTTCACAAGAGGACCAAGCACATCAAGAGACGCTTCAATTCCATTCGGGACCAAGTCCAAGTGGGAGACATAGAGATTTGCAAAATACATACGGATCTGAATGTTGCGCATCTGCTGACTAAGCCTCTTCCACGAGCAAAACATGATCAGCACCAAGACTCCATGGGTGTTAGGATCATTACTTTGTAATCTAGATTATTGACTCTAGTGCAAGTGGGAGATCAAGGAAATATGCCCTAGAGGCAATAATAAAGTTATTATTTATTTCCTTATATCATGATAAATGTTTATTATTCATGCTAAGAATTGTATTAACCGGAAACATAATACATGTGTGAATATATAGACAAACAGTATGTCACTAGTATGCCTCTACTTGACTAGCTTGTTAATCAAAGATGGTTATGTTTCCTAACCATGAACAAGGAGTTGCTATTTGATTAACAAGGTCACATCATTAGTAGAATGATCGATTGACATGACCCATTCCGTTAGCTTAACACTTGATCGTTTAGTATGTTAATGCTTTCTTCATGACCTATACATGTTCCTATAACTATGAGATTATGCAACTCCGTTCGGAGGAACACTTTGGGTACTACCAAGCGTCACAACAAGCGGGTGATTATAAAGGAGTACTACGGTGTCTCCAAAGGTACTTGTTGGGTTGGCGTATTTGAGATTAGGTTTTGTCACTCCGATTGTCGGAGAGGTATCTCAGGCCTTCTCGGTAATGCACATCACTTAAGCCTTGCAAGCATTACAACTAATAAGTTAGTTGTGAGATGATGTATTACGGAGCGAGTAAAGAGACTTACGGTAGCGAGATTGAACTAGGTATTGGATACCGACGATCGAATCTCGGGTAAGTAACATACCGATGACAAAGGGAACAAATGTCGTTATGCGGTTTGACCGATAAAGATCTTCGTAGAATATGTAGGAACCAATATGGGCATCCAGGTTCCGCTATTGGTTATTGACCGAGAATGGTTCTAGGTCATGTCTACATAGTTCTCGAACCCGTAGGGTCCGCACGCTTAACGCTTTCGATGGCAGTTCATAATGAGTTTATAAGTATTGATGCACCGAAGTTTGTTCGAGTCCCGGATGTGATCACGGACATGACGAGGAGTCTCGAAATGGTCGAGACATAAAGATTGATATATTGGAAGCCTATGTTTGGACTTGGAAGGGTTCCGAGTGAAATCGAATTCTGAGTACCGGGAGGTTACCGGAACCCCCGGAACTACATGGGCCATAGTGGGCCTTAGTGGAAAGGGAGAGAGGGCCAGCCCTAGGTGGTCGCGCCCCCCTTCCCTAGTCCTATTAGGACTAGGAAAGGTGGGCCGCCCTCTCTCTCTCTCTTTCCTCCGGGAATCCTAATCCAACTAGGATTGGAGGGGAGTCCTACTCCCGGAGGAGTAGGACTCCTTGCGCGCGCCTCCTTGGGCGGCCACCTCCCCTTGGCTCCTTTATATCGGGCGGGGGCACCCGAAGACACAAGTTGATCTACGGATCGTTCCTTAGCCGTGTGCGGTGCCCCCTCCACCATATTCCACTTCGGTCATATCGTCAGAGAGCTTAGGCGAAGCCTACTGGCCGGAGAAGTCATATCGTCAGCGAGCTTAGGCGAAGCCCTGCGTCGGTGGAGCATCAACATCGTCCTGCCACGTCGTCTTGACGGAACTCATCCTCGACACTTTGCTGGATCGGAGTCCGGGATCGTCATCGAGTGAACGTGTGCGTAACTCGGAGGTGCCGTGACGTTCGGTGCTTGGATCGGTCGGATCGTGAAGACGCATTTACTACATCAACCGCGTTGTTATAACGCGCTTCGCTTTCGGTCTCACGAGGGTACGTGGACGGACACTCTCCCCTCTCGTTGCTATGCCATCACCATGGTCTTGCGTGATCGTAGGAAATTTTTGAAATTATCGTTCCCCAACAGCAAGATGACTTATATCGCCCACAACTTACTTGTGTTCTACTCGTGCATATGACATCTACGCATAAAACCGCACTCGGATGCCATCGCTAGGGAACGTAGTAATTTTAAAAATTTCCCACGCACACTCAAGATCATGGTGATGGCATAGCAACGAGAGTGGAGAGTATTGTCCACGCACTCGTGAGACCGTGAAGCGGAAGCGCTATGACAACGCTGTTGATGTAGTCGCACGCCTTCACGATCCGACCGATCCAAGTACCGAACGCACGACACCTCCGAAGTTCAGCACACGCTCAGCTCGATGACGATCCCTGACCGATCCAAAGAAAGTGTCGGGATGAGTTCCACAAGACGACGGCAGGACGATGATGATGCTTTCATCGACGCAGGCTTCGCCTAAACTCCGCGACGATCCGACCGAGGTGGTATATGGTGGAGGGGGGCACCGCACACGGCTAAGGAACGATCCGTAGATCAACTTGTGTGTCATGGGGTGCCCCCCTGCCCCCGTATATAAAGGAGCCAGGGGGGAGGAGGCCGCCCCTAGGAGGGGGCGCGCCAAGTGTGGAGTCCTACTAGGACTCCCTAGTCCTAGTAGGATTCCACCTCCCTTGTTGGAGTAGGAGAGGGGGAAAGAGGGGGAGAGGAAGAAGGAAAGGGGGGCTGCGCCCCTTGTCCAATTCGGACTGTCCAATTCGGACCAGAGGGGGGGGCGCAGGCCTCCTTCCTTTTAGCCTATCTCCTCTATTCCCGTATGGCCCAATAAGGCCCATATACTCCCCGGCGAATTCTCGTAACTCTCCTAAGATTCAAAAATACCTGAATCACTTGGAACCTTTCCGAACTCCGAATATAGTCGTCCAATATATCGATCTTTACGCCTCGACCATTTCGAGACTCCTCGTCATGTCCCCAATCTCATCCGGGACTCGAACTCCTTCGGTACATCAAAACTCATAAACTCATAATATAACCGTCATCGAAACCTTGTTGCATGGACCCTACGGGTTCGAGAACTATGTAGACATGACCTAGAACTATTCTCGGTCAATAACCAATAGCGGAGCCTGGATGCCCATATTGGCTCCTACATATTCTACTTAAGATCTTTATCGGTCAAACCGCATAACAACATACGTTGTTCCCTTTGTCATCGGTATGTTACTTGCCCGAGATTCGATCGCAGATATCTAATACCTAGTTCAATCTCGCTATCGCAAGTCTCTTTACTCGTTACGTAATGCATCATTCCGTAACTAACTCATTAGTTACATTGCTTGCAAGGCTTATAGTGATGTGCATTACCGAGAGGGCCCAGAGATACCTCTCCGATAATCGGAGTGACAAAACCTAATCTCGAATACGCCAACCCAACATGTACCTTTGGAGACACCTGTAGTACTCCTTTATAATCACCCAGCTTACGTTGGACGCTTTGGTAGCACCTAAAGTGTTCCTCCGTAAACGGAGTTGCATAATCTCATAGTTACAGTGAACATGTATAAGTCATGAAGAAAGCAATAGCAACATACTAAACGATCAAATGCTAAGCTAACGGAATGGGTCATGTCAATCACATCATTCTCCTAATGATGTGACACCGTTAATCAAATGACAACTCTTTTGTGCATGGTTAGGAAACATAACCATCTTTGATAAACGAGCTAGTCAAGTAGAGGCATACTAGTGACACTATGTTTTGTCTATGTATTCACACATGTATTATGTTTCCGGTTAATACAATTCTAGCATGAATAATAAACATTTATCATGATATAAGGAAATAAATAATAACTTTATTATTGCCTCTGGGGCATATTTCCTTCAGGTATAAGTGCAGCTGCAATTCCACGGGATGAAAGACTGATTTTAACATCCATAGCCCATGTAGGATAGTTGTGTCCATCGAGCGCAAGCTCTTCAAATTCTTTGACGGTCATTTTGTCCTACAAGATTGAGAACCAGATATTCGATCAATTTACTTGTATGTAAATTAAAATCATCATGGTCATGTTGTAATAAATTTTGCAATTGTTGTGAATTCAAGTAAAGACTTGAACTTTGTTTAGATTATATAAATATTTGCATATTAATTCTATTCGAATTAAGTCTATTTTTGTGCTACATAGGCATTTTGGACTTAAGCGGCCACGTAATTAATATTTGAGTTGCAAGAATAAATGATTTTCAATTGCAAAATAATATTATTGTACCATTTGTACATGTTATAGGGATTGCAAATTGCAAACACATTGAACATATAATGATTTATAGAAATAATATGGTCTAAACATCAATACACAATTTAATTGAGTACAATATATAATCACATCGAGATACAAGGTCTAAAACATGAGTACTTAATTACAGCACTAGTAGTTGAACCTATCTGCGAATTCCCAAATTTACGGGGCTAAAACATGACAAGCACTAAATTAGTACTAGTAGTTGGACTAATGCACGAAATCCCGATAATATAAGGATTTTTCTGCAATCTAGCCTATAACCCGTTGTTTTTTTTTCTGGTCGTTGCAACATGGGCCACAACCCACGAGGCTTTTCGGCCGAGGCCCATGGCGGCGCCGCTGATGGAGACATCGAGCGGATAAGGGCGACTGGGAGGTGGGGCAGTTGGGGTCAATTCCCCCCATTCCACCGCCGCCGATGGCGCCCAGGGGCAGAAATCGCGGGCAGGGCAAGGGCCATATCCGTGCACTGGACAGAAGGCCACACCTGCGTCCATGCCATTGCCGAAGAAGATGCCCGGCGGTGGCGGGGCCTGGGCGGTGTCGAAGAACTCCTCCTCGCCCAGGAATGGGGCTGCATCCTCGGCGGGAGCCCAGTCCATTGGCGGAGCGACGATGACCACGGTGGACAGCGACAGATGGGTTGCTTGGTCCTGCCTTGCTTGGTCCTGCCTGCTCTGCGGCGGCGGGGCCAGGATGATCCTGACGACCACGATGACCACGGCTGCCGTTGCCTGGGCCCCAATGGCGAGGAACACCAGCACTGTGGCGTCTGGCAGATCGATGGATCTCCCGTCCAATGAATCGAACAAGGGCAGAGGCGATTCTATGCAGGTTCATCCCTGCCATCTCACCTTCTCGTCTCTTCTTGTTCATGCTCTGTTGGTCGAGGCTAGCGTGGATGATAACGTGTAAAGATTTGATGAAAACTTGTGTTTGTTGATTCTGGGCAAAGCCCTATTTATACAAGGATTTGGGGCACCTTCGGAGAGGCGTCCGTTTACAATAGGCGCCTGTGGCGCGAGAAGACGCCCGTACGGACGTTCGCGTCCGTACGGCGCTTTGGACACACGTGACGACTCTTAACGCTAATGACGTTGATTTATTCTTAACAATGAAGAGGCGCTTTGTTCCGGAGCACTTCACTAGGACCTTGTACACACGTTTGCAGCAACTTCGGCAAGGTAACTCTAGTGTTGAGGAGTATTATAAGGAGATCAACATATTACTGATTAGTACAGTGGTAGAGGAGCCTGAAGAAATTGGGAAAACTTTGTTTTTGCCACTCTAGTTTTTGCCCACTTTACTTATGCCACTCTAGAATTTGACATTTCACTTTTGCCACTCTTAGCTTTTGACAATATATCACTTTTGCCCTTTCGTGGCAAAAACAAAATTTTCCAAGTGGCAATTGTGATACATGTCAAATGCTAAGAGTGGCAAAAGTGAAATGAAAAATTATCGCTTTTGCCACGGAATGGCATTTGTGATGTATTATCAAAAGCTAACGGTGGCAAAAGTGAGATGTCAAATTCTAGAGTGACATAAGCAAAGTTGGCAAAAACTAGAGTGGCAAAAACAAAGTTTTCCCGAAGAAATTACAATGGCACGGTTCATGCATGGTCTGAAATCAGAGATACGAGATCGTGTCCATATGGTAGAATATAATGGATTACAGGGACTATTACACAACGCCATTCGAGCGGAGCAGCAAGTAAAGCGTCGTGTCGGTCATGATAATTTATCAAACTTGGTGCGGCATAATTTTCAGAGAGAGGGTGATGGTAATAGTGGTTTCAAATTAGATTCTAAGTCGGCTACCAAGGAAGTATCTCAATCCAAGGTTGAATCGTCTCATGCTTCCAACGCTCGTAGCAGTGATATTGTGTGCTTCAGGTGTGGTGGCAGGGGCATAAGAAGTTTGAGTGTCCTAATGAGAGGAGGGTCCTCCTCATGGAAGAAGGATACATGTCTGCAAGTGATGGAGAAAAAACATATTGACACGTCTAGTGAGAAATCTGAAGATGATGAAAAAATGACTGCGAGTTTTGAAGCCGCAGAAGCATACCCATCATTAATGGTGCAACAAGTGCAAGAGGATCGCATTGAGTATAAGGGGCAACGTTGGAATATTTTTCAGCCACAGTGCAAAATCAACAACGCCAATTGCAAGTTAATTATAGATGGCGGAAGCTACACAAATGCAGTTAGCAAGGGATTGGTGGATGCTTTAGCACTATCTACATGAAAGCACCCGCAACCACACTGCATTGAGTGGTTATATCAGTCTGGCAAGTTGAAAGTTACTCACAAGGTGCGTCTCAGTTTTTCCGTGGGCGATTATACTGATACTGTGATATGTGATGTCTTGCCAATGAATGTGTGCCATGTGTTGTTGGGGAGACCGTGGCAATATGATCGATGTTCCCCACATGAGGGGAGATCCAACACTTATTATTTTTGGATGCCGGAAGGCGGCATGTGTTAGAGCCCATGTTTGATAGCACAATCCAAGTCGATATCGCTGTTTCATTGCCGAAGAAAATTGAGAAGACTACATTTAAACCGAGGACGATTTCTTTTAAAGGAGGAGAGGATGATGTGGCCAATGGTGTTGTAGCTACTAGGAAAGAGAGAAACGCCATGGAGGTGTCTAGTGTTGTGCCATATACTCAAAATATGGTGAGGCACAATAGCATGAGTGCCAAAGAATTGAAGGCGCGGACGCACGCAACTGTACAAGCTTCATCTATACTTTATACTAGATGATGCCCCGCGCGTTGCTGCGGGATATGTAGAAGTATTTTTAGATGATTCAACTTGCGAATTTATTGATCCATATTGATGGACTTGAGTTTAGAAAAACAAAACAACAGCAAAAAAATAAAAACAGCAGCACAATGCAACGGGAAATGGAATAAGATAATATACATGGCAGAGCAGCCGCCTCGTACCACATTTAAATGTACGCCTGCAAAATTTTGTTATCATATTTAGATATCTTGATTATATCAGAATTGTTCCCTACCAGTTGTCTTTTATTGTCGTGTAACAAAGGAAATCAAGGCTAAGCAAATATAATCAAACTTACTTATTGTACTTGAACACATAGACCTTCAAATTATGCAAAAAGAGATAATTCGACTCTGATAAAGCTGAAAAATTACTTCTCGAATGCACATGTATAAATGATGGTTGCTTAGGGACACTATTTTATTTGACGGGAAATTGTTGATAAAATAACATGATATTATATTAATACTTTGTAAATTATATTAACTAAATCTGAAAGGTAATGATAAATTGTACCTGAGTACTCCCTCCAAACATCTAGTGTTTCCAAGCGCTACAGACAATAGCATGCATTTCTTTCATAGAATAATATAATGTAGCTACAGTTGAGAGGCACCACTTAAATGTTCGATGTTAGAATACTACCAATTGAAGTTAAGATTTCTCATATGCATTCATATGATCATAGGTAAAGTGTGTAAAACTTGCCCAATTGAATCAGCAAACATGATCTGCTATATTACGGAGGAAGAGTGAATAGTAACTTTTGTCAGAGCATTGCATAATCTAACTGAGAATATACCTAAATTGTAGATATAAAACTCAGCCAACAAAATCTGCGTGTAGTTTCTGTATCTCTACTACTATTAAACAAGCAAACATATTCATCACTACGTGCACTCAGCCTAAACTACACAGAACAACACGGAGAAATTACAGCCTCCCGATCAGATAACACAGTTTGATCTAACCGTTAAGATTACACAAACCCACGTCAAAAGTACGCTTAGCATTTTTTTCTGGGCGGACGAAAACTCTGCCACTAGCGAGCGGAGGAAAGGTTCGTTTGGCAACGACATAATCCCACCCCCAATTAGCGCTAACCTCTGCCTCTAATCTCATCCCTAAATTAGCGCGTCCCAGCCTTCCCAAATCGCGGTCTCAGCTCTGCTCTGTGCTCCGCCCTCGCCCACCCGCCCGCTTCGCATGCCCCCAAATCCGCCGCCGCCGCGCCGCGCGCAGCAGCACCACCACCCTGCCATCGACGGCAGGAGGAACAGCAGCAACGAGGACGCGTTCCAGGAGGTGGACTCGACGGGGCGGTTCGGGCGGTACGCGGCCGTGCTGGGATGGGCTCCGTCAAGAAGGTGTACTGCTGGTTCGACCAGGGGGTGCACTGAGGTGGCGCGGAATCGGGTGCGCCTGCGCGCGCTGGACCCCGCCATGGTCGACCGCCGCCATGCCAAGGTGCGCCTTCTCCGCTCCCTCCATCGTGATCACATCATAGGCTTCCACGAGGTCTGGCTCGACCATGACGCCGGCGTGCTCAACTTCGTCACCGAGGTCTGCAACTTGGCGCCTCCGCGAGTACTTCGACCGCCACAAGAACATCTCCGTCAAAGCGCTCAAGAAGTGGGCGCTCCTTGAGGGCCTCGACCACCTCCACACCCACGACCCCTGCATCATCCACCGCGACCGTACTTGCAGCAACGTCTTCATCAACAGCAACACCGACCATGTAATACCTGCGCCAATCAATCAATCTCGCTCACCTAGCTAATTACCTATCCTCGCACACTTCTTGGTCCGGACAGCCCCAACGGCGACGAGGACAAACAGTAGGATCCAACGTAAGGTTCTTGGTCCACCCTTTTCACCGCACTGGATTAGGAATGCGTGCTTGTACCTGGTGCTGATGGTTGGGGTTCTGCAGACTTGGCAGAGATCGCGAATTTTCTCGGTATCATGCAAAGCGATTTAGGTGAGAGGAATGCAGCTCTTTGTTCTTTGAGGCTTACTTTTTTTAGTGTTAGATTTTGTTACACACAGATGGCAGATATCTGCTGTGTGACGAGAATTGCAAACTCAGATTCAGTGGGCGCCATCTTTTGTGGTGTTGCATGGCAGATGCAGGCAGTTGGATCTTCTCCGTCTAATTGTCAACTTGGTGGAAGCTAGCTGCTATACCGACAACACAGAGTGGAGGTTAGTTTAACACTTTACTCTTTGTACTATAATTTCTCTGTGCTGGTTATACAAAACCATTAGTCAGATTCTCATAATCGGTAGCTATTTTCAGTTAAACATTTTCTAGCACTGTAAGCAGAAAAGATTGTTTGATGCAAAATGTACTTCATTTACGGAAAGTATTAGATGATGTTTTAACCTCAGTTATTGGTGCATCTGAAACATAAATTACCTGACAAATTGCTCCCTCGCAGTGTTGATGAGCAGTTAGAAAGGATGTACAACTTGTAGATTCCATTGCAGAGAAACATGCATAGATTTTTTTTTCAGAAGAGTGCAAGCCTTTTTCTGCTGCTGTCCACATACAACCAATTTACCCCCTGTAAGTGCATCCAATTTTATGTTCTTGTCAGACGTATTATTTAGAAGGCACGGATTTCTAGCACACGTATAATTCTGAAAAGGTATGGATCTGTGTTGCTGTCTTGTGACCCCCCATATGACAAGCAATTTCAAGAACCACCACCATTTCAGTGTGAACATAGAATAAATATAGTACGGGTGTTTAAAAATCTTCCCTTTATGACTGTTTGGAAATCTAAAGTATCACTACTGTTCTATTTCTAAATGATATTTTAGTATCAGATATAAAAATAGCAGGCAAATTTCGGAATAATTACGGTGCATAGTTGGTTAATTTATTCAGAAAGGGGAGAATCATAAGTAGTTGTTGCACTTTAAAGCTTTGCTCGGTTTCTTGTTTAGCTCATTTCTGTTGACTTTTTTACAGCCAAATCAGGAGCTTGGATGTTGTCAGGTTGAATCTCGAGGTTCTCAAGTACTTGTGATGGTATTCTCTTATATATCTAACTAAGCAGATATAGATAATACAAAATTTATTTGTTTTCTATAACTTTACTGCGCATATCGGCATATGTGACCCATTTTTATGTGACCCCAAGAAGAGGAAGGATAGTAATACCCTGATACAATCGTC
The DNA here is from genome assembly GCA_021605145.1 of Aegilops bicornis. Classification (NCBI taxonomy): domain Eukaryota; kingdom Viridiplantae; phylum Streptophyta; class Magnoliopsida; order Poales; family Poaceae; genus Aegilops; species Aegilops bicornis. Next base: position 164,136,903 of record CM038673.1, read on the forward strand.
ATGTATACTGCATTACTGCTGGTCAATGGACATGTGAACCTGTCTTTTAGCAGCTCATATATATGCTGGTTCATGTCATCTTTAGTGCTTAACAACTACTCCCTCCGTGCATAATATAAGACGTTTTTGCAAGCTAAGTTAGCTTTGAAAAACGTCCTATATTATGGGACGGAGTAGTACAAGAGAATGTGCAGGTTATCAAGGGCAAACGACTAGATTCGATTTCAGGATTAACAATCAATTGAGCTGGACGCCTTCAGGCAACTAGAAACTCTTGTATTTATGATCATGCACATATTTAATGCAAAGTAATTTTTTTTACCATCCACGTGTTCATGTTTTACTCCCTCCGTTCCTAAATATAAGTCATTTTAGAGATTCCATCAAGTGACTACATACAGAGCAAAATGAGTGAATATACACTCTAGAATATGTCTACATACATCCGTATGTTATAGTCCATTTGAGATGTCTAAAAACACTTTATTTAGAAACAGAGGGAGTAGATTACAAAAGGAATGATTACCTCAAAGAGCTCCAGGAACTCATTCTAGAATCTCTAAGAGCACATATTTATTGCTTGGAAGTGATTTATGTCATTATCTATTTATTTCATATATATTTGGGATCATTTTTGTATTGGCGCGTCATGTGGTTACCATTGAGTATGTGAATGCTTGCTTAATATAGATGTATATGTAAGAGCTAAAACTTCAATACTGATTCACTGGCCATCTGTTCAAGCCATGTTGGAAATAAAATACTATATAATCACAAGGATGCGAAGCAGGCTGCTACCACTCCTTCAGTCGATCACGCCGCTGCCCGTTGAGGCCCTCAAAAAGGTAGACAACATCGAGGAAAAGGTAGACTCGGCTCCTCCACTCATGCTTCTCTGAATTTATACAAGCTAAATTCAGAACATGGTTCTCTGAATTTCTACAGGCTAAATTCAGTACATGCTTCTCTGAATGTTGGCCTGCCAATTGGTATTGTATTGCAGACTTCAGAGGATTGTATGCAGACCATTTATGCCAATGGATTACTGCATTTTTATGTTAGCTTTAAGACTATTTCAATGTAAGGACTACACAGAATCTCTTTGACAATCTACGGCAAATCATTTTCTGCACAGACAATGCAGTACATGCTTTATGAATATCTGGTGGCTCAGGCCTATTATTATCCTTGCCAGTAACTCTTCTAATGGATAACCGGAGAATTTTATTGAATTTGTACACAACTGAAATTATGTTTGCACCATCTATCTCATCGCATGGCATGTTTAGTCACCATGGCTCTAATACTACACATCCACTTACCTTTGTAGTTATCTGCGAAATTTAGTCAAAATAAATATTTGTAAGTTGAGAATTACTTTTTGGCGGGCTAAAAGGACTGAGTTGTGTGGGAAGAGATGGTTGTTATTGAAGGCCAACTATTGTTGTTCACTCACTTCCTCTTTCTCTTGCTGGTATGAGGTTATTCTTATGATAGCTGGTATTGAAAATGCAACTACCTACCCAAACTCACCAAGCATTGACTAATTTGTCTTCATACATAATGGTATGCTAAAATTTATGTTTTACTTGCTTGGATGATTGTACCATGTCATTTATTTAGAATAGTACCAGGCCATTTATTGAGAATAGTACTGGATCATATATTTAATTCACGGCCTGTTCGGTTTCTCTCCACTCCCGCGACTCAGCTCCCGGAGCGGGGCAAGCTGCTGCAGCTTTTTATGGAGCAGCTCAAACCGAGCTTCGCAGCTCCGCGGAGTTGAGCGGAGTAGAGAGGAACTGAACGATGCCTTGATGGGCACATTGCAGCATTCCTTGGAACTCGAGCCTGACTTGTAGGTGAGTTAGAAATCTACTTCTAAGTTATGGGATGTCGCCAAGCAACCAAAATTATGCTGGGAGTGCCATTCTTGTTGGCCTTCTACTTGAAGAAGCTTGCCATCTACGCCACAAGTCAGAGCGGTTGTTCCCCTACTCCATAGAGATGTGATACTCAACGGTGTTGATTCAAATGATGACGATGGCAAAATAGAAAGATGATTATGAGAAGTTGGACATGTAAAAGATTAATCATAGTACTAAAACATATGTAGATCTTGAGTATGTAGAAACATTAAATAGTGATTGTAACTGAGTACTTGAGCATGGTATTCAAGATTCATAGAATAAAAAGGGTACTAATAGTTTGAAACATGATTGCAATACCTTTTCTTTGGTGGAAATGTATCTTTTTGTATACAACAATTCATTTTATTCAAATATTGCTCGCTACTATCAGATTATCCTTTTACATATAAGTGAATTTTCATATATAATTGTAATATTAGTCTAGACGTGCAACGCACGTACACACTTACTAGTAGGTTTAATGTCTGAAAGGAAGGAGGTTGCTGCTTGAACTGTTAACAGAGGACTATAAGTAGACATTCAGAGGCACATGTGTACAATTAGCAAATGGAAATATTGACTGCTGAATAACTCAAGAAAAAAGCAACGGTTGCCAATCCAAGTAGTCATTTGAACTTACACTACAGGAGATCAGACATTTGACGACGACACTGTACACTTGGCAATCAAACCTTCAGGGGCACATGCGTTCAGTTGAACTACACACCAAATTCTGCAAAAAATACAACGACAAATGACTCAGTACGATGAGTAAGACGTACATGCATATGATGATTTATGAGAGAGAGAGAGAAAACTCTGCAAATACATAACTGAATGTACAAACCGTGATTTATGAGAGAAGAAAATTTATCGATGAACAAAAGGAGCAAATTTATCATACCTTCGTGTGTGTGGGGGTCAACCTGGACCCACGCAAGAACACGATAATACAATAACCAAACAACATGAGTAGATGGATCATGAGGATCACTTATCAGCATTGCCAAAAAATTAGAGGTTGGTACTGAATCCATCGATCTATAACCAAATTCGTACAGATGATTCAACATAATAAGAGCACCTTACCTTTGGTAATTCAGATCAAACATGCAATCTGCTGAAAGTCTACCTACCTCACTTCATAACTGAGAGAACATACGAATCTACAAAAGAAACAACTAATCATATATAGCCGTGATGCTGCAGGCGTGCATGCATAAGAGGTTCCCTACTTACTTAAAACTGAGATTTTCTAGAACTGGCCATGCATGGGTGTGGATGTAATGACTTTGACATGGATTTGGGTCAGTCTGTTCCTGCAGTGCAACATCAAACTCGTAATTGTTCCTGAAAATCCCATGAGGAGAGGAGTAGATCGGCGTTTATCTTGGCACTGTATGAGGCCGGAGAAACTTAGCTTAGCCGGGCTGCCGGAAATGTCACAGGCCGTAGATGCTAGACCTAGGGGAGGATGTTGGGGTTGGGTTGTCGGACACCGGGTGTGGCAACATAGACTCACGGCGGTGGTGCACCATTTGTGGCGGCGAGTTGACCCTCGCAGCCTCGAACTCCATCCAGTAAGATAGCGAGGAGGAGTTGCGGCAGGGGATTCCCGATCGGGACTACAGAGAGTTTGTCCCCTAGACGGGCTATTGATACGTCCATTTTGCATCATGCTTTTATATCAATATTTATCGTATTATGGGCTGTTATTTCACGTTATGTCACAATACTTATGGCTATTTTCTCTTATTTTACAAGGTTTACATGAAGAGGGAGAATGCCGGCGGTGGAATTCTGGGCCGAAAAGGAGCAAATATTGGAGACCTATTCACAAGAACTCCAAAAGTCCTGAAACTCCACGGAATATGTTGAAATAAATAAAGAAAAATCGTCGCCAAAGATGAAGGCCAGGGGCCCATACCCTGCTCACGAGGTGAGGCGCGCTGGGCGCACTTCTACCTCGTGGGCCCCTCGTGGCTCTCCGACGCCCATCTTCTCCTATATGAAGTCTTTCGATGAGAAAAAAATTAGAAGCAACCTTTCGGGACGAAACTCCGCCGCCACGAGGCGGAACCTTAGCGGAACCAATCTAGGGCTCTAGCAGAGCTGTTCTGCCGGGACACTTCCCTCCGGGAGGGGGAAATCATCGTCATCATCATCACCAACGCTCCTCTCATCGGGAGAGGGAAATGTCCATCAACATCTTCACCAGCACATCTCATCTCCAAACCCTAGTTCATCTCTTGTATCCAATTCTTGTCCCCAAGTCCGGGATTGGTGCTAGTAGGTTGCTAGTAGTGTTGATTACTCCTTATAGTTGATGCTAGTTGGTTTATTTGGTGGAAGATCATATGTTCATATCCTTTATGCATATTATTATCCCTCTGATTATGAACATGAATATGCTTTGTGAGTAGTTACGTTTGTTCCTGAGGACAAGAGAGAAGTCTTGCTATTAGTAGTCATGTGAATTTGGTATTCGTTCGATATTTTGATGAGATGTATGTTGTCTAGCCTCTAGTGGTGTTATGTGAATGTCGACTACATAACACTTCACCATTATATGGGCCTAGAGGAAGGCATTGGGAAGTAATAAGTAGATGATGGGTTGCTAGAGTGATGTAAGCTTAAACCCTAGTTTATGCGTTGCTTCGTAAGGGCTGATTTGGATCCATATGTTTCATGCTATGGTTAGGTTTACCTTAATACTTTTGTTGTAGTTGCGGATGCTTGCAATAGAGGTTAATCATAAGTGGGATGCTTGTTCAAGTAAGAACAACACCCAAGCACCGGTCCACCCGCATATCAAATTATCAAAGTACCGAACGCGAATCATATGAACGTGATGAAAACTAGCTTGACGATATTCCCATGTGTCCTCGGGAGCGCTTTTCCTATTATAAGAGTTTGTCATTTGCTACAAAAAGGATTGGGCCACCTTGCTGCACTTTTTTTACTCTTGTTACTTGTTGCTCGTTACAATTTATCTTATCACAAAACTATCAGTTACCACTTATTTCAGTACTTGCAGAGAACACCTTGCTGAAAACCGCTTATCATTTCCTTCTGCTCCTTGTTGGGTTCGACACTCTTACTTATCGAAAGGAAGAATTGGTCCAAGAAACTTGATGATGCATTATGGGCCTATAGAATTGCATATAAAAATCCTATGAGTATGTCTCCGTATAAAATGGTTTATTGAAAAGCATGTCACTTACCTGTAGAACTAGAACATAAGGCATATTGGGCTATTAAAGAGCTCAACTATGATATCAAACTTGCCGGTGAGAAGTGGTCATTTGATATTAGCTCACTTGATGAATGGAGAACCCAAGCTTATGAAAATGCTAAGTTGTTTAAAGAAAAAGTTAAAAGATGGCATGACAAAAGGATAAAAAAGCGTGAGTTTAATGTAGGTGATTATGTATTGCTATACAACTCTCGTTTAAGATTTTTTGCAGGAAAACTTCTCTCTAAATGGGAAGGTCCTTACGTTATCGAGGAGGTCTATCGTTCCGGTGCCATAAAAATCAACAACTTCGAAGGCACAAATCAGAAGGTGGTAAACGGTCAAAGAATCAAACATTATATCTCGTAATCCCATAAATGTTGAAACCAATATTATTGAAACCGTAACCCCGGAGGAATACATAAGGGACACTTTCCAGACCGTTTCAGACTCCGAAAAGGAATAGGTATGTGGTACGGTAAGTAAACCGACTCCAAAACAATATTAAGGTAATATTTCTCCGTTTTGGAATATTTAGAAAAATAGAAAAATAAGTAGCAGTCCAGGAAGGACACGAGGGGCCCACGAGGGTGGTGGGCGCGCCCTACCCCTGGCGCGCCCCTACCTCGTGAGCACCTCGTGTGCCCTCCGGACTCCATTTTCTTGCACGATACGTATTTTGGTCGGTAAAAATTCATTATATATTCTCCCGAAGGTTTTGACTCTCCTATCACACAAATCTCTTCTGTTCTTGTTTCGAGCTGTTCTCTGTCAGGGTTGTCAAGGCCAGGCATCATGTCGTTTCCTTCCTCTAACAATAGCGACAAAGATGCTTGGCTAATGAAGATAGAGCTGAAGAGGGAAGAACCCATGGAGATCAACAAGGATGAAGGGATCAAGAAGGCCACGGAGAACCAAACCCCGGCAGCAGAAGACATCCTTCAACTTGATCACAATCTTCTTACCCCAACTGAAATCGAAGCTTTCAAGATGATTGAGTTAGCTCGTATTCAAAACAAGTATCTCACAAGTGAAAATATTTTGTTGAAGGAGCATATCGTTGCACTCAAGGGAATTATTCGCAAGTTGGAGGACCTCTTACGCTCGATGTGCGACTATCCATCACCTCCACCTTCACCGACAAAGAAGGAGACATAATCACATGGGTATGGGCACTTCCCCTTGGCAACTGCCAAGCTTGGGGGAGGTGCCCCGGTATCGTATCACCATCACAACTCCTATCTTTACCGTTTTTCTTAGTTCGATCCTATTAGTAGTATCTTGATTTAGTAGAATATGGTTTTGGCATGATCTAGTTTTGAGTTTTGCTTTATGATCCCTCTATGTAATCGAGTCCGTGAGCTATATATATATATATATATATATATATATATATATATATATATATATATATATATATATATATATATATATATATATTGAAGTTTAGTGTTGAGTCAAGGGCTTGATTATTTTGCCATGATCTTGGGTGAATAAAAGAATAGAAAGAAGAAAAAATAAAAAGAAACAAAGAGTTCATATTGATCTTATTGAGAGTAATGACTTCACATAGAAAGAGTATGATGATTAAAATTTGTTAGGAGTTGGCAAATATAGCTTTGGTCATCGTTGCAATTAATAGGAAGTAATACGGAAAGGGAGGTTTCACATATAGATATATTATCATTGACATCTTTTATGATTGGGAGCACTCATTAAAATATAACATGCTAAAGAGTTGATGTTGGACAAGAAAGACAGCGTGATGAGTTATGTTTTCTTATATCTGAGATAAAGTATGTTGTCATGAATCCTCTAACATGTTGAGATTGCCTTTCCCCCTCATGCTAGCCAAATTCTCAGCACCAAGTAGAGATACTACTTGTGCTTCTAAATACCCTTAAACCAGTTTAGCCATGAGAGTCCACCATATCTACCTATGGATTGAGTAAGATCCTTCAAGTAAGTTGTCATCGGTGCAAAGCAATAAAAATTGCTCTAAAAATGTATGATTGATTGGTGTGGGAGAAATAAGCTTTATAAGATCTTGTGATATGGAAGAAATAAAAGCGATGGGCTGCATAATAAAGGTTCATATCACAAGGGGCAATATAAAGTGACGTTCTTTCGCATTGAGATTTTGTGCATCCAACCCTAAAAGCGCATGGCAACCTCTGCTTCCCTCTGCGAAGGGCCTATCTTTTATTATTATCCTCTACCTTATGCAAGAGTCACGATGATCTTCACCTTTCCTTTTCATTTTGTCCTTTGGCAAGCCCGGCATGTTGGAAAGAACATGATATATATATCTAATTGGATGTAGGGGAGCATGACTTATTATTGTTGACATTACCCTTGAGGTAAAAGGTTGTGGGGCAAAACTATAAGCCCTATATTTCTCTCGTGTCCGATTAAAACTCCGTAACCACAAGTATTGCGTGAGTGTTAGCAATTATGAAGGACTAAATGATAGTTGAGTATGTGGACTTGCTTTTAAGCTCGACATAGACTCTTTCCGATGTTATGATAAATTGCAATTGCTTAAATGTGAGGTTATAATTTGTTGGTGCTCAATAAGGTTTACGATTCATACTTACGCATTGTGAAAAGATCATCACTTGAACATAAGTAATCATATGACAAAATCTATATATGTTGCTGTTATGAGAATAATCATGATGCCTTCATGTCCGTATTTTATTTTTATCGACGCCTCTACCTCTAAACATGAGGACATATTTATTGTTATCGATTTTTCGCTTGAGGACAAGTGAGGTCTAAGCTTGGGGGAGTTGATACATCCATTTTGCATCATGCTTTTATATCAATATTTATCGCATTATGGGTTGTTATTTCACGTTATGTCACAATACTTATGGCTATTCTCTCTTATTTTACAAGGTTTACATGAAGAGGGAGAATGCCAAGCAATCTGAATTTTGGAAAAGGAGCAAATATTGGAGACCTATTCTGCGCAACTCCAAAAGTCCTGAAACTCCACGGAATATCTTAAAATAAATAAAGAAAAATCATCACCAAAGATGAAGGCCAGGGGCCCACACCCTACTCACGAGGTTGGAGGGCGCGCCCCCCTACCTCGTGGGCCCCCTGGTGGCTCTCCGACGCCCATCTTCTCGTATATGAAGTCTTTCGATGAGAAAAAATCAGAAGCAACCTTTCGGGACGAAACTCCGCCGCCACGAGGCGGAACCTTGGCGGAACCAATCTAGGGCTCCGGCAGAGCTGTTCTCCCGGGGACACTTCCCTCCGGGAGGGGGAAATCATCGTCATCATCATCGCCAACGCTCCTCTCATCGGGAGAGGGCAATCTCCATCAACATCTTCACCAGCACCATCTCATCTCCAAACCGTAGTTCATCTCTTGTATCCAATTCTTGTCTCCAAGTCTGGGATTAGTGCTAGTAGGTTGCTAGTAGTGTTGATTACTCCTTGTAGTTTATGCTAGTTGGTTTATTTGGTGGAAGATCATATGTTCAGATCCTTTATGCATATTATTACCCCTGATTATGAACATGAATATGCTTTGTGAGTAGTTCTGTTTGTTCCTGAGGACAAGGGAGAAGTCTTGCTATTAGTAGTCATGTGAATTTGGTATTCGTTCGATATTTTGATGAGATGTATGTTGTCTAGCCTCTAGTGGTGTTATGTGAACGTCGACTACATAACACTTCACCATTATATGGGCCTAGAGGAAGGCATTGAGAAGTAATAAGTAGATGATGGGTTGCTAGAGTGACAGAAGCTTAAACCCTAGTTTATGTGTTGCTTCGTAAGTGGCTGATTTGGATCCATATGTTTCATGCTATGGTTAGGTTTACCTTAATACTTTTGTTGTAGTTGCGGATTCTTGCAATAGAGGTTAATCATAAGTGGGATGCTTGTTCAAGTAAGAATAGCACCCAAGCACCGGTCCACCCACATATCAAATTATCAAAGTACCGAACATGAATCATATGAACGTGATGAAAACTAGCTTGACGATATTCCCATGTGTCCTCGGGAGCGATTTTCCTATTATAAGAGTTTGTCCTTTGCTACAAAAAGGATTGGGCCACCTTGCTGCACTTTATTTACTCTTGTTACTTGTTGCTCGTTACAATTTATCTTATCACAAAACTATCTGTTACCACTTATTTGATTACTGCAGAGATTACCTTCTTGAAAACCGCTTATCATTTCCTTCTGCTCCTCGTTGGGTTCGACACTCTTACTTATCGAAAGGACTACGATAGATCCCTTATACTTGTGGGTCATCGGCTACTCCTCTTCCTGGAGGAAGCCTAGCAACGCGAGATTTCCATGGAAGAAGATGTGAAGAGACAAATGATGGGAACAGGTGTACTGGAGGGAGATGTGAAGAGATGACATAGAGATGTGACTCCACCCTTTCCCATCTGCTGGGTCTTATTGACGGATGATGGATGGCTCTTCAACTATCTGGGCTGTTACAGAAGATGGAAGAGGGAGCGGACGAAGGAGAAATTAAATCACTGGAAAAATAAAACGGTATTTGGAATTGCTGCTGTGGCTAGACTACTGAGGTGGAGTGAGGTGATTGGTTGCATGTTGATTAGTAATGTGGATAGGCTGCATGTCAAGAAAAATAGGTTAGTGGGGATGAACTATTTAGGTATTATAGATTAGCTCCTTTGTTATTCGAATTCCCTCTGCTGAAGCACTGAAAGATGACATCAAGACAAACTTCAGAACACCACCATGTAGTTGTAACCTGGCTGGTAAGAGTTCGTAGTTAGGTTGTGTTAGGTCCTATACATGATCTATTTTTGTTGGGTCAGATTCTACGTGATCAATGTTGCCGGATTATTTTATTAGAAAAATGTTTTATTAGTACTAGCAAAAGAGCCCGTGCGTTGCAACGGGAGAAAAAACACAACACACACTCTTAACCGAACAACCCTCAAGACCATAATAGGTCCATATCCTTTATTTTAGCGACGCATCATATTTGTGTTGCCGCTTATCTTTCTTCTCACCCTCGCCGGCGGTGGCCTTAGTGTTCACACAAACCAAAACGTGTTGGAATGTGGTTAATCCTAAGACGTCTCTCTCTCCCTCTCTCCTCCCTCTCCCTCTCTCTCGCTTTCTCTCACACTCGCGATGAGAAATCTGTTGTTTTCCCCTGCGACGTATTCAGAGTTATGCATGTGTAGTTTTCGATGTTTTCACTATATGATTATAGTGGGTGTTTATTTGCAATCCGGATCGCCGCCTGTATGAAAGAAAAATGGATCATGCACTATAGTTATAAGTTTGCTTCCAAAGCAATATTTAATAGGTAAAATTGACATCATATACAGATTTCACACATTTTCCTAATCAAATTTCATATATAACGTATTAAAATCGGAATTACGGTTTAAAAGATACGTATAATTTAGAAAACCATTTGTTTGAATTAAATATCTTCCAAAATAATATTTATAAATACTTAACTGGTTAAAATAATCTTATATTCATATTCTACATATTTTTCTAATCAAATTTTATATATAACATGTTTAAATCAGAGTTATTATTTAAAGATATGGATGATTTAAAAAAACATTTGTTTGACTTAAAATATGATCCGCAGATAGAATACCTAAAAAGTCAGGGTTTTTTTGAAAAAAATGTAAAATAACGGTTCGATGTGACTTAAAACTGGATTTGAGGTTGATTTCATGAAAACGCAGGAGCTTTTTTTACAAATTGGCGCGACGGACGTATAGAAACCCTACATGCTTTATTATTAGGTAGAGATGATTGAAAGAGAGAGTCCTAATAATATATAGCTAGTAGTAGTTGGGTCGGTTTTCATAGAGTTTGTTAGCATTACGTCAGGTGCAAGTTTTAGTCGGTTCACAATCTCCTTTAAGTATCGGCCGCTCCGGCCATGTAAGACAGATTTGTTTTTATCGGGAGTTAATAGATACAGAGAAAACGTCCCATGTTGGGAGACACTAAATATTGTATTCGTTGCTGATCCGTAAGGATTTTGTTGCAGCTGTGTATGGAGTCGATCTAATCTACTCAAAGCTAGTTTTTGATCTTACGGTCTTGCATTTTTGCTCGACCGGTATTTCTTGTTGCTACTGCAAATAGCACCGTGAAAGATTTTGGCCAACAAACGACTCGCTGTCTAGTTAGGTCACATCAATAACCATGTATTGTGGCAGCCCATCTCTCGTATCTCTCCTTAAAGTTAAATCGGTGTCAGATTGAATGGACCCCATGTAAGCTACAAAGTACATATGCATGTGATTTTGTCATAGAAAGGTACATGTGTGCTCTATGAAAATGCATGCATGGCCCGATCCCACCATATAAATTCGTGGCTTTTATTTATCTTCTGATAATTTCAATCTTCCATATCTTTTGAAGTAAAAAAAATATTTTGATTTTTTTATATTTAAATTCCAAGCGACAAGACCTTCATATTACGACCAATTTCTGATTCATCTGAAAGTACTTCAAATTTGATGGTTTCACATATTGGAAACCATATTTCAAATATGTCAAATTGATTGTTTCAACGTCTGACACTGGTTATTTCAGGTATATGAAAGTTGTATTTGTCAAATGTATGAATCATATTTCATTGTGTTTGTCAAGTTGCTTATTACTATGTGTGAAAATATGAGAAATGGATTATTTCAAATATGTGAAATTGATTGTTTAAATGAGTGACACTGATTATTTCAAGTATATGACTTTTTTTTCAAATATATTATTTCACTGTGTTTGTCAAGGTTCTTATTCATGTATATATGTGGAAATATGGGAAACATGTTATTTCAAATATGTGAAATTGATTTGTTTGAATTAGTGACACTGGATATTTCAAGTATATGTTTTTTTCAAATATATTAATCATATTTCACTATGTTTGTCAAGTTGCTTATTCTTGTATGGAAAAATGATAAACATACTGTTTCAAATATGTGAAATTGATATGTTTCAATGAGTGACACTAGTTATTTCAAGTATATGAAAGTTTTTTTTTCAAATATATGTTTTATGAAAGTGATTTCAAAGATAATTGAAATATGTAAAATAAAAAGTAGCTCAAATATATCCAAGATTGATCTTGTTTTGAAGGCATTGTCACCACAAATTCAAGTATATAAAAGGTTTCGAAAATAAACAGTTGGTTCAGAAGATAACAATCATTCAAAATATGAGGATGAAATAAAATGCATGTCATTATGTGGGGATAAACAATGTATGCATACACCCGCCACTCTCCACTCATGGTGAAGACGCTCTCTCTCTCTCTTCTATGGCAAAAGGCTGACATGTCCAGGATGTATTCCCGAATATTGTTGTGGAAAGAATTCTCTTGTTTATACTTGACTAGCTACACCAATTGATGACCCACAAGTATAGGAGATCAATCGTAGTCCTTTCAATAAGTAAGAGTGTCGAACCCAACGAGGAGCAAAAGGAAATGACAAGCGGTTTTTAGCAAGGTATTTTCTGCAGGCACGGAAATTATCGGTAACAGATAGTTTGGTAGTAAGATAATTCGTAACGGATAACAAGTAACAATTGTTGGGAATCGTTGCATGGAAAACAAAAAAAATTCCATGCACACGCAATGATCTATCCATGGAGATGCATAGCAACGAGGGGGAGAGTCACGCAATGACCGGGGGTGTAAATGGTGGAGGGGGGCGCCGCACACGGCTAAACAATTGTCTGGTGTGTGCTAGGCGTCCCCCCACCACAACGGTGGAGGGAGAGGGGAGAGGCTAGGAGGCGCCCCAACTAGGACCGAATACTACTTGGTCTCCTCCCAAGCCACGCGCCCCCTGCCATATATATTGGAGGGGGAAGGAAAGAGGGGGGGGGGGAAGGAAGGGGCAATCCTATTCCTCTCTTTCCTTTCCCCTCTTTCCTTCTCCTCCTAGGCTGGCCTATATGGGGGGCGCACCAGCCCCTTGTGGCTGGTGCGTCTCCCCTCTTGGCCCATAAGGCCCATATCTTTTACCAGGGGTGCCCGGAACCTCTTTAGGTGACCCGATATGTACCCGGTACCCTCCGGAACACTTCCGGTGTCCGAATACTATCGTCCTATATATCAATCTTTACCTCTCAACCATTTCGTGACTCCTTGTCATGTCCATGATCTCATCCGGAACCCCAAACAACATTCGATCACCAAATCACATAACTCATATAATATTATATCGTCAACGAACATTTAGCGTGCGAATTGTATGGGTTCGAAAACTATGTAGACATGACCGAGACACCTGTCCAGTCAATTACCAATAGCGGAACCTGGATGCTCATATTAGCTCCTACGTATTCTACGAAGATCTTTATCGGTCGAACTATTATGACAACATACGTAATTCCCTTTGTCCATCGGTATGTTACTTGCCCGAGATTCGATCGTCGGTATCTTCATACCTAGTTCAATCTCGTCATCGGCAAGTCTCTTTACTCATTCCATAATACTCACCTCGTGACTAACTCCTTAGTCGTTTGCTTGCAAGATTATGATGTGTATTAACGATAGGGCCCCGAGATACCTCTGCGATACTCAGAGTGACAAATCCTAATCTCGATCTATGCCAACTCAACAAACACCTTCGGAGATACACAGAGAGCATCTTGATAATCACCCTGTTACGTTGTGACATTTGATAGCACACAAGGCATTCCTCTGGTATCTGGGAGTTGCATAATCTCATTGTCGAAGGAATATGTATTTGACATGAAGAAAGCAATATCAATAAGACTGAACGATCATTATGCTAAGCTAACGAATGGGTCTTGTCCATCACATCATTCTCCTAATGATGTGATCCCGTTATCAAATGACAACATATGTCAATGGTTAGGAATCCTTAACCATCTTTGATCAATGAGCTAGTCTAGCAGAGGCTCACTAGGGACATGGTATTTGTTTATATATCCACACATGTATTTAGGTTTCCGATCAATACAATTCTAGCATGAATAATAAACCTTTATCATGAATAAGGAAATATAAAATAACAACTTTATTATTTCCTCTAGGGCATATTTCCTTCAGTCTCCCACTTGCACTAGAGTCATTAATCTAGTTCATATCGCCATGTGATTAACACCCATAGTTCACATCGCCATGTGACCAATACCCAAAGAGTTTACTAGAGTCAAATTATGTAGTTCACATCGCCATGCGATTAATAACCAAAGAGTATTAAGGTGTGATCATGTTTTCCTGTGAGAGAGGTTTAGTCAACGGGTCTGTCACATTCAGATTCGTATGTATTTTGCAAATTTCTATGTCTACAATGCTCTGCATGGAGCTACTCTAGCTAATTGCTCCCACTTTCAATATGTATCCAGATCGAGATTCAGAGTCATCAGGATTGGTGTCAAATCTTGCATCAACATAACTCTTTATGACGAACTCTTTATCACCTCCATAACCGAGAAACATTTCCTTAGTCCTCTTTAGGTACCTAAGGATAATTTTGAGTGCTATCTGCTACCTCTTGAGCATGCGTTGGTTTTCCCTTGAAGAGGAAAGGGTGATGCAGCAAAGTAGCGTAAGTATTTCCCTTGGTTTTTGAGAACCAAGGTATCAATCCAGTAGGAGGCCACACGCAAGTCCCTCGTACCTACACAAAAAAATAAGAACCTTGCAACCAACCCGATAAAGGGGTTGTCAATCCCTTCACGGGCACTTGCAAAAGTGAGATCTGATAGAGATGATAAGATAATATTTTTGGTATTTTTATGATACAGATTGAAAGTAAAGATTGCAAAATAAACGGCGACAGAAATAGCTAGTTGACGGGAGATTAATATGATGGAAAATAGACCCTAGGGCCATAGGTTTCACTAGTGGCTTCTCTCAAGATAGCATAAGTATTACGGTGGGTAAACAAACTACTGTCAATCAATTGATAGAAAAGTGCATAATTATGAGAATATAAAGGCATGATCATGTATATAGGCATTACGTCTGCAACAAGTAGACCGACTCCTGCCTGCATCTACTACTATTACTCCACACATCGACCACTATCCAGCATGCATCTAGAGTATTAAGTTCATAAGAACAGAGTAACACATTAGGCAAGATGACATGATGTAGAGGGATAAACTCAAGCAATATGATATAAACCCCATCTTTCCTCGATGGCAACAATACAATACATGTTTGTTTCCATACATCCTTTGGGATCGAACAGCATAAGGTTGAACCCAAAGCTAAGCACTTCTCCCATTGCAAGAAAGATCAATCTAGTAGGCCAAACCAAACTGATAATTTGAAGAGACTTGCAAAGATAACCAATCATACATAAAAGAATTCAGATAAGATTCAAATATTGCTCATAGATAATCTTGATCATAAACCCACAATTCATCGGATCTCGACAAACACACGGCAAAGAAGAGTTACATCGAATAGATCTCCAAGAAGATCGAGGAGAAGTTTGTATTGAGATCCAGGGAGAGAGAAGAAGCCATCTAGTTAATAACTATGGACCCCAAGGTCTGTGGTAAACTACTCACACATCATCGGAGAGGCTATGGTGTTGATGTAGAAGCCCTCCATGATCGATTCCCCCTCCGGCGGAGCACTGAAAAAGGCCCCAAGATGGGATCTCACGGGTACAGAAGGTTGCGGCGGTGGAAATAGGGTTTCGTGGTGCTCCTGGTTGGTTTCGGGGTATATGGGTATATATCGGAGGAAGAAGTAGGTTGGTGGAGCTACGAGGGGCCCACGAGGGTGGGGGCGCGCCCAAGGGGGCAGGCGCGCCTCCCTGCCTCGTGGCCTCCTCGTTTGTTTCTTGACGTCCACTCCAAGTCCTCTGGATCACGTTTGTTCCAAAAATCACGCTCCCGAAGGTTTCATTCCGTTTGGACTCTGTTTGATATTCCTTTTCTGCGGAACACTGAAATAGGCAAAAAAAACAGCAATTTTCACTAGGCCTTGGGTTAGTAGGTTAGTCCCAAAAATAATATAAGTGTATAATAAAGCCCATTAAACATCCAAAACAGAATATATAATAGCATGGAACAATAAAAAATTATAGATACGTTGGAGACGTATCAAGCATCCCCAAGCTTAATTAGGTTTCGTCCTCGAGTAGGTAAATGATAAAACAGAATTTTTGATGTGGAATTCTACCTAGCATATTTCTCTATGTAATTTTCTTTATTGTGGCATGAATGTTCAGATCCGAAAGATTCAAGATAAAAGTTTAATATTGACATAAAAATAATAATACTTCAAGCATACTAACTAAGCAATTATGTCTTCTAAAAAAACATAGCCAAAGAAAGCTCATCCCTACAAAATCATATAGTTTTGCCATGCTTCATTTTCGTCACACAAAATGCTCTCATCTTGCACAACCCCGATGACAAGCCAAGCAATTATTTCATACTTTAGTAATCTCAAACTTTTTCAACTTTCACGCAATACATGAGCGTGAGCCATATATTTAGCACTATGGGTGGAATAGAATATGATGATGGGGGTTGTGTGGAGAACACAAAAAAGGAGAAAGTCTCACATTGACGCGGCTAATCAACGGGCTAGGGATATGCCCATCAATTGATGTCAATGCAAGGAGTAGGGATTGCCATGCAACGGATGCACTAGAGCTATAAATGTATGAAAGCTCAACAGAAGAAACTAAGTGGGTGTGCATCCAACTTGCTTGCTCACGAAGACCTAGGGCATTTGAGGAAGCCCATTGTTGGAATATACAAGCCAAGTTCTATAATGAAAAAATTCCTACTAGTATATGAAAGTGACAAAACAAGAGACTCTCTATCATAAAGATCATGGTGCTACTTTGAACCACAAGTGTGGAAAAAGGATAGTAGCTTTGTCCCCTTTTTATTTTTATATTTTTATTTCTTTTTTTGGGCCTTATTTTTTTGCCTTTCTCTTTTTTTATTTGGGACAATGCTCTATTAATGATGATCATCACACTTCTATTTATTTACAACTCAATGATTACAACTCGATACTAGAACAAAATATGACTCTATATGAATGCCTCGTGATGTGCGGAATGGGCAATGAATCAAGAGTGACATGTATGAAATAATATGCATGGTGGCTTTGCCACAAATACAATATCAACTACATGATCATGCAAGGAAATATGACAATGATGAAGCGCGTCATAATAAACGGAACGGTGGAAAGTTGCATGGCAATATATCTCGGAATGGCTATGGAAATGCCATAATAGGTAGGTATGGTGGCTGTTTTGAGGAAGATATAAGGAGGTTTATGTGTGATAGAGCGTATCGTATCATGGGGTTTGGATGCACCTGTGAAGTTTACGCCAACTCTCAAGGTGAGAAAGGGAAATGCAGTGCATCAAGAGGCTAGCAATGATGGAAGGTTGAGCGTGTGTATAATCCATGGACTCAACATTAGTCATAAAGAACTCACATACTTATTGAAAAAATCTACAAGTCATGAAAAACCAAGCACTACGCGCATGCTCCTAGGGGGATAGATTGGTAGGAAAAGACCATCGCTCGTCCCCGACCGCCACTCATAAGGATGACAATCAAAGAACACCTCATGTTTCAAATTTGTTACACAACGTTTACCATACGTGCACGCTACGGGTGTAACATCCCAAAATTCTAAATTTTGGAATGTTATAAACAAATAGATAGTTTTGATTGATTGCTTGATTGATTGACTGAAAGTGAGTGAATTCGAAACTTTTTGAAAGTTAAATGAGAGGGAATAAAAGGACTTTCCCAAACTTTCATTTTGCTTTTATGATCTTGAGAATTCAAATTCTTTTCATCACAAAAACCACGGAGAGAAGATGACATGACTTCTTCCATTTATTTAAATGACAAGGGGTGTTGAAAATATTTGAATTTCATTTGGAAAATATTTCCAATTCTGAAACTTTATGCAACTCAATGATTTTCACAATCGAAGATAAAATGACTTCTTCAAAACATATGAAATATGAGTTGGGAGTTTCAAAGAACTAAATTCAAAGTTCTTTTGAATTTATTTTTCAATTTGGAGTTATTGGAGTTTTATTCAAATTAGTTTCTCCAAAAATAAAATATATGGAAAATAGGGTAACATGATTCCCTACCTCAGAAAAATGGAGAGAAATCAATTTGAATTAATTTTGGTATTTTTAAAATGATTTTCAGTGGATTTCATTAGGGCAGAAGCACTCTTTGTTTTATCTGATTTTGTGTGGATTTTATTTGGCATTATAAAAATGACCATCTTGTAGGAAATCTTTTTCTGAAAATTTTGATATATTATATGCCTATATAATATTTTTTATTTATTTGGTTTTATTATTTTTATTTGTCTCTGTTTAAAAACAAAACAAATGTTTAAAAAAAATCCCGCAGCGCCTTGGGCCAAAGGCCCAAGCCGCAAGCCACCGGCCGGCCAAGGCCAGGAGGCCATCGCGCGCGCCACCAAGGGAAGCCAGGGAGCCGCCGCTCCTTTTTCCTAATCCTAGTAGGACCCTTGTCCTACTTCCGTTTATTCCGTATTTGTTTCTAGATCTTTTCCTCTTGTTTCCTAATCCTAGTCTATTTCTTGTCCCCTATCCCAAGCAAAACCCTCCCCTCCCCAATATAAATACCCAAGCACCCCCCCTCTAACACATCAAACCAACACCTCTCCTCTCCTCTCCTCCTTGACAGCAGTGCCGCCCCTTACACCGCCGCCGCCGCCCTCTGGCGCCGCCGCCTACGCCGCCGCCCGCCGCCTAGCCCGCCGCCGCCTAGTGCCGCCGCCGCCACCTAGCCGCCGCCGGAGCCCCTCGCTTCTTCGAGGTACTAGCCCCGCGCCGCGTCACCTTTTCTTTTCCTCGGTTCGGTTTTTCGTAAATCGTTCCGGTTTCCGTTCCGGTTTTCTAGATCGGTTTTTCGTTTCGGTTTTCTTTTCGAAACCCTAGATCGGTTTTTCTCGCTGGTTTTACTTTCCGGTTTTGTTTAACAAGCGTTCGCCGGACCGTTCGTCCTAACGAACGAGGTCACCGGTTTGCTTCGGTTAATGAACGTCCGTTCGTTCAACCGTTCGTCGTTTTCTATCTCATCGGATTTATTCTGCTGTTTTTCTGATAGCGATTTCAGATCCGATCTTCGTTCTAGTTTGTCTTCTCGCTCGTTTATCGGAATCAGGTGATTCAAGCGCATGGAGTTTCGTTTCGAAACCGCCGTTCCAACTAATCAACTTAAACAAAGTTTTGCTCTTGTAAATTTGACTTAGTTTCAACTTGCTAGAACCGAGTTGTTTTCTTCCATCGTTTGACTTTCGTTGCTTTATTTGATTCGATTCTTTTTGCAACTGTGGTTCTTAAGTTGAACTTTCTGGTTAGATCTTTTATTCGAGATTTACCCGTGCATTAGATGAGTACTTATTGTATGCTTGTTGTTGTCTGCGATAGATCACCCAGAGTGCGCCGCTTGTTACTTCGAATCTCTAGGTTTCGCGGATCCTCAGCAAGGCAAGTAACACTTGATCATACTTTTTCTACTACCCAGTTTTATGGATTAGATCTATCCTCAAACACTTGCATGATTAGGATCTAATTAAATTGGGGGTTATGGGAAGTAGTTGAGGTAGTACCTATTACCTGTTTTATTACAAAACCCTTGGGAGTTACTTCTACGTTTGCTTATTATGCCATGCTATGCTCAGAGACGTGGATTGGGTTTGAGTGAATATCCATGACAGATGTGAGATCGATAATTAATGGTTTATCTAAGGTGGCAACTTAAACACACATCTGGGTGGATTGAGGCACTGGTTACTCCAGACTTGCACTGTCTAGGCACACAGGTTTCAGGACTTGCCTGTTTTTGGGACCGCCACCCAGGCTCAAAGGGATCATGAGATTATTCAAACTAGTAACTTCGTGTGCAGCCACAAGCCATTATGGGCTCTGGCATAGTTGATTAAGTCGTGTGAACTCTTACGGTGGTAGACTAGCAGATGTAGGGGTTGTAGGTGGTACGGTCTACCCATCGTAAGGTGCAAACGCTTACGAAAGACTATGTCTCGGTTATCCGTTTCTCAAACACCATGTAGTGCGAGAAATCCAAGCGGAGGAGATCGAGTCTTGTGGGGAAAAGTCGCATAAACCTCTGCAGAGTGTATAAACTAATCATGATTAGCCGTGTCCCCGGTTATGGACATTTTGAGTAACTAGTTCTTGGATTATCCTGTTGATCTCATCACGTTACTTAATATAATTTGTTTGGGTTTAATGAGTACTTTTAATTGGGATTGAGAATGCTGTCAACCATTCTCAATGTTTAACAACCACCATGATAGTTAAATAAATTTATTCCTTTGCAGTAGGGAAAAATTGGCTTTTCGCAAAACCTTATAACCATAGAGCTTTTCCACCAGCCATATATGCATGTAGTATAGGCTTATTCTTTCATTACTCTCTATGTGTTACATTGCGGCATATTCCATGTCTTGACCCGTTTCGGGCTGCAACGTTTCATGTTGCAGACTTTTCGAACGACAGTAAGTGATACGTTAGGGTTACGATTTCCTATACTCAACTTTGCCGTTGGTGTTGATGGGAATCCACAACCTTGTTGCTTCCGCTATATTTTGGATTGAGGTAATAGTATTTACGTTATTTCATACATGTGATTTACCTCTGTTATAAATCCTTCGAGTAATCGTGTGTGTCAAAGATACCGATCCGAGGATGACACGAAAGCACGAAGACTTGATCCATTCGGTCGAATTCGCTACAAGATGGTATCGGAGCACATGTTGACTGTGAGGACGTGACCCTAGAAGCTGGCAAGCCCATAGGAAAGATTTTTCTCTACAACTTCATTTTCAAAAGATCTTTTACCTCTCTTCTCTTACGAGCTTATTCAAATATTCCCTTTTAGTGAGACCATACCCTTTTCCTTTTGACCGCTCGAAGATTTGGTGATGAGACCACTCCAATGAGTACAAGATATCAGGAAAACTAAGACCAAATGTAATGAAGAGGATTTTAACGTGTAAATGGAAACTACAACTGTTGAAGACTCCGAAGACTAGGAGATTTTGAAGGCTCTGAAGAATTCCCAGATTTTTATGACCTAGGAAGGTTACGCTTATGGAATTAAGAGACTATGGAAGTTGTCAATACCCGATATCAAGGTGTATCGGAGAAAGACCGGAGCATGGAGAGTTAGTAACTCAAAGTTTTGTCAGGAGAACCCTAAGGCAGGAAATATCAATTATGGAATGATAGCTCATGGAAATGACAAGGGCAGGAACACGCTATCCATGATGTTATCGCCCGCTTATGCCAATGTCACCGTGCGGAGTTAAGTATCTGAGATACATGGAAGGATAGATGGTAGAAGGCTGATGGAGCATCCGTCGGCGAAGGATGCAGTTTAACATAGCTGGTGTATCACCGGGATCTGGAGTATTACATCAAGGAGTTTAAGATGGATCTGAGGAAGCCGTATTTGTGAGGAGGCAATTCATGAAGGACTCGGGAACCGGAAGTCAAGTAACCAAATTGGAGGAACAAAACCTCGAGATCTGGAGATTAAATGCAGAGTTGAAGGATAGAAGGACATGGTTCATGTCAAGGAGGTTGAAACCTAGAAGTTTGGAACACAACTCCAGAATATTAAAGGGCGCCACGAGAGACTTGGCGTCAGCGAGAGATGATTTGGCAAAAGAACTTGAGAAGGACAAGCATGATCGGAAGAAGCCATCGGAGACATGATCAAGATTGGAAGAGTTTGATGACTTTGAAGATTTATTGACCTTTAGAAGACCAAACCCCAGTTATATACCTACGTTAGATGCGACAATTGTGAGCTGTCATTTGTTTGATGTTTTTCCGACAGCCACAATAAAATCTGTTTTTCAAAAACTTTTGTTTGTATTGTGTGCATACCTCTCGATCTCCCTTATCCCACCCCAAACCCATGGACCCGTTAGAAGATGAATGGAGATGAGCTTGTATTGTCTGGACCAATGAGTCAATTGGAGACAGACCGATGGATTCAGAACATGGAGGATCACATGGAGAATAACCCTATAGCCGGAAAGGATATGACCCAGCATGCTCTTGAGTGCTTTGAAAGAGGTGCCACTACCTGGTAGAGGATGTACCAAACCATCAACGGATGGCAAGGAGTAACCACTTGGAAAGGATTTAAGTTAACTTTGCCAAAGTCTCGGTTTGTGTCCCAGAAGTTGAGGCCTTATGGAAAGGATATGAAGAAACCTTGTGCATACAAGCTTTGTGGAGAAATAGGACACAACCATAAAGAAAATAAGGACGAATACCCTCATAATCGGAGGATTATCAAAGGAGTTAGCAGAGGATTTTCGGGGAACTTCGATTGGAGACTGTTCCCAAAGGTTTTGTTGCAGCAATGGAAGTTCAGTCTACATTGTTGGGAAAGATTCGTGAAGCTCAGAAGGATGAGCAAAGGAAAGGCCAAAGGTTTTCATAAGGATGAACACGACACCTTCTGGTTGAGGATAGTGTATATATGTGCCAATAA
This sequence comes from Aegilops bicornis, assembly GCA_021605145.1. Classification (NCBI taxonomy): domain Eukaryota; kingdom Viridiplantae; phylum Streptophyta; class Magnoliopsida; order Poales; family Poaceae; genus Aegilops; species Aegilops bicornis. The sequence continues at coordinate 164,159,586 of CM038673.1, forward strand.
TGCAAAGATCAGGAAGTAAATACTTCAGGAGGCTCATGACTCACCATACTTGATTCGCCCTGGAAACACCAAGATGTATTTGGATTTGAAGGAGTGTTTCTGGTGGACTGGTATGAAGAAGGATATTATGGAGTATGTAGCCGTATGTGATGTATGTTAGAGAGTGAAGGCAGAACATCAGAAGCCAGCAGGAGTACTATAGCCTATGCCAATACCCGAATGGAAGTGGGATAAGCTTGGCATGGATTTCATTACCGGATTTCCCAGAACCCAAACGGGACATGATTCTATCTGGGTAGTATTTGATTCGCTTGACCAAAGTGGCTCACTTTATCCCAGTGAAAACCAGCTATACAAGTGAGAAGTTGGCCAAGATATATTTGACAAGGATTGTATGTCTGCATGGAGTTCCGAGGACCATCATATCAGATAGAGGAACACAGTTTACCTCAAAGTTTTGGAATCATTTGCACGGACTTTGGGTACTAGGCTAGAGTTGATCTGACCTTTCATCCGCAGATAGATGGACAGACTGAGAGAGTAAATCAGATTTTTGGAGGACATGTTGAGATCGTGTGCGCTAGATTATGGATCTAGTAGTGGTGATAATCTACCTTACGCGGAGTTCTCATTCAACAACATCTACCAAGTCAGTTTGAACATGGCCCCTTTTTAAAGCTTTGTATGGGAGAAGGAGCCAGACACCATTGATGTGGGACGAAGTTTGAGACCGTCAGTTGTTTGGACCAAATGTGATCAAGGAGTCAGAAGAGAATGTTAAGTTGATTCGAGATATACTGAAGGTAGCTCAGTCCAGGCAAAAGAGTTATGCAGACTCAAAAACGCAAGGAGGTAGTTTATGAAATCGGAGACAGAGCATATCTTTGTGTGCCACCTCTGCGAGGATTTAAACGATTTGGAGTTAAGGGAAAGTTAGCCCCGAGATTGTAGGACCATACCGAGTTTGGAACGTATGGGAGAATTGGCTAACAAGTTGAAGTCACCGAAGGGTATCGGGAGTTCATGATGTGTTTCACGTTTCCTAGTTGAAGAAGTGCCATGCAGAGATGGCCAAAATTACCCTGTAAAGACGCTTGACCCTGGAAAGGATAATGATGTTCCACAAAGTGGAGTATGGATTTCATAAGTATAAGTTTTATCACGGTATGTGGGACATCCCACGAGGATGAAGAGATGAATAGAAGGAAGGAAGACACTACAATTGGATGGATTTTAAGTATACTAGGAAGTTGGAAGTTGGAATAATGATCAATTGCCCCGAGGATGTGTTCAAGGATTATAAGTGATGAGATGGGCCATAACCCACAGGCCCCAGGACTTGCCAAGAAGCAAGCACACTCTTGCTGAAGGAGAAACCCTGGAAGAGTTATGATTTTATCAACCGACGATCCTATAGGAGTTTACGCAAAACCTGAGGGTTGTTAAGGAACGATAGATGTTTGTTTGGCTTGCAGAATCAATGGATTTTCCGAACTTGGTTCGTCGACAAGATAAATTCTGCAATGCTTGTGAGGATGACCGAGTGTTAGAATGCGAGATTCGCTAAACCATGTACAAGGAAATGATTTGGGTGCGGGATGGATTGATCACCATACCGACTTACTCTTATTATTCACTTTGCTATATGGAATGGTAAATCTGAGTGACTTACCTATAGTAGAGAGACGACGATCAAAAACCCTGTTTAAACCTTAGAATGGTATAAGCATTTTCCCTTGTACACGGCGATTGTTGCCAACCGGAGGTCATACGGTGAGGTTCAACCCAGACCCATTTTCTGCAGGAGAAACCATAAATTGTTGACCACCATGAGATATCGATAGTTGTTTAGAATTGGCGCCAGACCCGTCAGCTATGAAGACCCAGTTTCGGAATAATCTTACCAAGAAGTAAAGGACAAAAGTATTGAGGAAAAGGTTATGCCGCTACAGGAAGAGCCCAGAGAAGGAATTATCCTTACAATCTGAGAAGACCGACACTGTCAGTAATAAGGATGGAGTATATAAGTTTTGATGGAACCGTAACCGTGCTTCTAAGGGTGGTAGCACCCGAGACCCCGGAAATGATCGATGGACTTTGAGAAGACCCCCAAACCTTAACCTATTTCTTGCTAGCCTCTCCGAATCTCGAGGACGAGATTCATTTTAAGGGTGGTAGTTTGTAACATCCCAAAATTCTAAATTTTGGAATGTTATAAACAAATAGGTAGTTTTGATTGATTGCTTGATTGATTGACTGAAAGTGAGTGAATTCGAAACTTTTTGAAAGTTAAATGAGAGGGAATAAAAGGAATTTCCCAAACTTTCATTTTTGCTTTTATGATCTTCGGGAATTCAAATTCTTTTCATCACAAAAACCACGGAGAGAAGATGACATGACTTCTTCCATTTATTTAAATGACAAGGGGTGTTGAAAATATTTGAATTTCATTTGGAAAATATTTCCAATTCTGAAACTTTATGCAACTCAATGTTTTTCTCGCGCGAAGATAAAATGACGTCTTCAAAAGATATGATATATGAGTTGGGAGTTTCAAAGAATTAAATTAAAAGTTCTTTTTAATTTATTTTTCAATTTGGAGTTATTGGAGTTTTATTCAAATTATTTTCTCCAAAAATAAAATATATGGAAAATAGGGTAACATGATTCCCTACCTCGGAAAAATGGAGAGAAATCAATTTGAATTAATTTTGGTATTTTTAAAATGATTTTCAGTGGATTTCATTAGGGTGAAGCACTCTTTGTTTTATCTGATTTTATGCGTGGATTTTATTTGGCATTATAAAATGACCATCTTGTAGGAAATCTTTTTCTGCAAATTTTGATATATTATATGCCTATATAATATTTTTATTTATTTGGTTTTATTATTTTTATTTGTCTCTGTTTAAAAACAAAACAAATGTTAAAAAAAAATCCCGCTGCGCCTTGGGCCAAAGGCCCAAGCCGCAAGCCACCGGACGGCCAAGGCCAGTAGGCCATCGCGCGTGCCACCAAGGGAAGCCAGGGAGCCGCCGCTCCTTTTTTGCTAATCCTAGTAGGACCCTTGTCCTACTTCCGTTTATTCCGTATTTGTTTCTAGATCTTTTCCTCTTGTTTCCTAATCCTAGTCTATTTCTTGTCCCCTAACCCAAGCAAAACCCTCCCCTCCCCAATATAAATACCCAAGCACCCCCCCTCTAACACATCAAACCAACACCTCTCCTCTCCTCTCCTCCTCATGGCAGTGCCGCGCCCTTACCGCCGCCGCCCCGCCGCCGCCGCCGCCCCACACCGCCGCCGCCGCAAAGTGCCGCCGCCGCCACCTAGCCGCCGCCGGAGCCCCTCGCTTCTTCAAGGTACTAGCCCCGCGCCGCATCACCTTTTCTTTTCCTCGGTTCGGTTTTTCATAAATCGTTCCGGTTTCCGTTCCGGTTTTCTAGATCAGTTTTTCGTTTCGGTTTTCTTTCCGAAACCCTAGATCGGTTTTTCTCGCCGGTTTTTCTTTCCGGTTTTGTTTATGGCGTTCGCGGACCGTTCGTCCTAACGAACGAGATCATCGGTTTGCTTCGGTTAATGAACGTCCGTTTGTTCAACCGTTAAATGCGTTTTCTATCTCATCGGATTTATTCATTTGTTTCTCTGATAGCGATTTCAGATCCGATCTTCGTTCTAGTTTGTCTTCTCGCTCGTTTATCGGAATCAGGTGATTCAAGCGCGTGAAGTTTCGTTTCGAAACCGCCGTTCCAACTAATCAACTTAAACAAAGTTTTGCTACTGTAAAATTTGACTTAGTTTCAACTTGCTAGAACCGAGTTGTTTTCTTCCATCGTTTGACTTTCGTTGCTTTATTTGATTCGATTCTTTTTGCAACCAGGGTTCTTAAGTTGAACTTTCTGGTTAGATCTTTTATTCGAGATTTACCCATGCATTAGATGAGTACTTATTGTATGCTTGTTGTTGTCTGCGATAGATCACCCAGAGTGCGCCGCTTGTTACTTCGAATCTCTAGGTTTCGCGGATCCTCAGCAAGGCAAGTAACACTTGATCATACTTTTTCTACTACCCAGTTTTATGCATTAGATCTATCCTCAAACACTTGCATGATTAGGATCTAATTAAATTGGGGGTTATGGGAAGTAGTTGAGGTAGTACCTATTACATTTTATTACAAAACCCTTGGGAGTTACTTCTACGTTTGCTTATTATGCCATGCTATGCTCGTGAGACGTGGATTGGGTTTGAGTGAATATCCATGACAGATGTGAGATTGATAATTAATGGTTTATCTAAGGTGGCAACTTAAACACACATCTGGGTGGATTGAGGCACTGGTTACTCAGGACTTGCTGTCTAGGCACCTGGTTTCAGGACTTGCACATTTTTGGGACCGCCACCGGGCTCAAAGGGATCATGAGATTATTCAAACTAGTAACTTCCGTGTGCAGCCACAAGCCATTATGGGCTCTGGCATAGTTGATTAAGTCGTGTGAACTCTTACAGTGGTAGACTAGCAGATGTAGGGGTTGTAGGTGGTACGCTCTACCCATCGTAAGGTGCAAACGCTTCTGAAAGACTATGTCTCGGTCATCCGTTTCTCAAACACCATGTAGTGCGAGAAATCCATCGCAGGAGATCGAGTCTTGTGGGGAAAAGTGCGCAAACCTCTGCAGAGTGTATAAACTAATCATGATTAGCCGTGTCCCCGGTTATGGACATTTTGAGTAACTAGTTCTTGGATTATCCTGTTGATCTCATCACCTTACTTAATATAATTTGTTTGGGTTTAATGAGTACTTTTAATTGGGATTGAGAATGTCAACCATTCTCAATGTTTAACAACCACCATGATAGTTAAATAAATTTATTCCTTTGCGGTAGGGAAAAATTGGCTTTTTAAAACCTTATAACCATAGAGCTTTTCCACCAGCCATATATGCATGTAGTATAGGCTTATTCTTTCATTACTCTCTATGTGTTATATTGCCAGCATATTCCATGTGCTGACCCGTTTTCGAGCTGCAACGTTTCATGTTGCAGACTTTTCAGACGACGAGTAAGTGATACGTTAGGGTTACGATTTCCTATACTCAAATTTGCCGTTGGTGTTGATGGGAATCCACAACCTTGTTGCTTCCGCTATATTTTGGATTGAGGTAATAGTATTTACGTTATTTCATACATGTGATTTACCTCTGTTATAAATCCTTCGAGTACTGTGTGTGTCAGCATACCGATCCAGGGATGACACGAAAGCACAGAGACTTGACCCATTCGGGTCGGGTCGCTACAACGGGACTTGCAACCTTCAACACAAGTATTTCTCAAATTCACAACTACTCAACTAGCACAACTTTAATATCACTATCTCCTTATCTCAAAACAACCATCAAGTATCAAACTTCTCTTAGTATTCAATGCACTTATATGAAAGTTTTTATAATATCCAACTTGGATGCCTATCATATTAGGACTAATGTTATAGCCAAAGCAAATTACCATGCTGTTCTAAAGTACTCTCAAAATAATATAAGTGAAGCATGAGAGATCAATAATTTCTATAAAATATAACCACCACCGTGCTCTAAAAGATATAAGTGAAGCACTAGAGCAAGATTATTTAGCTCAAAATATATAAGTGAAGTACATAGAGTATTCTAATAAGTTTCGATTAATGTGCGTCTCTCCCAAAAGGTGTGTACAGCAAGGATGATTGTGGTGAACTAAAAATCAAAGACTCAAATCATACAAGACGCTCCAAGAAAAACACATATCATGTGGTGAATAAAAATATAGCTCCAAGTAAAGTTACCGATGGACGAAGACAAAAGAGGGGATGCCTTCCGGGGCATCCCCAAGCTTAGGATCTTTCGTTGTCCTTAGATTTTACCTTGGGGGCCTTGGGCATTGTTGGGGAACATAGCAGAAATTCAAAATTTTCCTACGTGTCACCAAGATCTATCTATGGAGAAACCAGCAACGAGGGGAAGGAGAGTGCATCTACATACCCTTGTAGATCGCTAAGCCGAAGCGTTCAAGTGAACGGGGTTGATGGAGTCGTACTCGTCGTGATTCAAATCACCGATGATCCTAGTGCCGAACGAACGGCACCTCCGCGTTCAACACAGGTACAGCCCGGTGACGTCTCCCATGCCTTGATCCAGAAAGGAGAGAGGGAGAGGTTGAGGAAAACTCCATCTAGCAGCAGCACAACGGCGTGGTGGTGGTGGAGGAGCGTGGCAATCCTGCAGGGGCCGCCAAGCACTGCGGGAGAGGAGGAGGTGTCACGGGAGGGAGGGAGGTGCCGAGGACTCAGGTTTGGCTTCCTCCCTCCCCTCCACTATATATAGGTGCAAGAGAGGGGAGGGCGCAGCCTTGCCCCTTCCTCCAAGGAAGGGTGCGGCCAAGAGGGGAGGAGTCCATCCTCCCAAGGCACCCTCGGAGGTGCCTTCCCCCTATGGACTCTTCCCTTTTATTATATCTTGGAGCATGGGTCTCTTGGGGCTGGTGCCCTTGGCCCATATAGGCCAAGGCGCACCCCCTACAGCCCATGTGGCCCCCCGGGGCAGGTGGACCCCGGACCCCTTTCGGCACTCCCGGTACAATACCGATAACGCGCGAAACTTTTCCGGCGACCAAAATAAGACTTCCTATATATAAATCTTTACCTCCGGACCATTCCGGAACTCCTCGTGACGTCCGGGATCTCATCCGGGACTCTGAACAACATACGGTAACCACAAACACACTTCCTTTATAACCCTAGCGTCGCCATCGAACCTTAAGTGTGTAGACCCTACGGTTCGGGAACCATGCGAACATGGTGAGACGTGCTCCGGACAATAACCAATCGCGGGATCTGGCTACCCATGTTGGCTCCCACATGTTCCACGATGATCTCATCGGATGAACCACGATGTCAAGGACTCAATCGATCCCGTATACAAGTCCCTGTGTCTAACGGTATTGTACTTACCCGAGATTCGATCGTCGGTATCCGATACCTTGTTCAATCTCGTTACCGGCAAGTCTCTTTACTCGTTCCGTAACACATCATCCCGTGATCAACCCCTTGGTCACATTGTGCACATTATGATGATGTCCTACCGAGTGGGCCCAGAGATACCTCTCCGTCACGGAGTGACAAATCGATCTCGATTCGTACCAACCCAACAGACACTTTCGGAGATACCGTAATGCACCTTTATAGCCACCCGATTACGTTGTGACGTTTGGTACACCCAAAGCATTCCCTACGGTATCCGGGAGTTGCACAATCTCATGGTCTAAGGAAAAAATACTTGACATTAGAAAAGCTTTAGCATACGAACTACACGATCTTTGTGCTAGGCTTAGGATTGGGTCTTGTCCATCACATCATTATGCCAATGATGTGATCCCGTTATCAACGACATCGAATGTCCATGGTCAGGAAACCGTAACCATCTATTGATAAACGAGCTAGTTAACTAGAGGCTTACTAGGGACATGGTGTTGTCTATGTACCCACACATGTATCTGAGTTTCCTATCAATACAATTATAGCATGGATAATAAACGATTATCATGAACAAGGAAATAAAATAATAACTAATTTATTATTGCCTCTAGGGCATATTTCCAACAGGCATCTCCAAGCTTAGGCTCTTGCCACTCCTTGTTCGATAATCCATCAAATCTTTACCCAAAACTTGAAAACTTCACAACACAAAACTTAACAGAAAATCTCGTGAGCTCCGTTAGCGAGCGAAAACAAACCACCACTTCAAGGTACTGTAATGAACTCATTATTTATTTATATTGGTGTTAAACCTACTGTATTCCAACTTCTCTATGGTTCATAACCTCCGATACTAGCCATAGATTCATCAAAATAAGCAAACAACACACGCAAAATAGAATCTGTCAAAAACAGAACAGTCTATAGTAATATGAATCAAACACATACTTCTGGGACTCCAAAAATTCTAAAATAAATTTCTGTACGTGACGAATTTATCTATTAATCATATGCAAAAAGAATCAACTAAATGGAACTCTCCAGTAAAAAGTTGTAGCTAATCTCGTGAGCGCTGAAGTTTCTATTTTTTACAGCACGATCAAAAAGACTTCACCCAAGTCTTCCCAAAGGTTCTACTTGGCACATACACTAATTAAAACAAAAAAACACATCTAACCAGAGGCTAGATCAAATATTTATTACTAAACAGAAAAAAAATCAAGAAATAGAATTAAAATTGGGTTGCCTCCCAACAAGCGCTATCATTTAACGCCCGGCATAAAGGCAATGATAGATCTAGGTATTGCCATCTTTGGCATGCAATCCACAAGTAGCTCTCATAATAGATTCATAAGGTAATTTAATTTTCTTTCTAGGAAAGTGTTCCATGCCTTTCCTTAACGAGAATTGGAATCTAATATACCCTTCTTTCATATCAATAATTGCAACGACGTTCTAAGGAAAGGTCTACCAAGAATAATAGGACATGATGGATTGCAATCTATATCAAGGACAATGAAATCTACGGGCACATAATTCCTATTAGCAACAATAAGAACATCATTAATTCTTCCCATAGGTTTCTTAATGGTGGAATCCGCAAGGTGCAAGTTTAAAGAACAATCATCAAATTCACGGAAACCTAACATATCACACAAAGTTTTTGGAATCGTGGAAACACTAGCACCCAAATCACACAAAGCATAGCATTCATGATCTTTAATTTTAATTTTAATAGTAGGTTCCCACTCATAATAAAGTTTTATAGGGATATAAACTTCCAATTCAAGCTTTTCTTCATAAGATTGTATTAAAGCATCAATAATATGTTTGGTAAAAGCCTTATTTTGACTATAAGCATGCGGAGAATTTAGCACGGATTGCAACAAGGAAATACAATCTAATAAAGAACAATTATCATAATTAAATTCCTTGAAATCCAAAATAGTGGGTTCATTGCTATGTAAAGTTTTGACCTCTTCAATCCCACTTTTACCAATTTTTGCATCAAGATCTAAAAACTCCGAATCATTGGGATGCCTTTTAACTAAAGTTGACTTATCTCCAGTCACATCATTATCAAGATTCACATTTCAAAACAAAGATTTAATAGGAGACATATCAATCACTTTTAGATCTTCATCCTTATTATCATGAAAACTAGAAGAACACGCTTTCACAGAGCAATCTTTTCTAGCACGCATCCTAGCGGTTCTTTCTTTGCACTAATCAATGGAAATTATCATAGCCTTGAGAGACTCATTGATATCATGCTTAGGTGGAATAGATCTAAGTTTCAAAGAATCGACATCAAGAGAAATTCTATCCAAGTACCTAGCCAACTCATCAATCTTAGGCAATTTTTCTTCAAGCAAAGCATTGAAATTCTTTTGAGAAATCATAAATTCTTTAACACTAGTCTAAAAAACAGAGGGCATCTTATTAAAATTTCCATAAGAGTTGTTGTAGGAATTGCCATAATAGAGGAATTACTAGGATACAACCTAGGATTAAAGTTTCCTCTATAAGCGTTGTTACCAAAATTGTTCCTACCAACAAAATTGACATCCATAGATTAATTATTATTCTCAATCAAAGTAGACAAAGGCATATCATTGGGATCAAAAGAAACACTCTTATTAGAAAACAATTTCATAAGTGCATCCATCTTTCCACTCAAAACATTAATCTCTTCAATTGCACGCACCTTTTTACTAGTAGATCTTTCAGTGTGCCATTGAGAATAATTACCCACAATATTATCTAGGAGTTTAGTAGGTTCTCCTAAAGTGATTTCCATAAAAGTGCCTCCCGAGGCCGAATCTAAAAGATTTCTAGAAGCAAAATTCAATCCGGCATAATTTTTTTGTATAATCATCCATAAGTTCAAACCATGTGTAGGGCAATTACGTATCATTAATTTCATTATCTCCCAAGCTTATGCAACATGTTCATGATCTAGTTGCTTAAAATTTATAATATCGTTTCTAAGAGAGATGATCTTAGCGGGAGGAAAATACTTAGAGATAAAAGCATCATTGCACTTATTCCAAGAATCAATACTATTTTTAGGCAAAGACGAAAACCAAGTTTTAGCACGATCTCTAACCGAAAACAGAAATAGCTTCAAATTAACAATATCATTGTTGAAAGCACAAGTGCTCCCTAGGTGGTTTTGGTAATTAATGACAACATATATCTTGTTGGACTAACACTTTTATCTAGTATGTTTCAGATAAGTTCAACAATGGAGTGGCATGGACTAAAGGATATGGGAACTCCTTCAAGATGCTAAGGACAAATGATTGGCTAAAGTTTCAAGCTCAAGACTCTTCATTTTACATATTAGTGATCCCAGATCACATTGAGTCTATAGGAAAAGCCAATACTATCAAGGAGGGATGAGGTGTTGCTTAATGAGCCTCTTGCTTCATGTGCTTAGTGATATGCTCCAAATACCCTCAACTACTTTCCCACTTCCACACATATGTCCTAAACCTAAAGTCAAACTCGGCCCCACTAATTATTTCTATCCGGCGCCACAGAGTTTGGATATCTTAGCCACTGCCACAAACCCTAGGCAAATCGGTCTCACTGATAGGGATCTCGGTCTCACCGAGATGGGATTGTAATCTCTCTGTGTATGTCCATTATAAAACTCGGTCTCACCGAATTTGAGCAATCGGTACTACCGAGATTACAATGCAAACTCTCTGGTTAACTTATTATCAAAATCGGTCCCATCGAGTTTGATAATCGGTCAAACCGAGTTTGCTGACCAACTCTCTGAAAGCTTATTACCAAAATCGGTCCCACCGAAGTTTGTATGTCAGTCTTACCGAGATTACGTTATGCCCTAACCCTAACCGAATCGGTCCCACCGAGATGCATGTCAGTCCCACCGAAAACCCTAACGGTCACATTATTTGCAAAATCGGTCTGACCGAGTTTAACTATTCGGTCCCACCGAGTTTGGTAAATTGTGTGTAACGGTTAGATTTTGTGTGGAGGCTATATATACCCCTCCACCTCCTCTTAATTATTGGAGAGAGCCATCAGACTGAACCTACACTTCCAACTTACTATTTCTGAGAGAGAACTACCTACTCATGTGTTGAGGCCAAGATATTCCATTCATACCATATGAATCTTGATCTCTAGCCTTCCCCAAGTTGCTTTCCACTCAAATCATCTTTCCACCAGATCCAAATCCTATGAGAGAGAGTTGAGTGTTGGGGAGACTATCATTTGAAGCACAAGAGCAAGGAGTTCATCATCAACACACCATTTGTTACTTCTTGGACAGTGGTGTCTCCTAGATTGGCTAGGTGTCACTTGGGAGCCTCTGACAAGATTGTGGAGTTGAACCTAGGAGTTTGTAAGGGCAAGGAGATCGCCTACTTCGTGAAGATCTACCGCTAGTGAGGCAAGTCCTTCGTGGGCGACGGCCATGGTGGGATAGACAAGGTTGCTTCTTCGTGGACCCTTCGTGGGTGGAGCCCTCCGTGGACTCAGCGCAACCGTTACCCTTCGTGGGTTGAAGTCTCCTCCAACGTGGAAATACGGTAGCACCACCTATCGGAACCCCGCCAAAAACATCCGTGTCTCCAAATTGCGTTTGAATCCTCCAATCCCTTCCCTTTACATTCTTGCAAGTTGCATGCTTTATTTTCCGCTGCTCATATACTCTTGGCATGCCTGCTTGCCATATGTTGTGAATGTTAAACTTGTGCCTAAACTCCATTAAAACTTCAAAGAAACTTAAAAACTGCAACTTTGGTACTTAGTGTCTAATCACCCCCCTCTGGAGACCTCTTCTCAAGGTCCTACAAGTGGTATCAGAGCTTTGGTCTCCATTGCTTTGGTTTAATCACCATTGGAGGAAGATGGATGAGTCTACTTTGGGGAGTCTTAGTCATAGAGTGACTATTCCTCATGGAGAGTATTTTAGATATTGGAAAAATGAGATGCTTGTTATTTTCAATCAATATCATTTTAACAAGTACATTGCTAGGCCTTGTGCACCTTGTGTTGATCCTATGCATCCTACCCTTGATGAAGCTATTGAAATGACTAGGAATCTTAGAACTGTTAATCTTATCACTAGAGGCTTGCCTAGAAACTTGATTAGAAGCTTGCCTACTTTTGAGTGTGCCTACACCATATGGAAATTTCTTGAGGAACGATTTCCTGATTATTCTTTGAAAAATCTTGATGAAATTCTCTATAAGTCTATTGCTTTGAGCAAAATGAATACTAGTGATTCTATGTTTGGTGATCGTCTATTTGAGCTTACAAACCTTATGCGTGCCAAAGGAAATGTTGGTATTATTAGTGACATTATTTTCGAAGCTATAAGAATTCGTAAGCAAGATATGTGTCAAACTCATTCTAATGAATCACCCTCTCTAGGATTTGATCCACCACATGACGATGTTGAACATGGATACTATGATGAGGATGATGATAGTGATTTCGATCTTGATGATGCAATGAGACATTTTGGTCTTATGGCAAATCTTGAGGATATGTGTCGGGGAGGAAAGGAATGGGTTCTTGATAGTGGATGTACCGATCACATGACCGGAGATAAAGACATGTTTCGTGAGCTTGCAGAAAATGATGGTCCTCGAATGTTTGTCACTTTCGGTGACAACTCAAAGGGTAAGGTGGTTGGCCTCGGTAAGGTGGCCATCTCACATGATAGCTCCATACAAAATGTCATGCTCGTTGAATCTCTTGGCTACAACTTACTTTCAGTATCTAGACTTGCTGATTTCGGTTTCAATGTTCTATTCTTGAAGTAGACCGCCAAGTGTTTAAATCGAGATAATCATAAAATGATCTTTACCGGTGTGCGTAGAGGTGATCTATACATTGTTGATTTCACTAAAAAGGCTCAACCTAAAACTTGCTTCATTGCTAAATCCTCAAAAGGCTGGTTATGGCATAGACGATTAGGTCATGTTGGTATGCGAAACCTTGACAAGCTTATTAAAGGAAATCATATCCTTGGAGTTAATGATGTCATATTTGATAAGGATAGACTTTGCAGTGCTTGTCAAGTAGGTAAACAGGTTGGAGGAAGGCATCCCGTGAAGAACATCATGACCACGAAGAGGCCACTCGAGCTACTTCACATGGATCTCTTTGGTCCCAACTCTTACAAGAGTCTCGGTGGAAATTCTTTTGGTCTAGTTATAGTTGATGATTTTTCCAGATTTACGTGGGTGTTCTTTCTCGATGATAAATTGCAGGTCCAAAAGATCTTCAAAAACTTCGCTAGGAAGGCCCAAAACCAATTTGAAGTGAAGATCAAGAAGGTTCGCAGCGACAACGGAACGGAGTTCAAGAGCATAAATGTGGACACCTTTCTTGTGAAGAAGGGATTTCACCACGAGTTCTCGACTACGTACACACCTCAACAAAATGGAGTTGTTGAGAGGAAGAACCGGACGCTCATCGAAATGGCGAGAACGATGCTTGATGAGTACAAGGCGTCAAGCACTTTTGGGCGAAGTGGTTGAGACAGCTTGTCATGCAACAAATCGCTTGTATCTTCACAAGCTACTCGGCAAGACGACATCTGAGCTACTCACCGGTAACAAACCCCAAGTTGGATACTTTCGAGTATTCGCTCAAAGTGCTACATTCTTTATAAGCATCGTCGTTCTAAATTTGCTCCTAAGTCTCATGAAGGTTTCCTACTAGGTTATGGCTCAAACTCTCACACTTACCGTGTCTACAACAATTTCACCCGAAAGGTTGAAGAGACGGCAGATGTGAAGTTTGATGAATCTAACGGCTCGCAAGTAGAGCAATTGCCAATTGATGTAGGAGACAAAGATCCTTGAAGCAATCCAAGACTTGTCTATTGGCAAGGTCCGTCCAGCGGAGGTGAAGGAGAGTACCTCGTCCGTCCAAGTGGAAGCTTCTACTTCACGACAAGGTGAACCAAGAGTTGATCTGAAGCATCCACAAGCGGGACACACCAAGATGAAGAAAAGCGAGGAAGTGCATCAAGATGAACGTCAACAACCTCCTTCTCCACCACGACAAGAGAACGACAACGCCAACAATGAAGAAGGCCAAGAAGAATAACAAGATGAAGAAGATGTTCAACGAAGACCCAAGCAAAAGCTTTCACGAGTTTGAGCAAGAATTGCTAAAGACCATCCCGTCGAGCAAATCGACAATGATATTCAAACCGGAGAATCACTCGCTCTAAAACTCGTTTAGCTAACTGTTGTGAAAACTATTCTTTCATCTCTAGCATTGAACCTATGAAGGTCGAAGAAGCATTGGAAGATCCGGATTGGATAAATGCTATGCATGAAGAGCTACACAACTTTGAGAGGAACCAAGTTTGGACATTGGTTGAGAAGCCCGACAACAACCACAACATCATCGGTACCAAATGGGTGTTTCGCAACAAGCAAGATGAAGATGGACAAGTAGTTCGCAACAAAGCATGTCTCGTCGCCCAAGGCTACACACAAGTCGAAGGTATGGACTATGGTGAGACTTACGCCCCATTGCTAGACTTGAGTCCATTCGCATCTTACTTGCCTATGCTAATCACCATGATATCACCTTGTACCAAATGGACATTAAAAGTGCTTTTCTAAAAGCTGAAAAAGAGGAGGACGATTATGTTAAACAACCACCAAGCTATGTCAATACTAAGAAACCCAATCATGTTTACAAACTTCACAAAGCTCTTTCTGTACATAAACAACCTCCTAGAGCATGTTATAAATGCTTGACCAAGTTTCTTCTTGAAAAAGGCTTTGAAATTGGGAAAATTGATTCTACTCTTTTACTAAAAGGGTTAATGGTGAACTCTTTGTGTGCCAAATTTATGTTGATGATATTATATTTGGTTCAACTAACCCTCATTTTAGTGAAAAGTTTGGGAAGCTAATGTCGGAGAAGTTTGAGATGTCTATGATGAGTGAATTCAAATTCTTTCTCGGTTTGCAAATCAAGCAAACTAAGGAAGGTACTTTTGTCTCGCAAACAAAGTACACCAAGGACTTATTCAAGAAGTTCAATATGCAAGAATGCAAAGGTATGACTACACCCGTGCCTACTAGTGGACATCTTGACTTAACCAAAGATGGTGAACCGGTTGATCAAAAGTTTTATCGCTCAATGATTGGTTCATTGTTATATCTATGTGCTTCACGTCCCAATATTATGCTAAGTGTGTGCATGTGTGCACGATATCAAGCTGCCCCTAAAGAATGTCATCTTAAGGCCATGAAAAGGATAGTGAGATACTTAATCCATACACCAAATTTTGGCATTTGGTATCCTAAGAGGGCCTCTTCGATCTTGTTGGCTATTCCGACTCGGACTATGCTTGGAGATAAGGTTGATAGAAAGTCCACTTGGTACTTGTCAATTTCTTGGTAGATCTCTTGTGTCTTGGTCCTCCAAGAAACAAAACTCGGTATCCTTATCCACACTTGAAGCTGAATATATTGCCGCTGGTTCATGTTGTGCTCAATTACTTTGGATGACCCAAACTCTTAAAGATTATGGGATATATGTGAGACATGTTCCATTTCTTTGTGATAATGAAAGTGCTATCAAAATTGGTCATAATTCTGTGCAACATTCTCGAACTAAGCATATTGAAGTTCGTCATCATTTCATTCGAGATCATGTTGCTAAGGGTGACATTGATCTTAAGCATGTTGCGACCGAAAAGCAATTAGCGGATATATTCACTAAACCTCTTGATGAGAAAGTGTTTTGCAGGTTAAGGGGAGAATTGAACATCATTGATGCTTCAAACTTGGAGTAGAAACTCCATTGGATACATGCAAGACATGAGCTTATGACTAATCCTTGATATTTCTCTTAGGATGAAAAACTTATGTCTTGGACATATTTGTATCTTGCATGTTATCTAACCCATGTAGGTACTTGGTTGAATCAATTCCATGAGATTGAAACCTACTCATATCTTGAGCAATCTCTACATCACCAAGTCTCTACACAAGGTGGTTGAAGACAAAGAAGCACGAAACCATTCAAACATATCCTTTGACAAATTCTATGTTGAGTTTCATGATTGTCGTTTTTGGATATACAAGTGCTCTTCTTTGCAAGAACTAACCCATGTAGGTAGATGGACTCAAATTCCAAGTGGTGCTCCAAATTCTCGATGAGCTACATCAACCTTGAGCAACCCATGCAATTTCTACTACATGGACAACACCACGAACCAAGGTATGTTATTCCATCTTAGAGAAGCTTTACTCCGAGTCATGAGTTAAAGCAACTCGACAAGATGTGAATACATCAAGATGCTTAAACGAAAAATGGCAACCCCATTTTGAGCTTAAGCGATGAGTATGGCCTATGATCAAGTGATCTCACTTGACTCATAAGTCAATATACTCTAACATAGGTGACTTTGTCATGACCATCTCTAGATGAAGGTCTCCTGTGTTCTTTTACGAGTTTTTACATTTGTCTCATGCATTTGTGTTTCCCCTTTCAAACAAAAAAACTTCATCTAGATTTCTTTACATTTTCTCTGCATTTTACGCATCTAATTCCTTGCAAATCTTTCAGTTAATTCCTTGCAAATCTTTGTGAGATCTTACTAGTCTAGTGAGCTGAGGTGACAAGTGTTTTCTCTGCGATGAACTCGGTTCATCCGATTTGTTGTTTTTGGTCCAACCGAATCCTTTTGGTGCAACCGAAGCCTACAACTCGGTGCCACCAATTTCATAACAGGAAAAACACTTTGCCACATATTCCGTGTTTCTTCTGATCTAGTTCCACTCAATGAATCTTGTCCTCTACAAGCATCACATTTTCATCTTTGCTTTATGTTGTGACTCAAGGATCAAACCCATTCACGACAAATTCCAGAGGGGGAGAGAGAGATTACATCTTTATCAAGCCCTTCTTGAAAATTGATGTCAAAGGGGGAGAGAGAGATCACATCAAAGCTTATCATTTAGAGAGAGAGATCACATCAGAGAAGGAGAGAGAGAGATCCTTCAGGGGGAGAGAGAGATCTCCAGGGGAGAGAATACTAGTAGAAAGTATTTCTCAAGGATCCCAGATGCTTGGTGTTCAAGAGGAGAGATGCCACATGTCTTCTTGAGGGGAGAGACATGTTCACATGATCTGTTGTGCTCAATCTTGCATTAGCATACATTAGCTCTGAATTTTAGTTCTGATAATCATTCATATCTTTTAGCTCTGTTTTCTTTCAGCTCTGATTTTCTGTTCCCTATCTTCTCCCAGTATCCCATGTTAGATTCAGGGGGAGCAAGACATCTAAGGGAAAGAGATCATTTAAAATTCATTGCATATCTTTACTCTTGGGGACATGTCTAATCCAATGTGGTACTTAGTACTCACTCTCTACATGTCATCCCAGTCTTTGTATTCTTGTGGTTTCTTACATTTGCTCTGGCTAGTAGATGTATCTGTGTTATCTAACCTTGTTTACGCAGGTTCATTCCATCCTAAGCCAACTCAAGAGTACAAGGTAAGTATATGCATCACAATCATGTGTATGAGGAATTCTTGCTGATGTACATACTGTTTGCAAGAAGGACTCATGGGCATGGAGGTATTCTCTTTAATACTTTTTGCTCTGATGCATATAGCCAAGATACATGTAACACATTGCCTGCTCTATCATGGTTATGCTATCACATGCTTCTATATTTCATATTCACATGATTGCATGCATGTTGGGGGAGCCTATGCTTGTTACATGTCTTTCCAAAGCTTTACCCACTATTCTTTATATCTTTATCTAAAGCTTCTATGTATGTTGCCATCAATTACCAAAAAGGGGGAGATTGAAAGCACAAGTGCTCCCTAAGTGGTTTTGGTAATTAATGACAACATATCTCTTGTTTGACTAACACTTTTATCTAGTATGTTTCAGATAAGTTCAACAATGGAGTGGCATGGACTAAAGGATGTGGGAACTCCTTCAAGATGCTAAGGACAAAGGATTGGCTAAAGTTTCAAGCTCAAGACTCTTCATTTTACATTTTAGTGATCCAAAATCACATTGAGTCTATAGGAAAAGCCAATACTATCAAGGAGGGATGAGGTGTTGCTTAATGAGCCTCTTGCTTCATGTGCTTAGTGATATGCTCCAAATACCCTCAACTACTTTCCCACTTCCACACATATGTCCTAAACCTAAAGTCAAACTCGGCCCCACTGATTATTTCTATCCGGCGCCACAGAGTTTGGATATCTTAGCCACTGCCACAAACCCTAGGCAAATCGGTCTCACCGATAGGGGTCTCGGTCTCACCGAGATGGGATTGTAATCTCTCTGTGTATGTCCATTATCAAAATCGGTCTCACCGAAGTTTGAGCAATCGGTACTACCGAGATTACAATGCAAACTCTCTGGTTAACTTATTATCAAAATCGGTCCCACCGAGTTTGATAATCGGTTAAACCGAGTTTGCCTGACCAACTCTCTGGAAAGCTTATTACCAAAATCGGTCCCACCGAGTTTGTGTAATCGGTCTTACCGAGATTACGTTATGCACTAACCCTAACCGAATCGGTCCCACCGAGATGCATGTCAGTCCCACCGAAAACCCTAACGGTCACATTATTTGCAAAATCGGTCTGACCGAGTTTAACTATTCGGTCCCACCGAGTTTGGTAAATTGTGTGTAAGGGTTAGATTTTGTGTGGAGGCTATATATACCCCTCCACCTCCTCTTCATTCTGGAGAGAGCCATCAGACTGAACCTACACTTCCAACTTACTATTTCTGAGAGAGAACTACCTACTCATGTGTTGAGGCAAAGATATTCCATTCATACCATATGAATCTTGATCTCTAGCCTTCCCCAAGTTGCTTTCCACTCAAATCATCTTTCCACCAGATCCAAATCCTATGAGAGAGAGTTGAGTGTTGGGGAGACTATCATTTGAAGCACAAGAGCAAGGAGTTCATCATCAACACACCATTTGTTACTTCTTGGAGAGTGGTGTCTCCTAGATTGGCTAGGTGTCACTTGGGAGCCTCCGACAAGATTGTGGAGTTGAACCAATGAGTTTGTAAGGGCAAGGAGATCGCCTACTTCGTGAAGATCTACCGCTAGTGAGGCAAGTCCTTCGTGGGCGACGGACATGGTGGGATAGACAAGGTTGCTTCTTTGTTACCCTTCGTGGGTTGAAGTCTCCACCAACGTGGAAGTACGATAGCACCACCTATCGGAACCACGCCAAAAACATCCGTGTCTCCAAATTGCGTTTGAATCCTCCAATCCCTTCCCTTTACATTCTTGCAAGTTGCATGCTTTATTTTCCGCTGCTCATATACTCTTGGCATGCTTGCTTGCCATATGTTGTGAATGTTAAACTTGTGCCTAAACTCCATTCAAACTTCAAAGAAACTTAAAAACTACAACTTTGGTACTTAGATTCTAATCACCCCCCCTCTAGACACCTCGTCTCAAGGTCCTACAATTGTCCACATCTTTATTCTTTTGCATATCACACAAATCAACAAAGCTATTTAGATGGGTAGCGGCATCTTCACTAGGAAGGCCGACCAATTGATCTTTCATGATAAGATTCAGCAAAGCAACATTAATTTCACAAGATTCAGCATCGGTAAGAGGAGCAATCGGCGTGCTAATAAAATCATTATTGTTGGTATTGGCAAAGTCACACAATTTAGTGTTATCTTGAGCCATCGTGACAAGCAAGCAATCCAACACACAAGCAAATAAGAAGCAAGCGAAAAGAGACGAACGGAAAGAGCGGGCGAATAAAACGGCAAGGGTGAAGTGGGGGAGAGGAAAACGAGAGGCAAATGGAAAATAATGTAATGCAAGGGATAACAGTTTGTGATGGGTACTTGGTATGTCTTGACTTGTGCGTAGACTCCCCGGCAACGGCTTCAGAAATCCTTCTTGCTACCTCTTGAGCATGCGTTGGTTTTCCCTTGAAGAGGAAAGGGTGATGCGGCAAAGTAGCGTAAGTATTTCCCTCAGTTTTTTAGAACCAAGGTATCAATCCAGTAGGAGGCCACACGCAAGTCCCTCATACCTACACAAACAAATAAGAACCTTGCAACCAACATGATAAATGGGTTTTCAATCCCTTCACGGCTACTTGCAAAAGTGAGATTTGATAGAGATGATAAGATAGTATTTTTGGTATTTTTATGATAAAGATTGAAAGTAAAGATTGAAAAACAAACGGTGACAGAAATAGCTAGTTGATGGGAGATTAATATGATGGAAAATAGACCCGGGGGCCATAGGTTTCACTAGTGGCTTCTCTCAAGATAGCATAAGTATTATGGTGGGTGAACAAACTACTGTCGAGCAATTGATAGAAAAGTGCATAATTATGAGAATATCTAGGCATGATCATGTATATACGCATCACGTCCGCAACAAGTAGACCGACCCCTGCCTGCATCTACTACTATTACTCCACACATCGACCACTATCCAGCATGCATCTAGAGTATTAAGTTCATAAGAACAGAGTAACGCATTAGGCAAGATGACATGATGTAGAGGGATAAACTCAAGCAATATGATATAAACCCCATGTTTTTATCCTCGATGGCAACAATACAATACGTGTCGTTTCCACTTCTGTCACTGGGATCAAGCAACACAAGATTGAACCCAAAGCTAAGCACTTCTCCCATTGTAAGAAAGATCAATCTAGTAGGCCAAACCAAACCGATAATTCGAAGAGACTTGCAAAGATAACCAATCATACATAAAAGAATTCAGAGAAGATTCAAATATTGTTCATAGATAATCTTGATCATAAACCCACAATTCATCGGATCTCGACAAACGCACCGCAAAAAAGAGTTACATCGAATAGATCTCTAAGAAGATCGAGGAGAACTTTGTATTGAGATCCAAAGAGAGAGAAGAATCCATTTAGCTAATAGCTATGGACCCGAAGGTCTGTGGTAAACTACTCACACATCATCGGAGAGGCTATGGTGTTGATGTAGAAGCCCTCCATGATCGATTCCCCCTCCGATGGAGCGCCAGAAAAGGCCCCAAGATGGGATCTCATGGGTACAGAAGGTTGCGGCAGTGGAAATAGGGTTTCGTGGTGCTCCTTGTTGGTTTCGGGGTATATGGGTATATATAGAAGGAAGAAGTAGGTCGGTGGAGCTACGAGGGGCCCATTGTTGGGGAACGTAGTAATTTTAAAGATTTCCTACGCGCACGCAAGATCATGGTGATGCATAGCAACGAGAGGGGGGAGTGTTGTCCACGTACCCTTGTAGACCGAAAGCGGAAGTAGTATAACAACGCGGTTGATGTAGTCGTACGTGTTCACGGCCCGACCGATCAAGCACCGAAACTACGGCACCTCCGAGTTCTAGCACACGTTCAGCTCGATGACGTTCCCCGGACTCCGATCCAGCAAAGTGTCGGGAAGAGTTCCGTCGACCTGACGGCGTGGTGACGATCTTGATGTTCTACCGTCGCAGGGCTTCGCCTAAGCACCGCTACAATATTATCGAGGATTATGGTGGAGGGGGGCACCGCACACGGCTAAGAGATCTCAAAGATCAATTGTTGTTGTGTCTAGAGGTGCCCCCCTGCCCCCGTATATAAAGGAGCAATGGGGGAGGCGGCCGGCCAAGAGGAGGGCGCGCCAAGGGGGGAGGCCTACTCCCACCGGGAGTAGGACTCCTCCTTTCCTTGTTGGAGTAGGAGAGAAGGAAAGAGGAGGAGAGGGAGAAGGAAAATGGGGCTGCGCCCCCTTGTCCAATTCGGACCAGAGGGGGGGGGGGGGGAGGGCGCAGGCCTCCTTCCTTTCGGCCTCTCTCCTCTATTCCCGTATGGCCCAATAAGGCCAATATACTCCCTGACGAATTCCCGTAACTCTCCGGTACTCTGAAAAATACCCGAATCACTCGGAACCTTTCTGAAGTCCGAATATAGTCGTCCAATATATCGATCTTTACGTCTCGACCATTTCGAGACGCCTCGTCATGTCCCCGATCTCATCCGGGACTCCGAACTCCTTCGGTACATCAAAACTCATAAACTCATAATAAAACTGTCATCGAATCCTTAAGCGTGCGGACCCTACGGGTTCGAGAACTATGTAGACATGACCGAAACACGTTTCCGGTCAATAACCAATAGCGGAACCTGGATGCTCATATTGGCTCCCACATATTCTACGAAGATCTTTATCGGTCAAACCACATAACAACATACGTTGTTCCCTTTGTCATCGGCATGTTACTTGCCCGAGATTCGATCGTTGGTATCTCAATACCTAGTTCAATCTCGTTACCGGCAAGTCCCTTTACTCGTTACGTAATGCATCATCCCGTAACTAACTCATTAGCTACATTGCTTGCAAGGCTTATAGTGATGTGCATTACCGAGAGGGCCCAGAGACACCTCTCCGGCAATCGGAGTGACAAATCATAATCTCAAAATACGCCAACTCAACATGTACCTTCGGAGACACCTGTAGAGCTCCTTTACAATCACCCAGTTATGTTGTGACGTTTGGTAGCACACAAAGTGTTCCTCTGGCAAACGGGAGTTGCATAATCTCATACTTATAGGAACTTGTATAAGTCATGAAGAAAGCAATAGCAACATACTAAATGATCAAGTGCTAAGCTAACAGAACGGGTCATGTCAATCACATCATTCTACTAATGATGTGATCCCGTTAATCAAATGACAACTCATGTCTATGGCTAGGAAACTTAACCATCTTTGATTCAACGAGCTAGTCAAGTAGAGGCATACTAGTGACACTTTGTTTGTCTATGTATTCACACATGTATCAAGTTTCCGGTTAATACAATTCTAGCATGAATAATAAACATTTATCATGAAATAAGGAAATAAATAATAACTTTATTATTTCCTCTAGGGCATATTTCCTTCAGTCTCCCACTTGCACTAGAGTCAATAATCTAGTTCACATCATCATGTGATTTAACACCAATATTCACATCTGTATGTGATTAACATCCATAGTTCACATCGTCATGTGACCAACACCCAAAAGGTTTACTAGAGTCAATAATCTAGTTCACGTTGCTATGTGATTAACACCCAAAGAGTACTGAGGTATGATCATGTTTTGCTCGTGAGAGAAGCTTACTCAACGGGTCTGTCACATTCAGAGCCGTATGTATTTTGCAAATATTCTATGTCTACAATGCTCTGCACGGAGCTACTCTAGCTAATTGCACCCACTTTCAATATGTATCCAGATTGAGACTTAGAGTCATCTGGATCGGTGTAAAAAGCTTGCATCGATGTAACTCTTTACGACGGGCTCTTTTATCACCTCCATAATCGAGAAATATTTCCTTAGTCCTCACTAAGGATGTTCTTGACCAATGTCCGATGATCTATTCCTAGATCACTATTGTACTCCTTTCCAAATTCAGAGCAAGGTATACAATAGGTGCGGTACATAGCATAGCATACTTTATAGAACCTATGGTGAGGCATAGGGAATGACTTTCATTCTCTTTTCTATTTTCTGCCGTGGTCGGGATTTGAGTCTTACTCAATTTCACACCTTTGCAACACAGGCAAGAACTTTTTCTTTGACTATTCCATTTTGAACTACTTCAAAATCTTGACAAGGTATGTACTTATTGAAAAAACTTATCAAGCGTCATGATCTATCTCAATAGATCTTGATGCTCAATATGTAAGTATCTTTACTGAGGTCTTTCTTTTAAAGAACTCCTTTCAAATACTCCTTTATGCTTTCTAGAAAAATTCTGCATCATTTCTGATCAACAATATGTTACTCACATATATTTATCAGAAAGGCGGTAGTGCTCCCACTCACTTTATTGTAAATACAGGCTTCACCGCAAGTATGTATAAAACTATGCTTTGATCAACTTATCAAAGCGTATATTCCAACTCTGAGATGCTTGCACCAGTCCATAGATGGATCGCTAGAGCTTGCACATTTTGTTAGCACCTTTAGGATTGACAAAACCTTCTGGTTGCATCATATACAACTCTTCTTAAAGAAAACCATTAAGGAATGCAGTTTTGACATCCATTTGCCAGATTTCATAAAATGTGGCAATTGCTAACATGATTCGGACAGACTTAAGCATCGCTACGGGTGACAAAGTCTCATCATAGTCAACCCCTTGAATTTGTCGAAAACCTTTCACAACAAGTCGAGCTTTATAGACAGTTACATTACCATCAGCGTCAGTCTTCTTCTTGAAGATCCATTTATTCTCGATGGCTTGCCGATCATCGGGCAAGTCAACCAAAGTCCATACTTTGTTCTCATACATGCATCCCATCTCAGATTTCATGGCCTCAAGCCATTTTGCGGAATCTGGGCTCATCATCACTTCCACATAGTTCGTAGGTTCATCATGGTCTAGTAACATGACTTCCAGAACAGGATTACTGTACCACTATGGTGCGGATCTTACTCTGGAAGACCTACGAGGTTCGGTAGTAACTTGATCTGAATCTTCATGATCATCATCATTAGCTTCCTCACTAATTGGTGTAGGAATCACAGGAACTGATTTTTGTGATGAACTACTTTCCAATTAGGGAGAAGGTACAATTACCTCATCAAGTTCTACTTTTCTCCCACTCACTTCTTTCGAGAGAAACTCCTTCTCTAGAAAGGATCCATTATTAGCAACGAATGTTTTGCCTTCAGATCTGTGATAGAAGGTGTACCCAACAGTTTCCTTTGGGTATTCTATGAAGACGCACTTCTCCGATTTTGGTTTCGAGCTTATTAGGTTGAAAACCTTTTTCATATAAGCATCACAACTCCAAACTTTAAGAAACGACAACTTAGGTTTACTGCTAAACCATAGTTCATACGGTGTCGTCTCAACGGATTTAGATGGTGCCCTATTAAAGTGAATGCAGCTATCTCTAATGCATAACCCCAAAACGATAGTGGTAAATCGGTAAGATACATCATAGATTGCATCATATCCAATAAAGTGCGGTTATGATGTTCGGACACAACCATTATGCTGGGTGTTCCATGTGGCGTACTGTGAAACTATTCCACATTGTTTAAAATGAAGGCCAAAGTCGTAACTCAAATATTCTACGATCATATTGTAGAAACTTTATTTTCTTGTTACGATGATTCTCCACTTCACTCTGAAATTCTTTGAACTTTTCAAATGTTTCAGACTTGTGCTTCATTAAGTAGATATGCGCATATCTGCTCAAATCATTTGTGAAGGTCAGAAAATAACGATACCCGCCACGAGCATCAACACTCATTGGACCGCATGCATCGGTATGTATTATTTCCAACAACTTAGTAGCTCGTTCCATTGTTCCAGAGAACGGAGTTTTAGTCATCTTGCCAAAAAGGCACGGTTCGCAAGCATCAAATGATTCATAACCAACTGATTCCGAAAATCTATCTTTATGGAGTTTCTTCATGCGCTTTACACCGATATGACCCAAACGGCAGTGCCACAAATAAGTTGCACTATCATTATTAACTTTGCATCTTTTGGCATTAATATTACGAATATGTGTATCACTACGATCGACACCCAACACACTATTTTCATTGGGTGTATGACCATTGAAGGTCTTATTCATGTAAACAGAATAACAATTATTCTCTGACTTTAAATGAATAACCGTATCGCAATAAACATGATCAAATCATATTCATGCTCAACGCAAACGCCAAGTAACATTTATTTAGGTTTAACACTAATCCCGAAAGTATAGGGAGTGTGCGATGATGATCATATCAATCTTGGAACCACTTCCAACACACATCGTTACTTCACCCTCAACTAGTCTCTGTTTATTCTGTAATTCCTGTTTCGAGTTACTAATTTTTAGCAACCAAACAAGTATCAAATACTCAGGGGCTACTACAAACACTAGTAAGGCACACATCAATAACCTGTATATCAAATATACACTTGTTCAATCTGCCATCCTTCTTATCCACCAAATATTCAGGGAATTTCCGCTTCCAGTGACCATTACCTTTGCAGTAGAAACACTCAGTTTCAGGCTTTGGTCTAGCTTTGGGCTTCTTCGCGGGAGTGACAACTTACTTTCCATTCTACTTTAAGTTCCCTTTCTTTCCCTTTGCCCTTTTCTTGAAACTAGTGATCTTGTCAACCATCAACACTTGATGCTCTTTCTTGATTTCTACCTTCGTCGATTTCAACATCACGAAGATCTCGGGAATCGTTTTCGTCATCCCTTGCATACTATAGTTCATCACAAAGTTCTACTAACTTGGTGATGGTGACTAGAGAACTCTGTCAATCACTATCTTATCTGGAAGATTAACTCCCAATTGATTCAAGCGATTGTAGTTCCCAGACTATCTTAGTACATGCTCACTAGTTGAGAGATTCTCCTCCATCTTTTAGCTATAGAACTTGTTGGAGACTTCATATCTCTCAACTCGGGTATTTGCTTGAAATATTAACTTCAACTCTGGAACATCTCATATGGTCCATGACGTTCAAAACGTCTTTGAAGTCCCGATTCTAAGCCGTTTAAGAATGGTGCACTAAACTATCAAGTAGTCATCATATTGAGCTAGCCAAGCGTTCATAACGTGCGCATCTGCTCCTGCAATAGGTCTGTCACCTAGCGGTGCATTAAGGATATAATTCTTCTGTGCAGCAATGAGGATAAACCTCAGATCACGGATCCAGTCCGCATCATTGCTACTAACATCTTTCAACGCAATTTTCTCTAGGAACATATCAAAATAAACATGTGAAAGCAACAACGCGAGCTATTGATCTACAACATAATTTGCAAAATACTACCAGGACTAAGTTCATGATAGATTTAAGTTCAATTAATCATATTACTTAAGAACTCCCACTTAGACAGACATCTCTCTAGTCATCTAAGTGATCACGTGATTCAAATCAACTAAACCATGTCCGATCATCACGTGAGATGGAGTAGTTTTCAATGGTGAACATCACTATGTTGATCATATCTACTATATGATTCATGCTCGACCTTTCTGTCTCCGTGTTCCGAGGCCATATCTGTATATGCTAGGCTCGTCAAGTTTAACCTGAGTATTCTGCGTGTGCAACTGTTTTGCACCCGTTGTATTTGAACGAAGAGCCTATCACACCCGATCATCACGTGGTGTCTCAGCACGAAGAACTCTCATAGCGGTGCATACTCGGGAGAACACTACTTGATAATTAGTGAGAGATCATCTTAAAATGCTACCATCAATCAAAGCAAGATAAGATGCATAAAGGATAAACATCACATGCAATCAATATAAGTGATATGATATGGCCATCATCATCTTGTGCTTGTGATCTCCATCTCAAAGCACCGTCGTGATCACCATCGCCACCGGTAGCGACACCTTGATCTCCATCGTAGCATCGTTGTCGTCTCGCCAATCTTATGCTTCTCGACTATCGCTATCGCTAGTGATAAAGTAAAACATTACAGGCGATTGCATTGCATACAATAAAGCGACAACCATATGGCTCCTGCCAGTTGCGGATAACTCGGTTACAAAACATGATCATCTCATACAATAAAATATAGCATCATGTCCTGACCATATCACATCACAACATGCCTTGCAAAAACAAGTTAGACGTCCTCTACTTTGTTGTTGCAAGTTTTACGTGGCTGCTACGGGCTTAGCAAGAACCGTTCTTACCTACGCATCAAAACCACAACGATAGTTTGTCAAGTTGATGTTGTTTTAACCTTCACAAGGACCGGGCGTAGCCACACTCAATTCAACTAAAGTTGGAGAAACTGACACCCGCTAGCCACCTCTGTGCAAAGCACGCCGGGAGAACCGGTCTCGCGTAAGCGTGCGCGTAATGTCGGTCAGGGCCGCTTCATCCAACAATACCGCCGAACCAAAGTATGACATCTTTGGTAAGCGGTATGACTTGTATCGCCCACAACTCACTTGTGTTCTACTCGTGCATATAACATCTACGCATAAAACCAGGCTCGGATGCCACTATTGGGGAACGTAGTAATTTAAAAATTTCCTACGCACATGCAAGATCATGGTGATGCATAGCAACGAGAGGGGAGAGTGTTGTCCACGTACCCTCGTAGACCGAAAGTAGAAGCGTTATAACAACGTGGTTGATGTAGTCGTACGTCTTCACGGCCCGACCGATCAAGCACCGAAACTACGGCACCTCCGATTTCTAGCACACGTTCAGCTCGATGACGTTTCCCGGACTCCGATCCAGCAAAGTGTCGGGGAAGAGTTCCGTCAGCACGATGGCGTGGTGACGATCTTTATGTTCTACCGTCGCAGGGCTTCGCCTAAACACCGCTACAATATTATCGAGGACTATGGTGGAGGGGGGCACCGCACACGGCTAAGAGATCTCTAGGATCAATTGTTGTTGTGTCTAGAGGTGCCCCCTGCCCACGTATATAAAGAAGCAATGGGGGAGACGGCCGGCCAAGAGGAGGGCGCGCCAAGGGGGGAGTCCTACTCCCACCGGGAGTAGGACTCCTCCTTTCCTTGTTGGAGTAGGAGAGAAGGAAAGAGGAGGAGAGGGAGAAGGAAAAGGGGGCTGCACCCTTGTCCAATTCGAACCAGAGGGGGGCGCAGGCCTCCTTCCTTTTGGCCTGTCTCCTCTATTCCCGTATGGCCCAATAAGGCCCATATACTCCCCGATGAATTCCCGTAACTCTCCGGTACTCTGAAAAATACCCGAATCACTCGGAACCTTTCCGAAGTCCGAATATAGTCGTCCAATATATTGATCTTTACGTCTCGACCATTTCGAGACTCCTCGTCATGTCCCCGATCTCATCCGGGACTCGAACTCCTTCGGTACATCAAAACTCATAAACTCATAATAAAGCATCGCCGAAACCTTAAGCGTGCGTACCCTACGGGTTCGAGAACTATGTAGACATGACCGAAACACGTTTCGGTCAATAACCAATAAGCGGAACCTGGATGCTCATATTGGCTCCCACATATTCTACGAAGATCTTTATCGGTCAAACCGCATAACAACATACGTTGTTCCTTTTGTCATCGGCATGTTACTTGCCCGAGATTCGATCGTCGGTATCTCAATACCTAGTTCAATCTCGTTACCGACAAGTCTCTTTAGTCGTTACATAATGAATCATCCCGTAACTAACTCGTTAGCTACATTGCTTGCAAGGCTTATAGTGATGTGCATTACCGAGAGGGCCCAGAGATACCTCTCTGGCAATCGGAGTGACAAATCCTAATCTCGAAATACCCCAACTCAACATGTACCTTTGGAGACACCTGTAGAGCTCCTTTATAATCACTCAGTTACGTTGTGACGTTTGGTAGCACACAAAGTGTTCCTCCGGCAAACGGGGGTTGCATAATCTCATAGTTATAGGAACTTGTATAAGTCATGAAGAAAGCAATAGCAACATACTAAACGATCAAGTGCTAAGCTAACAGAATGGGTCATGTCAATCACATCATTCTACTAATGATGTGATCCCGTTAATCAAATGACAACTCATCTCTATGGCTAGGAAACTTAACCATCTTTGATTCAACGAGCTAGTCAAGTAGAGGCATACTAGTGACACTTTGTTTGTCTATGTATTCACACATGTATCAAGTTTCCGGTTAATACAATTCTAGCATGAATAATAAACATTTATCATGAAATAAGGAAATAAATAATAACTTTATTATTGCCTCTAGGGCATATTTCCTTCACCCACGAGGGTGGGGGGCGCGCCCAGGGGGCAGGCGCGCCTCCCTGCCTTGTGGCCTCCTTGTTCGTTTCTTGACGTCCACTCTAAGTCCTCTGCATCACGTTTGTTCCAAAAATCATGCTACCGAATGTTTCATTCCGTTTGGACTCCGTTTGATATACCTTTTCTGCAAAACACTGAAATAGGCGAAAAAACAACAATTTGCACTGAGCCTTGGGTTAGTAGGTTAGTCCCAAAAATAATATAAAAGTGTATAATAAAGTCCATTAAACATCCAAAAAAGAATATATAATAGCATGGAACAATCAAGAATTATAGATACGTTGGAGACGTATCACTGTCCGGTGATCTACTCCTGGATCACTATTATACCCCCTTGCCAAACTCATGGCAAGGCACACAACAGGTCTGGTACACAACATGGCTTACTTTATAGAACCTATGACTGAGTCATAGGGAATGACTTTCATTCTCTCTCTATATTCTGTCGTGGTGGGGTTTTGAGTCTTACTCAACTTCACACCTTGTAACACATGCAAGAACCCTTTTTTTGACTGGTCCAGTTTGAACTTCTTCAAAAAATTTATCAAGGTATGTACTTTGTGAAAGTCCTATCAAGCGTCTTGATCTATCTCTATAGATCTTGATGCCCAATATATAAGCAGCTTCACCGAGGTCTTTCATTGAAAAACTCTTATTCAAGTATCCTTTTATGCTATCCAGAAATTCTATATCATTTCCAATTAACAATATGTCATCCACATATAATATCAGAAATGCTACAGAGCTCCCACTCACTTTCTTGTAAATATAGGCTTCACCAAAAGTCTGTATGCTTTGATCACCTGATCAAAGCGTATATTCCAACTCCGAGATGCTTGCACTAGTCCATAGATGGATCGCTGGAGCTTGCACACTTTGTTAGCACCCTTAGGATCGACAAAACCTTCTGGTTGCATTATATACAACTCCTTTTTTAAGAAATCCATTAAGGAGTGCAGTTTTGATGTCTATTTGCCAAATTTCATAATCATAAAATGCGATAATTGCTAACATGATTTGGACTGACTTAAGCATTGCTATGAGTGAAAAGGTCTCATCATAGTCAACCCCTTAAACTTGTCGAAAACCTTTCACGACAAGTCGAGCTTTGTAAATGGTGACATTACCATCAGCGTCGGTCTTCTTCTTGAAGATCCATTTATTCTCAATGGCTTGCTGATCATCAGGAAAGTCCACCAAAGTCCATACTTTATTCTCATACATGGATCCTATCTCAGATTTCATGGCCTGAGGCCATTTATCGGAATCTGGGCTCATCATAGCTTCTTCATAGTTCGTAGGTTCACCATGGTCTAGTAACATGACTTCTAGAACAGGATTATCGTACCACTCTGGTGTGGAACGTGCTCTGTTCGACCTACAAGGTCCAGTAGCAACTTTATCTGAAGTTTCATGATCATCATGGTCGGTGTCAAAACCGG
Source organism: Aegilops bicornis (assembly GCA_021605145.1). Taxonomy (NCBI): domain Eukaryota; kingdom Viridiplantae; phylum Streptophyta; class Magnoliopsida; order Poales; family Poaceae; genus Aegilops; species Aegilops bicornis. The sequence continues at coordinate 164,190,803 of CM038673.1, forward strand.
CGGATCTCGGGTAGGGGGTCCCGAACTGTGCGTCTAGGCGGATGGTAATAGGAGACTGTTGGAGAATGTTGCAGAAAATAAAAATTTTCTACGGTTTCACCAAGATCTAGCTATGAGTTCATCTAGCAACGAGAGTGAGGAGTGCATCTACATATCCTTGTAGATCGCGAGCGAAAGCGTTCAAGAGAACGGGGTTGAGGGAGTCGTACTCATCGTGAGCCAAATCACTGATGATCCTAGTGCTGAACGGATAGCACCTCCGCGTTCAACACACGTACGGTTGAGGAAGATGTCTCCTCCTTCTTGATCCAGCAAGGGGGGAGGAGGTTGTGGAGATCCAAGAAGACTGACGGTGTGGTGGTGGATGCGTGATGATCTCGATAGGGCTTCACGAGCTTCTACGAGAGGGGAGGTGTAGCAAGGGAAGGGAGGCGCCTATGGCATTGGTGCGGCTGCCCTCCCTCCCCCTTTATATAGGCCCCCTAGGGGGGGCGCCGACCCAGGGAGATGAGATCTCCTCGGGGGGGGGGGGGGGCAAGGGGAGGCTTGCCCCCAAAGGCAAGTGGAGGCGCCCCCCACCCTAGGGTTTCCAACCCTAGGCGCAGGGGGGCCAAGGGGGGGCACACCAGCCCACCAGAGGCTGGTTCCCCTCCCCACTTCAGCCCACAAGGCCCTCCGGGATAGGTGGCCCCACCCGGTGGACCCCCGGGACCCTTCCGGTGGTCCCGGTACAATACTGGTGACCCCCGAAACTTTCCCGATGGCCGAAACTGCACTTCCTATATATAATTCTTCACCTCCGGACCATTCCGGAACTCCTCGTGACATCCGGGATCTCATCCGGAACTCCGAACAACTTTCGGGTTACTGCATACTCATATTTCTACAACCCTAGCGTCACCGAACCTTAAGTGTGTAGACCCTACGGGTTCGGGAGACATGCAGACATGACCGAGACGCCTCTCCGGTCAATTACCAACAGCGTGATCTTGATTCCAATTTTGGCTCCCACTTACTCCTCGATTATATGATGGGATGAACCAGGATGTCGAGGATTGATCAATCCGTATACAATTCCCTTTGTCAATCGGTACGTTACATGCCCGAGATTCGATCGTCGGTATCCCAATACCTCGTTTAATCTCGTTACCGGCAAGTCACTTTACTCGTACCGTAATGAAGGATCCGTGACCAGACACTTGGTCACATTGAGCTCATTATGATGATGCATTACCGAGTGGGCCCAGAGATACCTCTCCGTCATACGGAGTGACAAATCCCAGTCTTGATTCGTGCCAACCCAACAGACACTTTCAGAGATACCCGTAGTGTGCCTTTATAGTCACCCAGTTACTTGTGACGTTTGGCACACCCAAAGCACTCCTACGGTATCCGGGAGTTGCACAATCTCATGGTCTAAGGAAATGATACTTGACATTTGGAAAAGCTCTAGCTAAACGAACTACACGATCTTTGAGCTATGCTTAGGATTGGGTCTTGTCCATCACATCATTCTCCTAATGATGTGATCCGTTATCAATGACATCCAATGTCCATAGTCGGAAACCATGACTATCTGTTGATCAACGAGCTAGTCAACTAGAGGCTTACTAGGGACATGTTGTGGTCTATGTATTCACACGTGTACTACGATTTCCGGATAACACGGTTATAGCATGAATAATGAGACAATTATCATGAGCAAAGAAATATAATAATAACCATTTTATTATTGCCTCTAGGGCATATTTCCAACGATCTCCCACTTGCACTAGAGTCAATATTCTAGTTACATTGTGATGAATCGAACACCCATAAGCGTTACGGTGTTGATCATGTTTTGCTCTAGGGAGAGGTTTAGTCAGCGGATCTGCTACATTCAGATCCGTATGTACTTTACAAATATCTATGTCTCCATCTTGAACATTTTCACGTATGGAGTTGAAGCGATGCTTGATGTGCCTGGTCTTCTTGTGAAGCACGGGCTCCTTGGCAAGTGCAATAGCTCGGTGTTGTCACGGAAGAGTGCGATCGGCCCCACGCATTGGGTATGACTCCTAGGTCGGTGATGAACTCCTTCACCCAGATTGCTTCATGCGCTGCCTCCGAGGCTGCCATGTACTCTGCTTCACATGTAGATCCCGCCACGACGCTTTGCTTGCAACTGCACCAGCTTACCGCCCCACCATTCAAAATATACACGTATCCGATGCGTGACTTAGAGTCATCCAGATGCGTGTCGAAGCTAAGCGTCGGCGTAACCCTTTACTGACGAGCTCTTCGTCACCTCCATAAACGAAACATATCCTTAGTCCTTTTCGGTACTTTAGGATATTCTTGATTGCTGTCTAGTGTTCCTTCTTTGGGATTACTTTGGTATCTTCCTACCAAACTTACGGCAAGGTTTACATCGATTCTGGTACCTGACATGGCATACATAATAGACCCTATGGCTGAGGCATAGGGGATGAAACTCATCTCTTCTTTATCTTACTGCGTGGTGGTCGGGCATTGAGCCGAGCTCAATCTCACACCTTGCAATCTGAGCAAGAACCCTTTCTTGGACTGATCCATATTGAACTTCTTGATTATCTTATCAAGGTATGTTCTTTGTGAAAGACCTATGAGGCGTCTCGATCTATCCCTATAGATCTTGATGCCTAATATGTAAGCAGCTTCTCCAAGGTCCTTCATTGAAAAACACTTATTCAAGTAGGCCTTAATGCTGTCCAAAAGTTCTATATCATTTCCCATCAAAAGTATGTCATCTACATATAATATGAGAAATACTACAGAGCTCCCACTCACTTTCTTGTAAACGCAGGCTTCTCCATAAGTGCGCATAAACCCAAACGCTTTGATCATCTCATCAAAGCGAATGTTCCAACTCCGAGATGCTTGCACCAGCCCATAAATGGATCGCTGGAGCTTGCATACCTTGTTAGCATTCTCGTGGTCGTCAAAACCTTCCGGTTGCATCATATGCTGATTCTTCCTTAAGATGGTCGTTAAGGAATGCCGTTTTGGCGTCCATTTGCCATATCTCATAATCATAGTATGCGGCAATTGCTAACATGATTCGGACGGACTTGACTTCGCTACGGGAGAGAAAGTCTCATCATAGTCAATCCCTTGAACTTGTCGATAACCCTTAGCGACAAGTCGAGCTTTATATATGGTAACATTACCATCCGCATCCGTCTTCTTCTTAAAGATCCATTTGTTTTCTATTGCTCGCCGATCATCGGGCAAGTCTGTCAAAGTCCATACTTTGTTTTCATACATGGATCCTATCTCGGATTGCATGGCTTCAAGCCATTTGTTGGAATCTAGGCCGCCATCACTTCTTCATAGTTAGAAGGTTCACCGTTGTCTAACAACATGATTTCCAAGACAGGGTTGCCGTACCACTGCAGTGCGGAACGTGTCCTTGTGGACCTTGAAGTTCAAGAGGAGCTTGATCCAAGTATCTTGATCATCATCATTAACCTCCTCTCTTGTCGGTGCAGGCACCACAGGAACATCTTTCTGAGTTGCGCTACTTACCGTTTCAAGAGGTAGTACTTCATCAAGCTCTACTTTCCTCCCACTTAATTCTTTCGAGAGAAACTCTTTCCCCAGAAAGGACCCGTTCTTGGCAACAAAAATCTTGCCTTCAGATCTTAAGTAGAAGGTATACCCAATGGTTTCCTTAGGGTATCCTATGAATACGCATTTTTCCGACTTGGTTCCAGCTTTTCAGGTTGGAGTTTCTTGACATAAGCATCGCATCCCCAAACTTTCTGAAACGACAGCTTAGGTTTCTTTCCAAACCATAATTCATACGGTGTCGTCTCAACGGATTTAGACGGTGCCCTATTTAAAGTGAATGTAGCTGTCTCTAGAGCGTATCCCCAAAATGATAGCGGTAAATCGGTAATAGACATCATGGATCGCACCATATCCTATAAAGTGCGATTACGACGTTCAGACACACCGTTATTACCGAGGTGTTCCAGGCGGCGTGAGTTGTGAAACGATTCCACATTTCCTTAAGTGCGTACCAAATTCGTGACTTAAATATTCTCCCCCATGATCTGATCGTAAGAACTTTATCTTTCGGTCACGTTGATTCTGTACCTCATTCTGAAATTCCTTGAACTTTTCAAAGGTCTCAGACTTGTGTTTCATCAAGTAGACATACCCATATATGCTCAAGTCATTAGTGAGAGTGAGAACATAACGATATCCTCCGTGAGCCTCAATGCTCATTGGACCGCACACATCAGTATGTATGATTTCCAATAAGTTGGTTTCTCGTTCCATTGTTCCGGAGAACGAAGTCTTGGTCATTTTGCCCATGAAGCATGGTTCGCATGTGTCAAATGATTCATAATCGAGAGACTCTAAAAGTCCATCAGCATGGAGCTTCTTCATGCGCTTGACACCAATGTGACCAAGGCGGCAGTGCCACAAGTATGTGGGACTATCGTTATCAACTTTACATCTTTTGGTATTCACACTATGAATATGTGTAACATCACGTTCGAGATTCATTAAGAATAAACCATTGACCATCGGGGCATGACCATAAAACATATCTCTCATATAAATAGAACAACCATTATTCTCGGATTTAAATGAGTAGCCATCTCATATTAAACGAGATCCAGATACAATGTTCATGCTCAAAGCTGGTACTAAATAACAATTATTGAGGTTTAAAACTAATCCCGTAGGTAAATGTAGAGGTAGCGTGCCGTCGGTGATCACATCGACCTTGGAACCATTCCCGACGCGCATCGTCACCTCGTCCTTCGCCAGTCTCCGCTTATTCCGCAACTCCTGCTTTGAGTTACAAATATGAGCAACCGCACCGGTATCAAATACCCAGGAGCTACTACGAACACTTTGGTAAGGTACACATCAATTACATGTATATCAAATATACCTTTGGTTTTGCCGGCCTTCTTGTCCGCTAAGTACTTGGGGCAGTTCCGCTTCCGGTGACCACTTCCCTTGCAATAAAAGCACTGGTCTCGGGCTTGGGTCCATTGTTTGACTTCTTCGATGGCGGCTTACGGGCGGCAGAACTCCCTTGCCGTCCTTCTTGAAGTTCTTCTTACACTTTCCTTGCTTGAACTTAGTGTATTTATTCACCATCAACACTTGATGTTCCTTTTTGATCTCTACATCCGCTGATTTCAGCATTGAATATACCTCAGGAATGGTCTTTTCCATCCCCTGCATATTGAAGTTCATCACAAAGCTCTTGTAGCTCGGTGGAAGCGACTGAGGAATTCTGTCAATGACCGCGTCATCCGGGAGATTAACTCCCAGCTGAGTCAAGCGGTTGTGCAACCCAGACATCTTGAGTATGTGCTCACTGACAGAACTATTTTCCTCCATCTTACAGCTGAAGAACTTGTCGGAGACTTCATATCTCTCGACCCGGGCATGAGCTTGGAAAACCATTTTCAGCTCTTTGAACATCTCATATGCTCCGTGTTGCTCAAAACGCTTTTGGAGCCCAGTTCTAAGCTGTAAAGCATGCCGCACTAAACGAGGGAGTAATCATCGGCACGAGACTGCCAAGCGTTCATAACGTCTTCTCTGGGATTGGTGCTTCACCTAGCGGTGCTTCTAGGACATAATCTTTCTTGGCAGCTATGAGGATGATCCTCAGGTTCCGGACCTAGTCCGTATAGTTGATGCCATCATCTTTCAGCTTGGTTTTCTCTAGGAACGTGTTGAAGTTGAGGGTAACGTGGGCCATATTGTAAAGATTTTAGACTAAGTTCATGATAATTAAGTTCATCTAATCAAATTATTTAATGAACTCCCACTCAGATTAGACATCCCTCTAGTCATCTAAGTGAAACATGATCCGAGTCAACTAGGCCGTGTCCGATCATCACGTGAGACGGACTAGTTGACATCGGTGAACATCTCCATGTTGATCGTATCTTCTATACGACTCATGCTCGACCTTTCGGTCCTCCGTGTTCGAGGCCATATGCGTACATGCTAGGCTCGTCAAGTCAACCTAAGTGTATTACGTGTGTAAATCTGGCTTACACCCATTGTATTCGAACGTTAGGATCTATCACACCTGATCATCACGTGGTGCTTCGCAACGGTGCACAGTTAGGGGGAACACTTTCTTGAAATTATTATGAGGGATCATCTTATTTACTATCGTCGTTCTAAGTAAACAAGATGCAAAAACATGATAAACATCACATGCAATCAAATAGTAGTGACATGATATGGCCAATATCATATAGCTCCTTTGATCTCCATCTTCGGGGCTCCATGATCATCTTTGTCACCGGCATGACACCATGATCTCCATCATCATGATCTCCATCATCGTGTCTCCATGAAGTTGCTCGCCAACTATTACTTCTACTACTATAGCTAACAGTTTATCAATAAAGTAAAGTAATTACATGGCGTTGAATCAATGACAAGCAGGTCATACAATAATTAAGACAAATCCTATGGCTCCTGCCGGTTGTCATACTCATCAACATGCAAGTCGTGATTCCTATTACAAGGACATGATCTCATACATCACATATATATCATTCATCATTCATCACAACTTTTGGCCATATCACATCACAATCACATGCTGCAAAAACAAGTTAGACGTCCTCTGATTGTTGTTGCATGTTTTACGTGGCTGCAATAGGGTTCTAGCAAGAACGTTTTTCTTACCTACGTAAAAGCTACAACGTGATTTGCCAACTTCTATTTACCCTTCATAAGGACCCTTTTCATCGAATCCGCTCCAACTAAAGTGGGAGAGACAGACACCCGCTAGCCACCTTATGCAACTAGTGCATGTCAGTCGGTGGAACTTTGTCTCACGTAAGCGTCACGTGTAAGGTCGGTCCGGGCCGCTTCATCCCACAATACCGCTGAAGCAAAATAAGACTAGTAGTGGCAAGAAAGTTGACAACATCTACACCCACAACAAATTGTGTTCTACTCGTGCAAAGAGAACTACGCATAGACCTAGGTCTGATACCACTGTTGGAGAACGTTGCAGAAAATGAAAATTTTCTACGGTTTCACCAAGATATATCTATGAGTTCATCTAGAAACGAGAGAGAGGAGTGCATCTACATACCCTTTTAGATCATGAGCGGAGGCGTTCAAGAGAACGGGGTTGAGGGAGTCGTACTCGTCGTGATCCAAATCACCGATGATCCTAGTGCTGAACGGACAGTACCTCCGCGTTCAACACACGTACGATTAAGGAAGACGTCTCCTCCTTGTTGATCCAGCAAGGGGGGAGGAGAGGTTGACGGAGATCCAGCAGCACGACGGCGTGGTGGTGGATGCAGTAGTGATCTCGGCAGGGCTTCGCCGAGCTTCTATGAGAGGGAGAGGTGTAGCAAGGGGGAAGGGAGGCGCCTATGGCATGGGTGCAGCTGCCCTCCCTCCTCCCTTTATATAGGCCCCCTAGGGGGGGCACCAGCCCTTGGAGATGAGATCTCCTAGGGGGGCAAAGGCCAAGGGGAGGCTTGCCCCCCAAGGCAAGTGGAGGCGCCCCCACCCTAGGGTTTCCAACCCTAGGCGCAGGGGGGGCCAGGGGGCGCACCAGCCCACCAGGGGCTGGTTCCCCTCCCCACTTCAGCCCACGGGGCCCTTCGGGATAGGTGGCCCCACCCGGTGGACCCCCGGGACCCTTCCGATGGTCCCGGTACAATACCGGTGACCCCTTTCCCGATGGCCGAAACTGCACCTCCTATATATAATTCTTCACCTCCGGACCATTCCGGAACTCCTCGTGACGTCCGGGATCTCATCCGGGACTCCGAACAACTTTCGGGTTACTGCATACTCATATCTCTACAACCCTAGTGTCACCGAACCTTAAGTGTGTAGACCCTACGGGTTCGGGAGACATGCAGACATGACCGAGACGCCTCTCCGGTCAATAACCAACAGCGGGATCTAGATACCCATGTTGGCTCCCACATGCTCCTCGATGATCTCATCGGATGAACCACAATATCGAGGATTCAATCAATCCCGTATACAATTCCCTTTGTCAATCGGTACGTTACATGCCCGAGATTCGATCGTCGGTATCCCAATACCTCGTTTAATCTCGTTACCGGCAAGTCACTTTACTCGTACCGTAATGCATGATCCCATGACCAGACACTTGGTCACATTGAGGTCATTATGATGATGCATTACCGAGTGGGCCCAGAGATACCTCTCCGTCATACGGAGTGACAAATCCCAGTCTCGATTTGTGCCAACCCAACAGACACTTTCGGAGATACCCGTAGTGTACCTTTATAGTCACCCAGTTACGTTGTGACGTTTGGCACACCCAAAGCACTCCTACGGTATCCGGGAGTTGCACAATCTCATGGTCTAAAGAAATGATACTTGACATTTGGAAAAGCTCTAGCTAAACGAACTACACGATCTTTGAGCTATGCTTAGGATTGGGTGTTGTCCATCACATCATTCTCCTAATGATGTGATCCCGTTATCAATGACATCCAATGTCCATAGTCAGGAAACCATGACTATCTGTTGATCAACGAGCTAGTCAACTAGAGGCTTACTAGGGACATGTTGTGGTCTATGTATTCACACGTGTATTCCGATTTCCGGATAACACAGTTATAGCATGAATAACAGACAATTATCATGAACAAAGAAATATAATAATAACCATTTTATTATTGCCTCTAGGGCATATTTCCAACAGAGACAAGGGTACCCAGGTTCGGGCCCTCTCGATGGAGGTAAAACCCTACTCCTGCTTGATTAATATTGATGATATGGGTAGTACAAGAGTAGATCTACCACGAGATCAGAGAGGCTAAATCCTAGAAGCTAGCCTATGGTATGATTGTTGTTCGTACTACGAACTAAAACCCTCCGGTTTATATAGGCACTGAATAGGGTTAGGGTTACACAGAGTCGGTTACAATGGTAGGAGATCTACATATCCGTATCGCCAAGCTTGCCTTCCATGCCAAGGAAAGTCCCATCCGGACACGGGACAAAGTCTTCAATCTTGTATCTTCATAGTCCAGGAATCCGGCCAAAGGCTATAGTCCGGCTATCCGGACACCCCCTAATCCAGGACTCCCTCAGTAGCCCCTGAACCAGGTTTCAACGACGACGAGTCCGGCGTGCATATTGTCTTTGGCATTGCAAGGCGGGTTCCTCCTCCGAATACTTCATAGAAGATTTTGAACACAAGGATAGTGTCCGGCTCTGCAAAATAATTTCCCCATACCACCGTAGAGAGAATAATAATTACACAAGTTCAATCTGCTGACGTATTCCGCGGCATGACATCACACCACGGCCAAGCCTTTATTCGAATCGTTTTTACTGTCCCACCTTAGCGCGTTTAGCGAGGCGGTTTCCTTGGCACGTCTTGTCAAAGCAGAGATCGTGTCCCCTTATTCCGGGATTCTCATCAATACGGGCGTGGGTAACCCAACCGCGCCATTGATTACGGCGCTTGGGAGATAAGCGAGCTTTATCAGGCCGGTGGGGATGCATAGCTTTGTCCGTCCATATAAGGGGATAAGGATCCACCTTTTCACACACGCCTTCTTCCTCCTTTGCTTATCCATTTCCGCGCACTCGAGCTCCATCGCCCAAGTCTGCACATCCTATCTCAACCTTCTCCAACTATGTCCGGAGCGGGAGGCAAGTGGATGGCCTCCTCCATCACGGAGGGGCACATCAAAAAGCTGCGGAAGGCCGGATACTTGTCCGACGACATCGTGCATCGGCTCCTCAACAAGGGGCAGCTCATCCCCACCCCCAGGCCCCATGAGAGGGTGGTGTTCCTCCCCCACTTCCTCCGCGGACTAGGGTTTCCACTTCACCCATTTATGCAGGGGCTCATGTTCTACTACGGCCTAGATTTCCACGATCTGCCCCCGAATTTCATCCTCAACATCTCGGCGTTCATCGTCGTGTGCGAGGCCTTCCTCTGCATCCAGCCCCACTTCGGCTTATGGCTGAAGACCTTCAATGTCAAGCCGAAGGTAGTGGACGGCCGCCAAGCGGAGTGCGGAGGTGCCATGGTGGGCAAGATGGCCAACGTCCTATGGCTCGAGGGCTCCTTCGTGGAGACCATAAAGGGGTGGCAATCGGGGTGGTTCTACATCACCGAGCCTCGCGACTCTAAATGGGCGGTGGCCCCCGAATTCCGATCTGGCTTCCCCACACGGCTCACCTCATGGAAAGAGACGGGCCCGACGTGGGGTAATTCGGAAGAGCTGACCGGACTCCAAACCTGCGTCCGGAACACAGTGGACAAGAAGCTCAAGCTTGTCGGCGTAGTCCGTGTTATGCTCATCCGCGGATCCTCCCATGCCAAAGAACGGGCCTTCAACTTGTGGGAGTTTGATCCGGCACAAGACCAAACCTTGAGCCGGCTCTTGACACCACGCACGAAGATGCCCGGAAGGTGATGTTCAAGGCGCCGAGGCTCCCGCATCCGCTACCGAAGATCCGGATTCATTTCGCAGCATCAAGCCAGCGAGGTAAGCTATTTTAGCCTTTACTGAGACTCTTTTTCATAGTTTGACTCTATGCGGGATCTAAAACTCCCTCACCTTTGTGATCTTGGCGAGAAGGCGTCCGGACAGGTTAACTGTCGGCTCCCTTGCCGAAGACCAGCGGACGCCCGCTTGACGGAGCTGCTGGTTCCGGCACCTTACGTGGTGCCGGAGAAGAAGGCCAAGAAGAAGGCCACGGGAACTCGGAGGAGTTCCCGGCGCCAGGTGTTGTCGGACTCATTGTCCGATGACTCCAAGGCAGAATCCTCCCGTGAAGACGAGGAGGAGGAAAAAGAGGTCTCTCCCCCAGCGGGGGGAGAGAAGAAAAGGAAGGCCGCCCCAACTGGGGAGGCCGGAGGGTCCAAGAAGGGAAGGACCCTCCCTCCGGACTACACCGCCAACGCCGACGATGGCGGAGAGGAGTGGCCACCAAGGACCAAGCCCCTGGCGAAATCGTAAGTGTCCGTACACCAGAATAACTCATGGCATTCCATTTGTCGCACAGCATCTTCTAATGCCAAGTATAACCATGCATCCCGCCCAAGGACGGGCTCGACGATTCGTCGAGCGGCTCCCTGGATTCGTCGGAGGTGAATAGCACCTCACTTCCGACCGCCTCGTGGAGTCCCAAAAGGGGCCCAGCCAGGAGGAGGTGGCCATGGAGGCGCCGCAAGGCAACCTCCCGGACTCCGGGCGCAAAGGGGATAAAACCCCGAAGGGCTTCAAGTCACATCTTGGGACTCCGCATCGAACCTTCAGTGCTTCCAGAGTCCGACAGGCGACCCTTTCGTAAGAAGGGCAAGACTGCGACGCCGGTGACCTCCGTCCAACCAGAGGCACCGGATGATTTGATGGAGGCGCATGACGGCGCTTCCATCGACGAGGAGCACCGCACTGTTATGAGTGTGGTGATCCAGAAAGTTCAGTCCGCCAAGAGCGGGCTGAAGCTCAATGCCGACCTTCTAACAGGCTTTGAGGTATGTATTTAAGATATATAAAAATATTACCGCATAGACAGATGTACGTGATGCTCGGTTTGGTGTTCGGAAAGAAAAAGTCGGCGAGGATCTAAAAAGATATACGCAGGAGTCTAACATAAGTATGTCAATATGGGAATGCAGACTGCACTGCTGACCTCTGCCGCACTGACTGCGGAGGTTGATGCATTGAACCAGAGCTTCGAGCAGTCCGAGAACGAGCTCGGACTTGCCAAAAATTAGCTCGAGGATAAAGAAGGTAAGTAATACCTTATGGGAGTATTTAAAAGATGTGGTTGCAAAAGATGACAGGAATAACGTGAATACTGCAAGGGCCACGAACGAGGTGGCGACCCTGAAGGAAGCGGTGTCCAAGGCCGAAAGCAATGCGGCCGCAGAGCGCACCGAGCGAGAGAAGCAGGAGGTGCGGGTGGCGGAGGTGCGGCAGGAGCTCCAGGCTGTCCTGGAAAAACACGAGAGTTTGGAGCGTGACTCAAAGACTCGAGAGTCCGAGCTCGCCTCGGCCCTTGAGAGCGCCAAGGCCGCTAAGGCCGAAGCCCAAAAAGCCCTCCAGGAGATTGAGGCGATGTAGAAGATAGCGGTGGGTAAGGCATTCTATATGCAAGGCAAGCATGTGAAAGTGAATTATCTATTACTTACTTGAATCCGGAGCTCTCCAGGAGCATTCACAGATCTGCCTGCGGTGTGGGCGATCTTTGCCGCATTCTACCGAGCCGAGGAGGGAAGCTCGACGGAGAAGGTGTTCTAGTCTCAGTATGCTGAGGCCGGACACCCGATGCCCTTAAGCGACCAGTTGAAGCAGCTGGTCGAGCTCCATAAGGTGGCCGAACAGGCCATGAAAGGCCTCATAGTTCGGCTATGGCCTAAGGAAGCCATGCCTGGGAGCTACTTCGGGCTGGTGAGGCGGTTGGTGGATGCCTGTCCATGGGTTGAAGTCATCAAGTGCTCCGTCTGCATCGAAGGTGCCCATAGGGCCCTTGCCCTTGCTAAGGTGCACTGGGGCAAGATGGACGCTGAGAAGCTTATGACGGACAGACCACCACCGAAGAAGGAGCATCGCAAGCCTGAAATGTATTATGAGGGCGTCCTGAAGGGTGCCTGCCTTATAGCGGATGAATGCTCCAAAGATATAATTTTTGAGTAGAATCGCATTTGTTATCTGTCTGCTGAAAACTTGTTCATATGCGCTAAGCAACACTTTTGAATTTAAAATATTACCTTCAGGCGGCCGTGTATTAAATTTGAGAGATGGCGAGTCGTCGGCTTCAGCCCCATGCCACGAGTCTTTGGGGTGTTTGGGATAAACTTGAGCGCTCTTGTTCCCATTCTTGGGTCCTTCGAGGGAGGCGCTCAACGCAACGTAACAAGGCAAGCTGGACTATAATGCTTGAACACTCTCACTTAGCCATAGAATTCTATAATTTTAAATTTCGTGAAGCCCCTAGTATTCGGAAGACCCGAGTTCGGGCGCTATCCACGCCTAGGCCGGACAATGCCGACTCCTCGCTCTAAGCGGCATAAGTCTTTAGGGACTTGAAAACCTCTCGAACAACGACCGGCTCTCGCCCTATCATGATGGTCAGTTTTAGCTTTCTCCCCTGAGGTGCTTAACCCAGCTCAACCGGGGCACAATCGCAGTGGTTCTCCCAGCGCTACTTAACCGATATAACGGAACATAAGGTACCAAAACATGGGAGCCGGGCAAACCCAACTATTGACCCAAGACATGATTCGGAGCCGATGCATATAATGCTATAAGTTCGGGGTGCTGCACTTGTGAAAGTGTTCGGACTTATCACACCATATTGTGGGGTACTTAAGCCCCTGGTGTATTGCCCGTACCAAAGTGTACGGTTGCACAATGTCATAAATGAACATATATATATATATATATAGAGAGAGAAAAAAGGGAATTCAATAATAGGCAGAAGCTATATATTGTTTATTCAAAAGGGCTGCAGTAAGAGCAGAATGATACAAATAGTGCGATAAGCAAGGGACGGGACTTTTTAACATGTCCCCCTCCAGGGGTAAGCCGCGGGATGGTGTGTAAAACAGATATATTGCTCGTAATAGAGACCACCTGGACACTCGACGTAGCTTTATGCTTCCCCGGCTGTTGCATCGTGTGTTCGGCGATTCTAATGCCGGACAGGGCTTCGTGAGAACGGAGTCACGAAAGTAAAAAGAAAGAAGAAAAAATGACACAATCGAGGCCACAGTGCGGTTGAGCCGCATTACGGGCATGTCGTGGTCGTGCCCCTTCCCTATGCCCATGGTATTTCCAGAGCGTAATTATGTACGCGTAGTACTGGTTTCGCAATTTCGCGAGGGTCGGGCTTGGGCCACATTGCTATGCATGCTCGGAGCGTGCAGCGGTTTTGTTGTAGGTTACTCCGGGCGCGCTTGACGGTGTCCGGACGTTTAATAGCCGGACTCGAGAATTGCCTTAAGAGACTGCTTTGTACTTCCGCCACGAGGGCCGCCATATGCTCCTCCATCCGGAGAGAGCGTTCGGTGTTTCCATTGACCGTAATGACTCCTCGAGGACCTGGCATCTTGAGCTTGAGATATGCGTAGTGCGGCACCTCATTGAACTTTGTAAATGTGGTTCGTCCGAAAGCAAAGGCGTGATAGCCGCTACGGAACGGGACTATGTCGAAGATTAACTCCTCGCTTCGAAAGTTATCCGGGGATCCGAAGACCACTTCAAGTGTAACTCAGCCTGTACAGTTGGCCTCTACACCTGGTATGACGCCTTTAAAGGTCGTATTTGTGGGTTTAATCCTTGATGGGTCTATGCCCATTTTGCACCCTGTATCCTGATAAAGCAGGGTCAGGTTGCTGCCGCCGTCCATTAGGACTCTAGTGAGGTGAAATCTGTCAATGATTGGGTCTAGAACCAATGCGGCAAATCCGCCATGGCGGATGCTAGTGGGGTGGTCCCTTCGATCAAAAGTGATCGGGCAGGAAGACCAGGGTTGAACTTTGGGGCGACTGGCTCCATCGCATATACGTCCCTTAGTGCACGCTTGCGCTCCCTTTTGGGTATGTGGGTTGCGTATATCATGTTCATCATCCGCACTTGCGGGGGGAAGCCCTTCTGTCCTCTATTGTTCGGCGGCCGGGGCTCCTCCTCGTCATCGCTATGCAGCCCCTTGTCATTGTTTTTGACATTTAACTTGCCTGCCTGCTTGAACACCCAACAATTCCTGTTGGTGTGATTGGCTGGCTTTTCGGGGGTGCCATGTATCTGGCACGAGCGATCGAGTATTCGGTCCAAATTGGACGGGCCCGGACTATTTCTTTTAAATGGCTTTTTCCGCTGACCGGGTTTAGACCCTCTGAATCCGACATTGACTGCCATATCCTCAGCATTATCGCCGTTAATGCGGCGCTTGTGCTTGTTGCGACGCGACCTGCCATTGTTGTCCTTGGTATACGAATTACCAAGGCTCTTGGTCATGTTGTTACTATGAGCTAGCCAGCTGTCCTCTCCCGCGCAAAAGCGGGTCATGAGTGTTGTGAGGGCTGCCATGGATTTCGACTTTTCCTGTCCTAGGTGTCGGGCAAGCCACTCATCGCGGATGTTGTGTTTGAAGACTGCAAGGGCCTCGGCATCCGGACAATCGATGATTTGATTTTTCTTGGTTAGGAACCGTGTCCAGAATTGTCTGGCCGATTCCTCTGGCTGCTGAATTATGTGGCTTAGGTCATCGGCGTCGGTGGTCGCACATATGTGCCCCGGAAATTGTCGAGGAATGCGGCTTCCGTGTCTTCCCAATAACCAATTGACTCTGGCGGCAAGCTGTTAAGACAATGCCGGGCTGGTCCTTTAAGCTTGAGTGGGAGGTATTTGATGGCGTGTAGATCATCACCGCGGGCCATGTGGATGTGAAGGAGATAGTCCTCGATCCAAACCGCAGGATCTGTTGTGCCATCGTATGATTCAATGTTTACAGGTTTGAAACCCTCAGGGATTTGATGATCCATCACTTCATCTGTGAAGCATAGTGGGTGTGCGTTGCCTCTGTATTGGGCTATATCATGACGCAGCTCAAATGAGCTTTGTCTACTTTGTTCGGACCGGCTGGAGTTGCCATATCCGGCTTGACGGTTATCGTCACGTGTCGTGGGGCGCCCACGCGATCCGTAGATTGATCTTGTTTGCCTTGCCTTGTCCTCCAATATATCTCACAGTGCAGCGCATTTCCCAGCGCCTTGATATTTTTTGAGCGGCGAGGTGCGGCTTGAGTTGAGGGCCGAGAGGTCTTCCGCCACGCCACGAGGTGGCCGGTCATCCATATCATGCGCTGGTGATGTAGGTTTGGTGCTTCCTCCTCTAATCGGGGTAGCAGCCTGCGTTTTGGGTAGCTCTTTGTAGCGACCCGACCTCAGACGGTCAAGCCTCTGTGTTACTGTGCCATCCCTGGATCAGTATGCTGGCACACACAGTACATCAATGTATATATCAAAGTGCAATCACATGCATAAATAACGTAAAACTGATATATACCTCATAATACTCAGCGGAAACAATCAAACGGGTGTGGAGTCCCATCAACGCCATCGGCAGGTTGAGTGTAGACCGTAACCCTGTACCGTACTCTTTCTTGTCGAGGAAATATCTGCAACATGATACGTTGCAGCCGTGTAGGTCAGTACATTGAATGTACCGGCAAGATCACAACATGAGAAAACAGATGGTAAAACTATACTATATGCAATATGGCTTTATGGCTCTGTATCTGAGTTTTGTTTGCATAAAAGCTGATTTTATTTTCCCTACATCAAAGGAATAAATGAAGTCTGTACTATGGAGTTTTCTATCATGACATGGTTCCGCCAACCGATGTCTCATAGCCCAAAATTCATCATATGTTGCCCACAATTAAGTTATCAATCCGGTGTTGAGAGTTCCGAGATAGATCCAAGTCCAGATGCTCAAATTGTCCGTGAATCGGGGACACGGCTAATCGATTAGGTTTTAAACCCTCCGCAGAGGTTTGTACACTTTACCCGCAAGATTCGATCCCTCTCTTTGCGTTCTCGCACTTCAGGGTGTTTGAGAACAAGATGACCGAAACATGGTCTTCCGAAGAGTTCCTCTGACCACTGTCCGTTACTCATCCCATCCTACCGTAGTTCTACATCTGCTAGTACCGTCCCAGCCAGAGTCACCACTAAGGTCAACCAAGCGAGCCCATAATGACTTGCGGTTGCAGGTAAGCTTCAGGCATGAAGTATTCTTCCGTCTCTTTGAGTGCAGGTGAAGCTTTCCGCAAGATGTCATGGCGCTTCTCCATGCATCCGCCAACCACCGGTTTCTCCAGGTGCCGTCAACCGTCCTTCACCCAGATGGTGTGTATTGAATTCTTGTCTCGAGTCTTGAAGTCTTGAGGCCTTGAAGATGCAGTCCTTGCAGCTTTCATCATGGTGTTGTCGTCATTGACGTAGATCCTTCATTCTCACACCACTCTGAGCACTCATACGGACCCGTCTACTATAGCGTAGCATTAAAATAAATAACGTCCGGGCTTGGTAACAGGGTGATGGGTTCCTACCTCATGCATACTACTCAACTACAAGGATTCAATAACACTCTTGAGGGGTGGTTGCAAGGATGCCACTAAATGCAATAAAACATAGGTATGAAAGCAATGATCAAAGTGAACTTGCCTAGTAATACTTGATGAAGATAACAACGTCAGAAAATGACTTGGTAGAACTAATCGTCACTCCATTGAAAATCTATATAGTCAAACATAGCATTCACATAAGCAAACATCCTAGCAAAAAATTTTAGCACTCGAAATAACAATCAAAACAGCAAGGAAAATCGATAATAAAACTCAAACAAAATCAAAAGAAACTTCAAATAAAACTACAAAGAAAAACTACTAACGAAGATCTATGACTTTGCTACAAACATCTAATATAGTTTTGCCGTAAGTAAAACTTAACAACAATTAAAATACTAAACTAATAAATTAACAGAAAATAAAATTTAAAATAACTAATTTAACAGAAAGTATTTTTTCCATAAAATTTTATTTGCAAAAAGAAACAAATAAAAAGCTTTTATAAAACTCTAACTATGACCTATAGAAGGTGTCATACAAAACTAAGTAAAATAGATTTTTTTAAATAGAAATAAAATTTTTCCTGTTGTCTAACAGAAACACAACTAATTTTGTCAAAAGTGACAAAAAGAAATAATTTAAAACTAATAAAAACAATAAAGAAAAAGCTAAAACAGAACTAATAATAAAACAGTACTGTTTTGCTAAAACCTAATTTAAATTAACCTAGAAATAAAATACTAAATACTACTGGATAAACAAAGGTCCTAGAGACCAGGAGCAAAAAGAATTAATTAAAAACCTATTTTTAAACTCCCGAATAAGCTAAACAAGCTCTAATTCAAATCTGATCTAACTCAATTTTTATAAATCCAAACATAGACAAATTATATATTTTTGGAAACTACAAGAAAATTGTGATCTAACGCAAAACGAATCAGCATCATTGGACTTCTAGATCAAAAGTTATAAGCTAAACAAGAACGGAACTAAATCTGTTACGGAAATAAATCTGAAAACGAAAAAAACAACAACAAGGGAGTTACCTGTACGTGAGGTAGAGATGGCAGGAAGGAGATGGCAATGTGGAGGGCTGCTCCGGCGAGGGGGCGAGGTCGCCGGCGAGGGTGGGGGTGGCGGAGGAGGGGGTCGGCGCTTGGGAGGTTCAGGAGAGCTCTGGTGAGCGTTTCTAGGCAGGAAAAGGAGGACGGTGGCGAGGAGGCTACGGGCAGGGAGGCGTGGTGATGGGAAAAATGGAGCGAGGAGAGGGAGGGGTTTTATAGGCGGTCTCGGGAGGCGCTGGGATGGAAAGACGAGGGAGATCGGGAAGGTGGAGATTCCTGTCTCCATGGATATGGAAAGCTTCAGAACGTGAGAGGAAGCGGAGGAAGAAGATGATCTCTTGTTGGGCTAGAATAGGAAAGTGCTTAATGGGCCAGCAGATTTTTCCTAATAAAACGATTCCATTCCTATTTTTAAAATTAGGAAACTAAAACAATAAAAGGAAATCAAATCAATTCGGAATAAAGAGTTTTTATATACTAAAATTATCGGAAAAATAAAATGTAGATGATGAGCATTATTCCACGGCCAAAATAAAAACTTAAAAATGTTTTCAGAAAATCCCTAAAGGCTTTATTTCTTTTTGCAAATAATTTTTAATAAAAACTTTGGTTTTTCTTGGCTCAAATATTTTCAAAAATGCCCCTGATTTTGGAGGGTCATTTTCCTCCGCTCTTTCTTGCTTGCAAGAATTTATTTTTCGGGGTATTTCTCGGTGAAGAAAAATAGAGAAGCAAGTGCAAATATTTGAAAGAATTAAATTGCAAAACTCCGTTCAAATTCTTTATAGTTGAAGAAGTCATGTCATCTTCTCTCATTGATTTTAATAGGATGAATTTGAATTTACGGAGAAGGGAAAGTCATTTTATTCCCTCTCATTCAAAAGTTTTTGAAAAGGTTCAAATTTCACTCAAGTTTAATTCACTCAAGCAAACAAACAAACAATTCAATTAATTATATTAACATTCCAAAATTTGGGATGTTACAAACCTACCACACTTAAAATGAATCTCGTCCTCGAGATTCGAAGAGGCTAGCAAGAAAAGGTTAGGGGTTGGGGTCTTCTAGCAAATGTCTTGGTCAGAAAGGTCAGGGGTGCTACCACACTTAAAAACAAGGTCATGGTTCCAATAAACTCAGATATTTCCTCTGGAGGGCTGACAATGTATGTCTCTTCACATATCTTACAATAGCTCCTTCATTAAACTCTTCTGTCAGAAGCATAGAGTTTTCCTCAAAATCTTGGGTCGGTGTGTCAAAGTTGAAGTTCGTCCGAAATTTGGATCTTCTTAGCTGATAGGTCTGTGTCCATTCTAAACAACTATCGAAACACTCATGGTGGTCTACAATTTATGGTTTTCTCCTGCAGAAACGGGTGCAGGTTGAACTTCTTTGTATATCCTACGATTGTAGCGGTTGCTGTAAAGGGTTCCATCGTACTACCATTCTATGGTTTTATGGCTTATCGTGTCGACACTCTTGAAGGTTTTCGAGGCTCTCTGATTTTCCATCAACATATGATAGTTCATGATAGAAGTCTTCGGTATGGGGGCCAATCCATCCCGTACTTGAATCATTACCACATACGTAAATATCGAATCACGTATTCTAACACTTGGGCATACTCACAAGCATTGCAAAATTTCTCTTGTTCTCGAACTGGGTTCGAGTAATTCCATGGTTTCTGCAAGCTGAACAAACATCTATCGTTATTTCACCACTCTCAGGTTTTTGCGTGACCTCCTACGAAACTTATGCTGATTGGATCACTGATTCTTCCAAATTTATTCCTTTATCAAGGTTACATCTGTTCCTTCTCAAAATCCCGGGCCTGTGGGTTATGGCCCACTTCAACACTAGTGCAGCTTTAACTCATCTTTGGAGTAACTCTCTTGTTACACCTCCTTTAAATCCAGTAGTACTCTGTTTCTTCATACCATCATGTCAAAAACAAAACTCCAACTTATTTTGTCCAGCTCCCTCCTATGGACCGTCGTGAATAACACATTTCTTTCTTCATTGATCTTGTGGCTTTACAGAGTACTATGACCAAAAAGAATGCACAAGTTTATCCATAAAATCTCATTATTCTCATATCAATCTTTCATTACATCCTTAACCATTTTCGTAGATCCAAATTCCAAAAGTACTTTGTTACAAATGCTGCCACCCACATGGTTTGGTATGGTGGACATTACTTCCAACTTTATTTATTTATCCTCCTCGAGGATTCTTGATCCACTTGGAATTGTGCGACATGAGCCTTGAAATCTTCAATCTTCTTTTTCATCATGGTGGTCTTGAGCTTCGTCAACATCATCTCTGCATGCACTTCGCTTAGGTATTCCCGAGTATAACGGAGTCTTGCTTCAAGTATTTCTCGATCTGGCGTATGGCTTCCATGGCTGCTTCACGAACAGCATCGAAGAAAGTTGCTTGTGGCACACGTGAGATGAAAAAGTAATGCCCCATCCTCTTTGGGCAAACTCCTTTCAAACGGTGGAGGTGTACCTCCACATACCAAAGTTCCACTCCCTTTTGCATGAAGGGGTAGCCTTTGTAGACTGCATCTCCTTCAAGGTGAATATGCTTCATCATGTCCTTCAGGATCTCTGGGTAATCATGATCACTTGTCGGGGTCATGATCGTTTCAGACCTTTAAGGAAAGACTTCGTAAAGTGTCGTCCTCTGCAGTTTGTGAAATGTAAATGATGCTCGAGTAAGGTACTTATCTCCGGGGCACACATTCATATCATCCAAACAAAACTTCAAACTCAATTTCCAATTTCCTGTTTATGCATCACAACTCACCTTCTTCCATGTTCATCAAGAATATTAATTTCCAAGATAAAATATGACAACTCCTTAAAGCTTTTCAAAGCATGTGACATTTCAACTTTATTGAGTCATGAACTATTACAATCTCAGGGTAATCTATTACATAACTCAACTCATTGAGCTTATGAAAATGAAATTGCTTTCTACTACTCTTATTATCCATATCAAAATTCCAACCAAGGTTGTCAGAATCGTGATTTTGAATCGGATCGGAGCTCCGATGGCAGGATCGCAAACCGTAGAATCTTCACTATCAGGATCGTAGAAACGTAGATTCTATGAACTAAAATCGTAGAATCATAGGGGTTAGTTTGGATCGTAAAGTCGTAGAATCGTATAACAGAATCGTGATTCTGACTACCTTGATTCCAACTACTCAACTTCAGCTTTCATCTTGTCGGGACATTTAATAGCATAATGTCCTGCCTCCTTGCAGCGAAAACAAATGACTTCCGACATGTCTCGGGGCTTCTTTGTGATTATGTGGGCTCCTTGGATTCTTGGCTTCTTTTCTGGGCATTTACTAGCGAAATGACCTAAATCCTTGCACCTGTAACAAGTGATATGACTTAGGTCCTTCTCTGCAAAAATTGCGTTGTTCTCGGGTTGCCTTCTTTTTCTCTTCTTGGAATTCTCTGTAATGATCAGAGTTTCTATCTCCAGAGGGTCAAACTTCACTTCTTTGTCGGAAATATCACGGATACTCTTTTCTTCCCTTGGGGCAATCACTGTGAATAATGTCCTTCTTCTCCACATGAATAGCAGGCATTGGAGTAAAATCTGTTGAGACCTTCTCCATCCGGTCTTCAACACTTTCATTCATTACTGGTTCTTCTTGATCTTCCTTGAGGGCTTCTTTCATTCCATCTTCCTGCTTCGGAATAGTTTGTTGCACCGTGGAGTAAATGTGACATTGCACCGGGTAGTGGGTGGTTCCTTCACACAGGAAGCAAGTCACCTGACTAGTTGGGCATTCCTCAGTTGGGTGTTTCTCCTCACAATGAGGGCATCCATCTTTGTGTTCCTCCTGGGTGTGTCCTATTTCCCGCAAATCTTGCAGGCATAAGGTTTACTTCTTGGTGTATCATTGTGCTTACGGATAAGACGTGATCTCATCGTGGTCTTCTTGAATTCCTCCCAAGTTCTTGCTCCTTTAAATCCTTGTATGGCTTGATGCATTCTCCACCAGGTTGCTGCACTTTACGTAGAAATCTTGAAGAGCGTATTGGACCTCATACTTCCTTGAAACCAAATTGTTCCGAAGTGATTCTCCATGTTACGCATCCATAGCTACGCCTCCGCTGAAGTCTTGATCCAGAAGAATATCACCCAACTTCATTCATCATCTATGGGGTTCAAGGGTTTTAGGGTGAGATGAGAGAGAGATGGGAGGGATATACACACAATACAAACAATAGTTCTTTTTGAAGAAACATGTTTTATTTTGGGGCTGTCGGAAAACATCAAACAAGTGACAGCTCACAAATCATCGCATCTAACGTAGGTGTATAACAGGGGTTTGGTCTTCTAAAGGTCAATTAATTCTTGAGATCTTTCAAGTCATCGGAGTCTTCAACTGTTGTACTTCAATTCTTCTAATATATGGTGAAATCCTCTTTACTCTGAAATGGCCATCAGTTGTCCGATATCTTTAATTCTTGGAGCGACTTCAGTTGATCTTCCGTGTGGTCAAAAGGGAAAGGTGTATATTCTAACTATTTGAGGTGAGAGTGTCTATTCGATAAAATCAGAAAAGATGAGAAGTAAGAGTCTTTTTGTAAATAAAGTTTTTGAGATATCCTGTCCTAAGGGCTATTCCGGTTTCTAGGGTCACGTCCTACAGTCAACATGTGCTCTGATACCATATTCAGTAGCGACCCGACCTCGTGACGGTCAAGCCTACGTATTCTTGTGCCATCCTCGGATCGGTATCTTTGGCACACAGTACATCAATGTATATATCAAAGTGCAATCACATGCATAAATAACGTAAACTGATATATACCTCATAATACTCAGCGGAAACAATCAAGCGGGTGTGGAGTCCCATCAACGCCATCGGCAGGTTGAGTGTAGACCGTAACCTGCACTGTACTCTTTCTTGTCGAGGAAATATCTGCAACATGATACGTTGCAGCCGTGTAGGTCAGTACATTGAATGTACCGGCAAGATCACAACATGAGAAAACAGATGGTAAAACTATACTATATGCAATATGGCTTTATGGCTCTGTATCTGAGTTTTGTTTGCATAAAAGCTGATTTTATTTTCCCTACATCAAAGGAATAAATGAAGTCTGTACTATGGAGTTTTCTATCATGACATGGTTCCGCCAACCGATGTCTCATAGCCCAAAATTCATCATATGTTGCCCACAATTAAGTTATCAATCCGGTGTTGAGAGTTCGAGATAGATCCAAGTCCAGATGCTCAAATTGTCCGTAATCGGGACACGGCTAATCGATTAGGTTTTAAACCCTCTGCAGAGGTTTGTACACTTTACCCGCAAGATTCGATCCCTCTCTTTACGTTCTCGCACTTCAGGTGTTTGAGAACAAGATGACCAAACATGGTCTTCCAAAGAGTTCCTCGACCACTGTCCGGTACTCATCCCATCCTACCGTAGTTCTACATCTGCTAGTACCGTCCCAGCCAGAGTCACTACTAAGGTCAACCAAGCGAGCCCATAATGACTTGCGGTTTGCAGGTAAGCTTCGGGCATGAAGTATTCTTCCGTCTCTTTGAGTCTGGGTGAAGCTTTCCGCAAGATGTCATGGCGCTTCTCCATGCATCCCGCCAACCACTGGTTTCTCCAGGTGCCCGTCAACCGTCCTTCACCCAAAGAGTGTGTATTGAATTCTTGTCTCGAGTCTTGAAGTCTTGAGGCCTTGAAGATGCAGTCCTTGCAGCTTTCATCATGGTGTTGTCGTCATTGACGTAGATCCTTCATTCTCACACCACTCCTGAGCACTCATACCAAACCCCGTCTACTATAGCGTAGCATTAAAATAAATAACGTCCGGGCTTGGTAACAGGGGTGATGGGTTCCTACCTCATGCATACTACTCAACTACAAGGATTCAATAACACTCTTGAGGGGTGGTTGCAAGGATGCCACTAAATGCAATAAAAACATAGGTATGAAAGCAATGATCAAAGTGAACTTGCCTAGTAATACTTGATGAAGATAACAACGCTGTCAGAAAATGACTTGGTAGAACTAATCGTCACTCCATTGAAAATCTATATAGTCAAACATAGCATTCACATAAGCAAACATCCTAGCAAAAAATTTTAGCTTTTCGAAATAACAATCAAAACAGCAAGGAAAATCGATAATAAAACTCAAACAAAATCAAAAGAAACTTCAAATAAAACTACAAAGAAAAACTACTAACGAAGATCTATGACTTTGCTACAAACATCTAATATAGTTTTGCCGTAAGTAAAACTTAACAACAATTAAAATACTAAACTAATAAATTAACAGAAAATAAAATTTAAAATAACTAATTTAACAGAAAGTATTTTTTCCATAAAATTTTATTTGCAAAAAGAAACAAATAAAAAGATTTAATAAAACTCTAACTATGACCTATAGAAGGTTTCATACAAAACTAAGGAAAATAATTTTTTTTAAATAGAAATAAAATTTTTCCTGTTGTCTAACAGAAACACAACTAATTTTGTCAAAAGTGACAAAAAGAAATAATTTAAAACTAATAAAAACAATAAAGAAAAAGCTAAAACAGAACTAATAATAAAACAGTACTGTTTTGCTAAAAACCTAATTTAAATTAACCTAGAAATAAAATACTAAATACTACTGGATAAACAAAGGTCCTAGAGACCAGGAGCAAAAAGAATTAATTAAAAACCTATTTTTAAACTCCCGGAATAAGCTAAACAAGCTCTAATTCAAATCTGATCTAACTCAATTTTTATAAATCCAAACATAGACAAATTATATATTTTTGGAAACTACAAGAAAATTGTGATCTAACGCAAAACGAATCAGCATCATTGGACTTCTAGATCAAAAGTTATAAGCTAAACAAGAACGGAACTAAATCTGTTACGGAAATAAATCTGAAAACGAAAAAACAACAACAAGGGAGTTACCTGTACGTGAGGCAGAGATGGCAGGAAGGAGATGGCGATGTGGAGGGCTGCTCCCGAGGGGGGCGAGGTCGCGGCAGGGTGGGGTGGCGGAGGAGGGGTCGGCGCTTGGGAGGTTCCAGGAGAGTTCTGGTGAGCGTTTCTAGGCAGGAAAAGGAGGACGGTGGCGAGGAGGCTACGGGCAGGAGGGGCGTGGTGATGGGAAAAATGGAGCGAGGAGAGGAGGGGGTTTTATAGGCGGTCTCGGGAGGCGCTGGGATGGAAAGACGAGGGAGATCGGGAAGGTGGAGATTCCTGTCTCCATGGATATGGAAAGCTTCAGAACGTGAGAGGAAACAGAGGAAGAAGATGATCTCTTGTTGGGCTAGAATAGGAAAGTGCTTAATGGGCCAGCAGGTTTTTCCTAATAAAACGATTCCATTCCT
The DNA here is from genome assembly GCA_021605145.1 of Aegilops bicornis. Classification (NCBI taxonomy): domain Eukaryota; kingdom Viridiplantae; phylum Streptophyta; class Magnoliopsida; order Poales; family Poaceae; genus Aegilops; species Aegilops bicornis. The sequence goes on from CM038673.1 coordinate 164,216,369, forward strand.
ATTTTTAAAATTAGGAAACTAAAACAATAAAAGGAAATCAAATCAATTCGGAATAAAGAGTTTTTATATACTAAAATTATCAGAAAAATAAAATGTAGATGATGAGCATTATTCCACGGCCAAAATAAAAACTTAAAAAATGTTTTTCAGAAAATCCTAAAGGCTTTATTTCTTTTTGCAAATAATTTTAAATAAAAACTTTGGTTTTCTTGGCTCAAATATTTTCAAAATGCCCTGATTTTGGAGGGTCATTTTCCTCCGCTCTTTCTTGCTTGCAAGAATTTATTTTTCGGGGTATTTCTGGGAAGAAAAATAGAGAAGCAAGTGCAAATATTTGAAAGAATTAAATTGCAAAACTCCGTTCAAATTATTTATAGTTGAAGAAGTCATGTCATCTTCTCTCATTGATTTTAATAGGATGAATCTGAATTTACCGGAGAAGGGGAAAGTCGTTTTATTCCCTCTCATTCAAAAGTTTTTGAAAAGGTTCAAATTTCACTCAAGTTTAATTCACTCAAGCAAACAAACAAACAATTCAATTAATTATATTAACATTCCAAAATTTGGGATGTTACACTCTTGGAGGGGCGCTCGAGTTCGTACTCTTCGGCCGCAAGGACTTCAGTCCATCTGTTAGCTATCAAGTCTTGGTCGACTCTAAGTCATTCGCTTTTTCTTGAGGCTGCTTGTTGTGGCCATTAGCTGCGTTTGAAATGCTCTTGTTCGACGGGATCCTCGGGCACAGCATTTAATTCGTCGTCGAGGCTTGCCTCATCTTCGGAGGGAGGCATATAATTATCGTCCTCTACCTCTCTTTCTGCTGCTCTCTCATGAGGGCTGGCTTCTCCATCCTCCTGCGCTGAATCATGCTGGAGGGGGTTATCTTCGGCACTGTCCGGGGTGTTATTGCACTACAAGAAATATGTCAACTTGTGACCACCACTATTTGTCACTGAAAGGTCATGGTTTTTCATTTGCGACCTTTTTGTGACCAAAAAGAGAAGGTCAAAAGCTGGCGGTCGTAAACTGACTATAGCGACCTTTCTTACGGAATGGTCGAAGACGTTTATGACCAAAATACGTCTACTGTGGCGTTTTGGTCACTAGCAACCTCCCCAGGCCACGTAGGCATCCAGCTTGGCAATCTGATGTGGCACAAGATTCAGCCCGGTCCAATTCAGCGTTTTACATGGGCCGCGCCCATTAATTCAGCCTTTTATTATTTTTTTCCTTGTTAATTCTGGTCGACTTCATGGGACAAGCCCAACATTGTAGCCATTTTTATTGTTGGCCCGTGGCCTTTTATTATTTATTGCTTTTCTATTTTCAGCCATTATATATTCAAGCTAGTCCCACTAGTCAGATGGGTCCCACTTGTCATGATCATCTCTCAAATTGGTCCCACATGTCAGAAATGTACAAAATTGATGATTATTTTCATAAGTGGACCCATTGGTCAAGTTTCCATTTCACAAGTTTTCAGATCACATACATAATAAAAAAGAATCATCAAATATACCACTAAATAAATATATTACAATCTTTACAACACATATATGCTACAATATGCTACTCTTCACTAAGTAGAACTTGACGGCTTCACACTTCACGGCTTCACACTTGCTTCATACTTCACGGCTTCACACTTCACGGCTTCACACTTGAGCATCTGTAAAAGAGGAACAACCACAAATTTAAATCTCAATTGCAGTATATGCAGAAGCAGTTCAAAGTTGAAACAACATCAATTAAACACACGCGCACAGAAACATAGGAGTCAAAATGCAGTATAGGACCAGGACAAGGAAACTCCTGTTATCAAATCAACACACAGCTTGTAGCAAGACAGCACAAAAACATGTGGATATCTCATGTGAGCATCATGTTGTGGTTTTATTAAACAATGATATAGCAACAGAATACAATATCTTCAATGCAAACCAGCAAGAGAATTGCTCCTCGCTAGTCTGTTGTCGCCACAAAACGCATGACACATTAGTTGCAAGACAAGCTATGGATCTGGATTACGGATCGAGATCCAACACGACGTATGTACAATGAAGTGCAGATATGCAACTAGCAGGAAATCTAAGTGAACATGGTTTGTACTTCTCACATAAATCTTTACTCTTGTAAATTCAAAGCTATGTTTGATCCCCATTTACATGAGCTGATGATTATAATGTATGACACCCTCATCAAGCAACAAACAACTCCCGACTTATTACTACAAAGAAAATAGTTCTTCCCAAGCCTCCATTTTAACAATGTATAAATCTGAGTGAATAGATGTACTCTAGAGCTATCTGGAACCACTAGCGAGTAAACAAACAGAGTCCATGGAAAATCGGCAACAACGGATGTACTCTATCGATAACATTAGACTAGAACTAAGAGCCTCAGAGATCTTGGTGGTTAAGATCATCAAGTGGGACAAACCCATTAAGAGTAGCAAATATTTTGATAACATCACAGGCTCAAAGGAAAATAAACACCAGCAAACTATTGAATGAATTAAAACCCCAACAGAGCAAAATCTCTTAAAGAGCACAAAATGGCATGGTGCATCGAAGTAGCTGGTTGTGATAATCATGAAGTATCAGTGGGAATCCGAACGATTTTCTTCATCACGCAGAAGCATGCAAAAGACCCAATATAACACAAAGAGCAACAAGGTTGCGACCAACACAAGGAGTGCATGTACGGCCAGTCATAAAGCGATGCAAATGTAATACAGGAGATGCCTTGATCCATCAGGAGTAGCTGGTTACACTAATCATGAAATATCAGTGGGAATCCAAACGATTTTCTTCATCACCCGGAATCATGCAGTTTAACCCAACAGAACACAATGAGCAATAAGGTTCATAACCAATGAAGGAATGCATGTACAATCGGTCTAAAGCGGTAAAAATGTGCAAATGTACTTCAGGAGATGGCGTGACCCGTCGATTTTCTTCATCACCCAGGTAATGCACATCTCATCAGCCAGCAGAACACAAAAAAGAGGATACAAAAATTACTGCTAAGAGGTTTGCAAAAAATCAAAGGAAAGTATTTGCTCAATAATAAACGAGTACTCCCTCTTGAAACTAATATAAGAGTGTTTAGATCACTAGTTTAGTATTCTAAACACTCTTATATTAGTTTACAGAGGGAGTACATATGTAGTCCAAGAGATGGCATGATCCGTCAGAAGTATCTGGTTGTAATAATCATGAAAATCAGTGGGAATCCGAACGATTTTCTTCATCACCCAGATCATGCACATCTCAGCCAGCAGAACATCACAAGTAACATATGTAAAACAATGATTCTGAGCATGATCAAACAATGATTCTATTAGAGTACCAGCAAATCACACTGAACTTTCATGGAATGATTAGTATAACTAGACCCATTTTAGTTTAGCATTACATAAAAGACTAGTAGCAGTCGCACAAGCAACTATTGAGCACTGAAGAAACATGACAGGGAAACAACATACCCTGATGGTGCCCAGGCTGCAGCCTCAGAACCCTGCAAAACACAAGCGACGTTAACAACAAACACACATATAAGACGCACCATGTTATGAAATGGACATATAAGACGCACATATAAGACATTAACATCAAATTCACAGTTTAGAAAATTAGTATCTTCTTTGCAAAGGTGAAATGAGATGACTGAACTTGATTTGGCTTTTTAGCTTCCATAATTTCTACTAGCAACAGATGTTATGAAATGGACTTACTGAATTATTTGAATCAAGGAAAGAAATCTGCAACTAGCTTCAGACAATCTATTACACAGACTGAGAAATCTATTTCCATCCAACTACTTTTACTTTTCTACAAGACTACAATAGTTTTAGACAACTCCAAAGTCCTAAATTTGTTCACAGGTTATTCAACACAAGTAAATTTGTTCACAGGTTATCTACAAGATTAGAACAGTTTCAGACACCTCACACTAACAGTTTCAGATTTCAACAGATTCAGACAACTGTTTTTCGGACTTGGAACAATTTCAAGAACTGTTCTTGAGACCACAACAGTTTCAAAGAACTATAGCAAAGTCACGAATGTCGTGGAAAACAAATGCTGTCACTAACCAAGGGTCCCGGTCAGGAAGGCAGCGATCTCGAGGGTCTGCCATAGCCACCGTCGGGCAGGTCGACCACGAGCGGGGTGAGCTGAGCCCCTCGGTGTTGGTCACCTAGAAGGATACGTACAAAGAAAAATAGCAGAATTCAGATCACGGCTGCTGCAAGTGAGTGTACAACCAAATTGATTCGCAGACGGTAAAAGAATATCCGGTTAATAAAATGTCCAATTGAATCCTTTGGGCGTGATGGGCTATGCGGAAGTTTGTAAGCTGAAATTGATTGGTGGTGGAGGTCACCTACGAGCAGAGAGGAGGAGGCCAGGAGGGGACGAGCTCACCTACATCAAGAGAGTAAGATCCATGGCTGATGCATCCCCAGCAGCAGCCATGGTCGAGCACGCCCTCCTCAGGCGCCATCCTGCAGCCGAGATGCATAAAAAATCAAGAAAATTCAGCTACCGGACAGATGAACTGAACTGAACTGGCACAACAAGAGACACGAGGAGAGGAAGGGGCGGGCAGACGGTCTGCCTGCAGACGTCCTTGAGGCCGTCGTGGCGGCCGACCTGGTCGAGGTTGCGCTGCTCCTCGTACATGCGCTTGTGCTTGAGGAGCCTGATGGCGCGGGCCTTGATGGCCTCCTGCGAGGGGCCCGGCCTGGCCTTGCAGATATGCTCCTTGTACCGCGCCAGCTCCTCGTCCAGCTTCTTGATCTTCTCGTCCACGCTCTCGTCCCGCTTGTTTATCTACGCCACCAGTCAAATCAGAGCGGCATTAGATTTCGGGCATGAGAAGGGGAAACGAATCGAGGGAGAAGGGAGGGGAGAGGAGGGGAGGCTGACTTGGTTGGTGGCTTCCTGGATGGTGGGCGGCGGGTCCCTGCTTTTCTTAGCACCAAAGATCTTCTTCATCTCCGCTCCAGTGGGCGGCGGCGGCGGCGGTTTCTCGGCTGGAGTGGAGGGACCTGGGGAGCAGAGTTAGTGTGTTTCTCTTTGTGTGGAGGCGGCGACGCCTCTCTCTCCGTTGCGTGAGGAGAGGAGGGAGGTGGCGGCGGCGATGGGTCTGAAGGGAGGCGGCGAGGCGGCGGATCTGGATCTGGAGCGGTGTGGGGAGACAGCTGCAAGGGAGCGCTAGGGTTCGCGGGCGGGGCTGTGGGCGAGAGGGTGAGATGGTGAGGCAGTTTCTTTCTTTTTTTTGAGACAAAGAGGAGGGTGAGGGAGAAAGGCTGTCGTTGGATCCGGGAGCATCCGACGGCGTTGGAGGCATGATCCACGTGACATGCTCATGGACCAATTAGAGCCCATTACACATTATGACCATCTAAATTGGTCGTAATCGACTAAAAATAAAGTGTTGAATCATATAAACAGTTTTATGATATGAGAAACTCAATAAATAAATAAAAACATTCTCATTGTGTCAGCAAATGTGACCTAGTTTTTTAGGAAAACTAACAAACTTGGAATTAGAATAAGATAAATATCTTTAAAAGTCGTTATGAGAAATGAGTTTTTAAGAAAAAAAATCATTTTCTCAGAGTGACAAAATTCTTTTTCTGTGAAGAATCTACCAAATATTTATTTCAAAATGGCACCACACCATTTTCCAAAACTATAAGACATTATTTTATGTACAGTTGACCAAATCTTAACATGTAATATGCTTTCGATCCACCTCTCATCAAAAAGACAATTTATGTTTCAAAAAAGAATCTAAGTGAGCATTCATTTTTTTTTTAATTTTTCACATGAAAAAATAAAAAAAATGATCTCATATTGTGCACAAGGGTACATCTTGGAATTCCAAACAATGTTGCCTAAGGAATTTTGCATTTTCTTTGCACGGAAAATTCATTTTTCATTTTCCGAGTGCCCAAAAGGAGGTTTTTTGTGAAGGACCTACCAAATAATTGTTGCAAAAATGGACCAAATCAATTTTATAAAATACTAGGCCATATATAATGCATAATTGACAAAATGGTTGGGTGAAAAAAGTTTTGATCCACCTCTGGTGAAAAACACAAATTGCCGTCGATTCAGCTGGAAACGGGTCAAATTTGAACTGCAGCTGCCTCATAGTTTGCTCTTTATTTTTTCCAAAAATCATTCTAGGTAAATAAGTATCTATTTAATCAAAAATACATGGTTTGATGGTGAGACATCGAGGTTTGGACGGTGGCCGAGTGTCGGTGTACTAGAGTAGGGGTACCCTAGTATCCCGTACTCGTGCACTGCAGACGATTCTGACACCCAGCAGCAAGGTTTGCCTCGTCACCGCCAAGATCCTCCGTGGCTCCTTTGGAGCCATTCAAGAACAAAGTATTAGATTGAGAAGACAAGGCCCCGACAAGAGGAGCTTGTCGGGAAGGCCACCTGTGCACGCAGAAGACAAGGCCCCGGCAAGAGAAGCTTGCCGGAAGACTCGAGCGCGACAAGTCTCCGGGCGCGACAAGGATTCGCCGCGGCAAAGGCGCTTGTCAGCGGCATGCAACTTCTCTCCGTCTCCGCTCCATCTCACCCAGTGACGTGTCGCCATGAGACCGTTCCATGCGGCACAGTGTCGAGCGGGTCAGTGCAGCCACGGAGAGCAGTGATAAGCGGCGCCGACAAAGCTCGCCATCGTGGCGAAGCGGAGGCGCACTGACGCCCCTGTTAATCGCTTTGGGCGACAATGACGGGCATTTATTGCTTTTGTCCCTTGCCGTTAGAGTTAGGTATTTGGCATCGTACACTTTGTTCAAGTAGGTGTACCAACTCCTGTTTTACATTTGTACCCCGCCTATGTTGCCACCTGTCGGAGACCCTTGAGCATATAAAAGGAGGCCCGAGTGCAACGTGAAAGGGTTCCGCTGGTTCGCCTGCTCGGTTCATTCGACCCACTCGAGACCAGAGACACTCACGCTAGGTTTGGTAGCTCGCATTGCTCCCTAGCAAGAACGCAATAGATCAAACAAGCAGCAGTAGGAGTTTTATCTCTCCGGAGAGCTCCGAAGCTGGGTAAACTGCTCGTGTGCATCGCCTTGATCCGCTCTTCGTGCGATCTCCGCCCCCCTCCGAACCACAAAGGGCCTGCTCCGTCGGCCCCATAGGTGTTCCTGGGTACGATCAGCCTCCCCGACATCTTTGGCGCGCCAGGTAGGGGGCGTCGAGGCCGTGTGAATCTGATCCGGCGTTCACACGAGCAGCGTCATCAACATCTTCCTCATCAACATCTTCCGCGTCGTACCCACCCTCACCGCAGCAAACGGGTGGTGGGGCAAACACTGGCGGAGGGACGGGCACCGACGAAGGTGCTCGCGATGTTGCCAAGTCCAAGGACAAGGCACCGCAAACCTCGGCGTCCGCGCATCCCCCGCGCTCATCTCAGGAGACGCGGGACCAACAACGTCATGGCGTCCACAACGCCATACGTTCGTTGGATCGAGACCCTCAAGACCAGCATGCGCGCCAACATGCCGCACGAGTGAGATACGGTCGCCCGGACGGGTGCGGCTCCTTCTAACATAGTTAGAAGTCCGGCGTGTCCCGCTCCTCGCACCGTTCTCCAATGCCGCCTACTACTCCAGCAGAAGCTCTGGCGAGAGCTCAGCTACTCCTCGACTACCCTCCGACGGCCGACAAGGTCGACGAGTGGAGGGCCACTATCCAGAGCCTCATCGGCTTTGCCAACGGCGACGCTCCGCGGCAACCAACGCCATCATTGCCGCGGCGTGACGACAAGGCACGAGCCGGTGGCGACGAGACGGTCGGAGGTGCAACCACCGTGTACTCTCCGCCAAGAAGGCCAAGGTCGCCGACTCACCGGATCCACCTCGACAGCGACTCCACTTCGTCGTCGGATCAGCGAGCTCGCCACGATCAGCGCCAAGTTCTTCATGAGCGACAGCAAGAAGACGCTCAAACTCGCATCGAGCGCCGAAGAGAAGCGCGACGTCAATCCGACAAGCGCGCTGGGCCTTCTGTTGACATGCACGCGCCGGAGGGGCCAGGCGACTTGCCGTACGCGGTAGGTTGCCCTGCGTTCACTCGTGAGCTGCGGCAAGTCCAGTGGCCCAGTCAGAAAAACTTCAAACCAGACGTGCCAGAGAAGTATGATGGCAGGACGCATCCGTCGGAGTTCCTTAGCATCTACACCATCGCGGTGCAGGCTGCGGGGGGACGGGACGACAAGATCCTCGCCAACTACTTCCCGCTCGTGCTCAAGCCCAACGTCAGGTCTTGGCTCATGCACTTGCCGGACAGCTCCATATCCTCTTGGGCAGATCATGCCATCGGTTTGTTGGCGCCTTCACAGTGGCCACAAACCTCATGGCCAAGAGAGTGACCTTCACTTGCTCGCCCGGAAGGAAGGAGAGTCCCCGCAAGAAGTTCATTCAGAGATTCAGCCGTGTGCACTACAACATCCCGTGACGTCCACCCCGCCGCGGTGATCAGCAAGATTTCATCGTAATGTGCGGAACCGCAGGATGAGGAGGAGATGGCGATGTGCAAAGTCAAGGACGTCGGTGAGCTGTACGCCTTGGCCGACAAGTGTGCACGCTACCGAGGAAGGAGGAGACTCCCTGGAGAGAATGCAGAAGCAGGATCTGACAGTGATGACACCGCCCCGGCAAAGAAGGGCTGGCGGCGAGGGAACATGAAGAAGAAGGCCAGAGAAGTGCTAGCTGTTGAGCAGTCCGGCAATGGAGGTGGCGACAAGAACGCCAAGGCTGGTGGCTCCGGCAAGGAGGTTGCCGCTGACGCCAACCACCAGTCGGTGGCGGCCGCCGACAAGCGGTGACAGCTCCAAAGCAAGATTGCAAGATCCACCGCACAAAGGGCCACGATCTCCAGAGCTGCAAGAAGTTCGAGCATCTCGTCGAACAGCAGAGAGCTGAGTACGAGCGGCGCGACAAGGAGAAGGCCGAGGAAGGTGCTGGGGGAGCAAGCAAGAAACGTCCCGGCCGGGGGGGACGCCGCGGCAAAGCCAAGCAGCGGTAAGGAGATCGACCTCCCCGCGGCCGCGACAAGGATGAAGATGATGACGACGACGAAGATGTGGAGGACGATGACACTGACGAGCAGGAGTTTCAGAAAGCCACAGAGGTTCTCTGCGTTGACGGAGGTGCTTCCCTGCATACCTCCCACCGCCAACTCAAGCAATGGATGCGGGAGGTCAATGCAGCGGAACCATCCGTAGAGTCACGCAAGCCTACGAAGTGGTCCAAGACGCCTATCATTTTTGATATTGAGGACCCCGACCGCGTGATTGCGGTCGGGTGCTTGCCGATGTTGGTCTCACCAACCATCCGCAACCTCAAGGTCACAAAATGTTAGTTGACGGCGGGCCGGCTTGAATCGATCTCCTCCGCGGTGCTCCGGAAGCTTCAAATCCACGATAGCGAGCTCGAAGAGACCGGTACTTTCAAGGGATAAATCCGGGAAGGAGCAAGTGAAGGGGAAGATTACGTTGCGGTAACATTTGGCAGCGAGCTGAACTTCAGGATCGAGAGGGTCACATTCGACGCTGCCGATTTCCCATTACCTTACAATGGGATACTTGGCCGTTCAAAGATTCGCCATGTTCATGGCAGCCTCTCACCACGCTTATAATCTACTCAAGATGCCAGGCCCGATAAAGCGTCATCTCTGTCCATGGCGACAAGAAGGATGCCCTTATCTGTGCCGACAAGATCTTCCGGATGCAACAGCCGACATGATTGCCGGACACTTGCCGCTGAAGCTCCCGGGGAAGAAGACCAAGTCCAAGTCCGGCAAGGGCTCGATGCTCACTCCGGCAAGCGCACCTCCTCGAGTGCTGCGCTACCGTCGAGGACGCACCATCGAGCTCCACCGCAAGTGCAAGAAGATGGTGGCTCCGCCAAAGACCAAGAAGGTGCCCGCCAAGGAGGACGGCACTGGTGGTACCTTCACCATCGGTGCCTCTCTCGACCCTAAATAGGAAGGCGGCGCTCGTTGCTTTCCTGCGGGCGAATGTCGTCGACGTGTTTGCATGGCAACCGTCGATATCCCGGTGTTCCTGTGGAAGTGATTGAGCACCGCCTGGCCGTTTGTCCTCATGCGCGCCCGTCAAGCAAAAAGTCGAGGAAGCAAGCGGTGGGCGCCAAGAATTCATAGCGTAAGAGATCAAGAACCGGAAACAAGAGGCCTTGTCGAGGAGTGCTCCATCCTACGTGGTTGGCCAATCCTGTAGTCGCGCCAAAGCAAATGGGAAATGGAGACTTTGTATTGACTTCACGGATGTTAATAAAGCTTGTCCCAAAGATCCATTTCCCTTGCCGCGCATTGACCAGATTGTTGACTCCACGGCTGGATGTGATTTGCTTTCGCTTCTTGATGCATACTCAGGATACCATCAGATCTTCATGGCTGAAGAAGATGAAGAGAAGACCGCATTCATCACACCATGTGGCACATACTGTTTCATACGGATGCCTTTCGGTTTGAAGAATGCTGGTTCAACATTTGCAAGGGTAGTCCATGACGCTTTTGAGCCGCAAATGCATAGAAATGTAGAAGCCTACATGGATGACATAGTGGTCAAAAGCAAGGACAAAGCAACTCTGGTTCAAGATTTGACGAGACCTTTGCGAATCTGCGCAAAGATCAACCTCAAGCTCAACCCGAGAAGTGCGTGTTTGGAGTCCCTTCCGCAAGCTTCTCGTGTTCTTCGTGTCTCAGCGAGGGATTGAAGCTAATCCCGACAAGATCAAGGCCATTGAGCAGATTGAAGCAATCAAGCACGTCAAGGATGTACGAAGACTTGCCGGTTGCGTGGCTGCTCAAGAGGTTTATTTCTAGGTTCTGCTGGCGCATACCGCCATTTTCAAGATTTTGAAAAAGGCAGGTCCAAAGAAAGTGGACTCCCGAAGCGGAGGCTGCGCTGCAGGACTTGAAGAGATACCTGTCCTCCACTCCAACACTTGTCGCACCTAAGCCACAAGAGAAGTTGCTGCTATACATAGCGGCAACCAATCAAGTGGTTAGTGCTGTGTTAGTAGCGGAGAGGGAGGCGGATGACAAGCCAGCAACCACGGCAAGCACATCCAACGACAAGCAGGGGGCTTCGCCGACAAGCTCTGGTCGCGACAAGGATGAGTCCGCGCAGACACATGAACAGATGCAGAAAAGGGTGGTGCAGCGCCCAGTCTACTTTGTCAGTTCCCTCCTGCAGGGGGCTAGGTCAAGGTACTCTGGTGTGCAGAAGTTGCTTTTCGGCCTCCTCATGGCCTCGAGAAAGCTGCGCCATTACTTCCAAGCACATGAGATCACAGTTGTCACTCGCTTTCCGCTGAAGAGGATACTGCAGAATCCAGAAGCGACAGGCAGGATTGTCGAGTGGGCACTGGAGCTGTCAAGCTTTGGTCTCAAGTTCGAAAGCACATCAACTATCCAAAGCGGAGCCTTGGCGTAATTCATAGCGTAATGGACGCCAACGCCAGATGAAGAGATTCGGAGACGAGCATTCCGGCCAATGAAGCAAGCAAAGAGTGGCTGATGTACTTTGATGGTGCCTTCTCGCTGCAAGGCACCGGTGCTTAGGCGTCTGCTTATCGCACTCCACCGGAGAGCACCTCAAGCACGTCGTCTAGATGCACTTTCCCAAGGAGCAAGCGACAAACAATACCGCAGAGTATGAAGGTTTGCTTGCCGGTCTCGTGGATCGCAGTGGACCTTGGGATCAAGAAGCTTATTGTCGGGGTGACTCGCAACTCGTCAGTCCGCCAAGTCAACAAAGATTACCAGAGTCCGTTGATGGAAGCCTACGTTGATGAAGTGAGGAAGCTGGAAGAGCACTTTGACGGCCTGCAAATGGAACATGTTCCAAGAGCTCAGAATGATATTGCTGACGGCCTGTCAAAGTGCGCCGCACTTAAGTTGCCTGTGGAACCAGGGATTTTCGTGCTCAAGCTGACTCAGCCAACCGTAACACCATCAACTGGACAAAGCAAGAAGAGGAAGTTGGCCTCTGGTGACTACTTTCCGACAGAGCTTCCCGAAGCCGCTGCTGCAAAGGTCCCCAAGATCAACACCAACAGTCTTTGAGGAGCAGCCTGCTCCGGCAGACCCTGTGGTTTGTTTCGTTGAAGCAGACGCGCTCCCGACAAGTCTTGCTCCGGCAAGCTTGTCGGGAGCATCTAGCTCGGCAGAACGCAGCTCTTGCCATGGAAGCTGATGTTCCCGCAGCAGCAGATGTGCCTTTAGTCCTTGTTGTCGAGCCGCAAGCTCCGGCATGGGCGCAGCAGATTGTCCATTTCCTTGAGACAGTGAGAACTTCGAAGAGCAAGAAGAAGCGGAAAGAGTAGCCCGGCAGTCAAGTATGTACCAGTTTGTCGACAAGATATCGCATGTAAGAAGACTCAACGGTGTGAAATTGAAGTGTATTCCTGTGGAAGATGGATGTGTTGCTGGCAGAGATACATGGAGGCATATGTGGTCACCACATTGGCGCAAGAAGAGCACTTGCCGCAAAGCTTTCCGGCAAGGTTTCTTCGCCGACAGCCCTCCAGGATGCAAGCGCACAAGTAAGCAAGTGTGAAGCGTGCAGTTCCCATTCCAAACAGATACACCAGGCAGCTCAAGCTCTCCAGACGATCCCTTTATCCTCGCCATTTTCGGTCTAGGGGCTCGACATCCTCGGCCCCTTCCCCGAAGCTGTCGGGGCTTTGAGTACTTGTACGCCGCCATCGACAAGTTCACAAAGTGGCCGGAAGTGGAAGCGATGAGGAAGGTGACGGCACGATCAGCGATCAAGTTCTTCAGGTCGATTGTTTGCCGTTTGAATCCCTAACAGGATCATCACCGACAACGGCACACAATTCACGAAGTCGCACCTTCATGCAAGACGTCCAAGACCTTGGCGCCAAGGTCTGCTTTTGCTTCGCTGCTCACCCGAGAAGCAACGTCAAGCGAGAGGGCAAATCTTTGAAGTCTGCGGCGAACTCAAGACCAGAACTTTCGACGGGCTGCACAAGTGCGGAAGAAACTGGATCGAGGAGCTGCCGGTGGTTCTTTGGTCGATCAGTCGACGCCAAATTGAGCCATCGCCGGACACCCTTTGCTCTAGTCTATGGAGGCGAGGCAGTTCTCCCCACGGAACTCAGATACGGATAGCCTCGAGTACTCGCTTATGATGAGCTTGAGCAAGAGCAGCTGCGACAAGATGACATGCCGCTCCTCAAGGAGGATCGTCTTCGTCATTGGCGAGCCGCCGCTACCGACAAGCTCGCGTCGCTACCATAGCCGCAGGGTTAATGCAGAAGTCTCGAGGAAGGCGACCTTGTTCTTCGCTGCTCAGTCCGCCAAGAATTCAAACAAGTTGACGCCCGAAGTGGGAAGGCCCTTATCGGGTGAAAGGAGTCACTAGGCTGGCGCTGTCCGCTTTGAGACCGAAGATGGCATTCCGGTGAGCAACTCCTGGAACATTGAGCATCTTCGTAAGTTTTACCCATAGGGCGCGGTTGTGGGAACCCGTTCGGCAATCACCTTTTGTACAAGTCTTGCTTGATTGCATGTAATCCTTTGTACAAAGCCGGGCGCAGACCCCGTGCATCAGTAAAAGCTCATGTGTTGCGCACAGCTTGTCAAGTTCATGCTTTCATCAATTTATTGCATGTTTTGGCTAACACTTTGTGCAGCGACCGCACCCGGTAAGCAGAATCGAGCCACTGGGCTCCATAACGTTATTTCCTCTTCTTTTTCTTTTCACAAAGAAAGGGAGGCTCCCTCGCGCACAAGTTAACCAGGGGGAAGGAGGAGATAATACTATGGACCAGGCGCCGCTCGAGGAAGTTTCACCTCATCGGGAAGCAAGAGACAGAAAAGCTAAGTTGCCAAAGTTTGAGCAATCAGTTTTTAAATTTTCAAGTTACCTTCCTCGAACGATAGTACTGTCAGGACCCCGATCCTAAGTCACACCGATCTAGCATGTAACACATCATATCACTTTGCGGCCTCACGCACGGTATTCCCACGGGTGTTGCCTTACCATGGCCGGGACCATTTGCGCCTTTTGGCTCACGTATATGATAGTGTCGCTAGCATCCATATGACAAAGAACCCGGGCCGACATGGCTAGTCGTGAACCCAAAGCGGCGCTAACCCATGGGGACAGGCATACATGAATCACATCGAGCATGTCGGTCATCAACGTATAAATTGGCTGTAACCTTTGGGCTAACAGGACTCCGGTATCCCGGCTGTAGCAGGCTAGGCGTAACTCCGAATAACACCGCGTGACATTTCCCGAAGGGACAGGACATAGGAACGAAGTGAAACACATGCCGCCGATCAAGTGTCCAAGTAGTAGTGCTGGGCTAGCAGGACTCCGGTGAACCGGGCTGTAGCGGACTACTATCGCTCAGAAGCACTAGACTACATTTCCCCATATGAGAGGCTGCCAAGGATAAACAACTAGTTTGTCGGATCCCACACATACCAAGCATTTCAAACATACACACATATGCTCAATATGCGTAGATACAACATGGCATCACAACATAACTCTACGACTCAAATATTTATTCAATAGGCTCCGAGGAGCGAGATATTACAAACATGGGTCTCATGACCCAACACTCAGAGCATACAAGTCAAAGCACAAGCGGAAGCTAAACATGTCTGAGTACAGACAACTATAAATGAAAAGGGCTGAGAAGCCTGACTATCTACCAGATCCTGCCGAGGCACAAGATCGTAGCTGAGGTAACAAGCTAACCGTCGAAGTCCAAGCGGAACTACTAGCGAGACCGAAGTCTCTCTGCAAAACGTAAAATAAGCAAACGTGAGTACAAACGTACTCAGCAAGACTTACATCAGAACTAGCTACATATGCATCATTATCAAAAGGGGTGGTGGAGTTTGACTGCAGCAAGCCAGCTTTGACTCGGTGGCTATCCTAACTACGACTGCAAGTAACTCTTTTGAGGTGGCGCACACGAGTCCACATATTCACCATATCAATACACCACTATGGATCCGCTCCCGTCTCCCTACGAGAACGCCATCCATAGCACTCATGCTTATCTTGCGCATTTTAGAGTATCCAATTTCACTTGTCTATGAACTGATATAGGCAACCCAGAAGTCCTTCTCCGTGGACACGGCTATTCGAATAGATCATATTAAACCCTGCAGGGGTGTACTTCTTCACACACGCTCTCACCACTTACCGCCGTTTACACGACATGTACTCGGCAACCTTCAGCGGAAGCCCAACGTGGGTGTCGGCCACGGCCTACCTAAACACTCAAGTCCCAAGTCCAGGTTTATCGCCTATTCGGGTTCCATCCAGGGAGTCCGGCCGAGGTTTCCCATACAGCCCCGAACGATGTGTACAGGGTTCCCGAGACACCAAACGGGCGAATCGGTACACCGGGCCACGGTGCCTACCGCAACACAACCCACCCCTACGGGTCCAAGGCGTTGCGGCGGCCCCAAAGATACTACAAACACCGAAACTACTTGCAACTCCCGGATGAGGACAAGGGTGGTTAAGAAGCCGAGAGGGTCAATTAAGGATCCCAATGCGTGGTAGTAACTGTTTCATGGATCACAAACACAGAACTTCAGTTCACGAGGACGGCTGCAATGAGACAACCCACCATGTACTCCTACATGGCCTCTCACCGCTACCTTTACCAAATCGTGTTCACACACTTAGCTCACACACGCAGAGGACATGCTCACACAACCATTCCAATTCATCCCCGATGAATCAGACCTGACTCAACTCTAAGCAGGCATGACAACAAGCATGAATGAGTAGGCACAACATGGCTCAAACAACTCCTACTCATGCTAGTGGGTTTCATCTAATTACTGTGGAATGACAGGTCATGCAGAGGATAAAGGGGTTCAGCTACCGCAGCAAGTAACGCATGAGTTGTTGTTGTCCTAATGCAGTAAAATAGAGCAGGAGCGAGAGAGTGGGATTATATCGGAATGAACAAGGGGGTTTTGCTTGCCTGGCACTTCTGAAGATAATATAGTTCTTCATCGGTGTCATCGAATTTATCGTCGGTACGTCGTCTACTGAGAGGGGACAATTACCGGCAAACAAGAGAAAACACAATCAATGCAATGCACATTCATATGAATGACATGTCATGTTAAGGTACTGAATTCACCTAATGCAATATCTAGCCAAGTTAATTGAAGTGGAACTCAAACAAGAACAGATTCCAACTCCAAATGTTATTTCATAATTTGCCCTAATCATCATTTGTCCTATTTAGTGAGGTTAACTTGTTCAAACATGCATGATCATGGCATAAACAGATTCTTCATATTTTTCTGATCATTTTTCATATATAATTTATTTAATTTGGAGTTACAGATTAAAAGTTATGAATATTTGAAGTTTGGGGTATTTTCTGAAATTTCCTGAATTAAATTAAATCCGGAAAAAGGATATTATCGCGTCACCGACATCAGTGTGACGTCAGCGAGTCAACAAGCGACCAGGGTCAAACCTGACCTGCGGGACCCACCGGTCAGTGTCTCAGTCAGCTAACAGGGTTAATTAGTACTAACTAAAGGTTAATCTAGGCTAATTAGTCCCTGGACCCACACGTCAGTGACTATGGAATTAACTTAAGTTAACTTTAACACTTAGCTAAATAACAGGGACCGGGGCCCGCATGTCAGTGAAAGGGAGGGTCAAACCTCACCGGTCAAGCAGTCGGCCAGGTCAAACTCATCGGAGTTGACCGCGGCTTGTCGCCGTGAGCCGAGACGGCGAGGGCGCCGGGTTCGCCCTCCGGTGACCAAAAGATAGGCGGAGGGCCCTACGTGGCGCCCGGGCTCACAAGCATCTAAGGAGACTAGCGGGAGGTGCGGGGTGGCCGGAGTTCGCCGGAAGCGAGTCCGTGGCGGTGGCCGAGCTACGGAGTTCGAGCGGCGCAGGCCTCACAGAGCTGGGAAACTCATCGAGGCTCTCCGGACTCGAGTCGCGGTGAGCACGATGACGCAACTCCAACACGTGTGGCAGCAACGTTGGACGCGGTGGCGACATGGCTGTGCGGCGGCGAGCGTCGGCCAAGGTGGGTATCGCGGTTAGGGGGCGAACGCATCGACGGGGAGAGCGGAGAGAGGCGCAGGGGCTCACAGTGATTCCGTAGGGTGGGTCGGTGGCCTCGGGGATGGCTTGGACGAGGCGGATCGACGCCGGCGATCTCCGGGCAGAGGCGGCGAAGATGGCGGGCAGAGGGTGATGCAGGCGTTGGCGTCGGGAGGCTCGGTGAGGAGGGGGGAGGGACTAGGCGGAGCTCGGGGGCATGTCGGAGAGGCTCGGGGATGGCTGCGGCTACGGCTATGGCGGCAGCGAGCTAGCGGCGTCTCGGCCATGGTGGAGAGGGCGAGAGGGAGGCGAGGGGGAGAGAGGACCAGAGAGTGAGGGGGGTCGGGGAGGAGTGTGCCTGTGGGAGATGTCCAGAAGGCCGGGAGGGAAGCGGCAAGCAGGAGGTGGCCGTCGGTGGCCGTCTTGTGGCTGACCATGCGCTCATCCTCCCGGGCAGAGGAGGAAGGCGACAGTGGTAGGAGGCGGTGGTGGGCTGGGCCACCAGCTGGGCCGATGAAATTTGAGAGGTGAGCGCCAGGTAAGCTGGGCTTCTCTCTCTCTTATTTCTGTTTTTCTATTTTCTGTAATTATGTTTGACTTTAATATAAATGCCAGGGCATTTCCAAAAATCATGAAATTGGTCAATGTCACTGTTTGGAATATTTCCAACAACAAACATTTCAGTTCATGATTATTTGAACATTTAAACTATTTATTAGCATTAAATGCCCAAATGCAAATACTATATTATTTAATTCAAAAATCCAAATGTCATGGAAAAATGTGCAACATCTCTGGTTACTGTTTCCAAAGATTTTTCCAAAAATGGTGAACATTTTTGAAGGCCATTTGGTTCATTGAAAATATTTCTTAGTTGAACCTATTTGAATTGATTTTGGTGCTAGGGCTTGGTCATCCCCATTTCAAATTTAAAAGAAATTTAGACATGATGCATGGATGCAAGAAAATCAAGCTAGGGCTGATCTGGGGCTGTGATAGCTCACCCCACTAAACAAGAATCTCGCCGAGATTCAAGGCGTGAGGTAAGAGGAAAAGGGGAGTCGCAAACTATCACAATCTTCATGATCCATTTGCCCTTCCCGAAGATGTTGATTCATCCCATCATCTTGGTCTTGACGTCTTCGAGATCTTCACCTGACACGACAACAGAAAGAAGGGGGAAACCCTATATGATTCGATCTTCACGAAGATCAAATAAACATGATCGACTCACGGACTGGGATGGTGACACATCTCGAGTTGAGACACAAAACACATCGAAAGGGATGGAAGAACAAACGACGGGGTTTGATTGGTGGCAACAATTCCACGCTTTGAAAGATGGTGGATGGTGTCAGGGTGGCGAGTAAATAATTGTCATGATTCAATAGCGGGGCACCTCAGGGGAGGTGACGCGAGGAACTATTCCCTTAAGTGGCAAAAAGAATTACTTTTGAATCAGAGATCATTGAAACTCTTCATACCAGCCTAAGGCAATTCACAAAGATCGTTTGGTGGAGTGCAAGGAATGGCATACCTAGACTAGAATGGATGATGTGGACTACCTTGTTGAAGACAACGCAATGGATGATTTTTGCTTATCACCGGAAATGGATGGGACCTATGGTAAGTCCACTGTTGAAGATGATCCTGGACAGCAACTGCTGAGAAGGCAGACCATGGAAAATTGGCATGATGGGATGCAAGCTGGGAACAAAATGCAAATGTTGGGAATATTCCAACCATCACATCTGCCTGAGATTCAGATCTGGTTGGTGTTAGGATATTCCAGACTCATCGAGTCTAGAAAGAAAAATGAAAGTTTGCAACACAAATCGATGGAAAGATGTTGCGAGATTCTCGGGAATGAACTACGATAGCAAGCTCCAAAACATGAGCTGGTTCTGCTACAAACCTGTGAACACACTGTCCAAGACAAGTATGACCACGTAGTAGTCTTATAACAAAGCACTACCGAGTTCTTGTTGGGAACCATCATCGAGGATATCAAAGTCCTTACATAAGTCCAGATTAGCTCTTAGGAAGGAACTTCTTCTCCTGGAACAAATCAATCAGTGGCTTGGAGTGCTAGGAATTGCATATGGAATGAATATGATCAGTCTATCAGACCATAGAATACTTTGCACATGCATGACTGACTTGGGATGGTACCATAGGAAACAAAACAAACCTTTCCCGTATTCATGGCGGCAACTTACACCTAAAGCACATGAATTCGAGGAAGTCACTCTTTCCATCCAAGCATAGGCTTCATGAACGGAATACGAAGAAATGCTTACACAAGTTTCCAACACTAGGTTGATGTTCAACATGACTCATGGGGGGAGACAAAATGCTACTGATGGGCTCAACAAAGAACTCATCGGAATTTCCATATCCGGACTTCCACCATCATGTGAACACGGTAATAGTATTGGTCAGACCAAAAGAGGTAATGGGGTATGCTCGAGGGATCGACCACAAGTAAGACAACATTACGAACATCGTTGGTTCTGTTTTGACTTAATAATAGCCCATACTCAAGTCAAAAGATTGATAAGACGATAATTCCAGCAACTGATCTCAGGGACCAATCGATGAAGATATCATCTTTCCCCAACACACACTACACAAGAATATCCCTTTGGAACGAACTAAGTCAGGCAAGCTTTTATCTTCCAACTCTCCAAGTTGTTGTTTGGCTTAACCAACTAGCTCAGGGATATCCAACACAGATTCTTGGAGAAAGGGTGGTTCACAAGAAACCAACTTGATCACGAGCTCAACATAACAGCCAGAGACAACCGGTAACACTTCGAAGAAGATATTTGGAAAGTCACGAACCACCGGTATGTTACTAAGCTCGAGAACAACCTTGCTTTTGAGGGCAAGACGATATGATCAAATGAGTGAGGACTTGATATAATCCTAACTCATCAATCGAAGTGTGCACCGTAAATAAGGACTAGGTAGCACGATCAATCTTAGGATGATGATTTAATAACCAACACACTAAGAATGAGGATATTGTCCATTAGCTGCCAAGCAACGAGTTGCTCGGAGTATTGATTTCACACATCACAATTCACTTGTCGGCATTCCGGTTTCAACAACTCGGAACCGAAGAATGGATAATGATGGCGAGAAGTATCAACGCATCGAGAATTCATAAGAGAAGGTGCAATTCTCATGACATTCTTGACATAAAGATGGTAACACTCAGGTAGAGCAGAATCAAAGCTGGATTGGCATTTTGATGATGGAATACAACCGCTGACCCAATCCTAGAAATGGATGAGGCATCGAGTTTTTCTCTCCTAGTCATTCCGTAATGAATGGCTTGACGGACCACAAGGATAATATACATCGATAAACGAATGCACACATACTCTTGGTTATCAAGCGATAGAGGATGGTCGGGATACAACTAAAGAGAGCAACTCAAAGGAACATATAATTTTTCGAGTTGTGGAAGCATGGATTAGTATATCGAGCAAGGCTCAACATTTCTCCCGGATAACCCATGCAGAAAGTAGAATTGGCGGATTCACAATATGGAATGGCGAACTCCTCAAGAGTACTCTGATTGTGATCTTTTGGTTCAAAAGAACTTCTGCCATAAATAGTTCATGGCATTTGGAAGAAGGAAATACCACGGACCTCGAGGACTGTCGCAAGGTTCCTAATATCCTAAGGGAACTAGCAAATACTAACAACATGAAGTAGGATGAATCTCGGGTTCAGAAACCCAGGAGTAGAATACCTACTACTAAATGGCATCACGGGATGCTTTCGAAATGATGGCCAGAATCATCACACTGGGGATATAAAAGCATTGCTAAATTGCTAGGTGACTTCCTAAACAACTAGGGTCACAATAATAGCTCCAACATATATGTCGAGCAATGGAGTACCTCGACTGACTGGTTGGTGTGCTTAATCTGGCCCAAAAGGACATCAGAAACGGGAAGAAGGAATTTGCAAATGCATCAGACTATTTAGAGACATGGGATGACTCGGACAGCATAACGGCTGTAAATGCTCAAAATGATTTGAGACATCCTGCAAAAATGGTGGCATAACCACTCAACATCACAATACCAAGATTCCGAGATCAACAATTATCATACGTAAATAGTAGGAACTGAATCGAGGCTTAAAACCAACAATCTTATAGGTCTATGGATTAGTAACACGTCATCACGATAGATAGATGAGAAGCCTAGTTCTAAAACCCCAGAGAAGAGAAGAGGATGACTCAGATCAGAAGGCCATGAGGTATAAGGAGTAAAAAGAGCCTTACGCTCCCTTCCACAATCAATTCCCTTACATAGCTAAAGCATTTCTAGACACAACTTCGACCAGTTTGGCTTGGTAATCCTACAGCAACAAAGCTCGATACCAACACCGTCGGGACCCCGATCCTAAGTCACACCGATCTAGCATGTAACACATCATATCACTTTGCGGCCTCACGCACGGTATTCCCACAGTGTGTCGCCTTACCATGGCCGGGACCGTTTGGCGCCTTTTGGCTCACGTATATGATAGTGTCGCTAGCATCCATATGACAAAGAACCGGGCCGACATGGCTAGTCGTGAACCCAAAGCGGCGCTAACCCATGGGGACAGGCATACATGAATCACATCGAGCATGTCGGTCATCAACGTATAAATTCGGGCTGTAGCACTGGGCTAACAGGACTCCGGTATCCCGGGCTGTAGCAGGCTAGGCAGAACTCCGAATAATACCGCGTGACATTTCAAGGCGACGGACATAGGAACGAAGTGAAACACATGCCGCCAGATCAAGTGTCCAAGCAGTAGTGCTTTGGGCTAGCAGGACTCGGTGAACCGGGCTGTAGCGGACTACTATCGCCGGAAGCACTAGACTACATTTCCCCATATGAGAGGCTGCCAAGGATAAACAACTAGTTTGTCGGATCCCACACATACCAAGCATTTCAAACATACACACATTATGCTCAATATGCGAGATACAACATGGCATCACAACATAACTCTACGACTCAAATATTTGTTCAATAGGCCCGAGGAGCGAGATATTACAAACATGGGTCTCATGACCCAACACTCGAGAGCATACAAGTCAAAGCACAAGCGGAAGCTAAACATGTCTCGAGTACGCATACAACTATAAATGAAAAGGGCCGAGAAGCCCGACTATCTACCAGATCTCGCCGAGGCACAAGATCGTGAGCTGAGGTAACAAGCTAACCGTCAAGTCCAAGCGTAACTACTAAGCGAGACCAAGTCTCTCTCGCAAAAGCGTAAAATAAGCAAACGTGAGTACAAACGCATTTCAGCAAGACTTACATCGTAACTAGCTACATATGCATCATTATCAAAAGGGGTGGTGGAGTTTGACTGCAGCAAGCCAGCTTTGACTCGGTGGCTATCCTGAACTACATCGCAAGTAACTCTTTTGAGGTGGCGCACACGAGTCCACATATTCACCATATCAATACACCACTATGGATCCGCCCCGTCTCCCTACGAACGCCATCCATAGCACTCACGCTTATCTTGCGCATTTTAGAGTATCCACTTTCACTTGTCTATGAACTGATATAGGCAACCTGAAGTCCTTCTCCGTGGACACGGCTATTCGAATAGATCATATTAAACCCTGCAGGGTGTACTTCTTCACACACGCTCACCACTTACCGCCGTTTACACGACATGTACTCGGCAACCTTCAAGCGGAAGCCCAACGTGGGTGTCGGCCACAGCCTACCTAAACACACAAGTCCCAAGTCCAGGTTGATCGCCTATTCGGGTTCCATCCGCAGGGAGTCCGACCGAGGTTTCCCGTACGGCCCCGAACGATGCGTACAGGGTTCCCGAGACACCAAACGGGTGAATCGGTACACCGGACCACGGTGCCTACCGCAACACAACCCACCCCTACGGTCAGCGCTATATGCGGCGGCCCCAAAGATACTACAAACACGAAACTACTTGCAACTCCCGGACTGAGGACAAGGGTGGTTAAGAAGCCGAGAGGGTCAATTAAGGATCCCAATGCGTGGTAGTAACTGCTTTCATGGATCACAAACCACGTAACTCAGTTCCTCGAGGACGGCTGCAATGAGACAACCCACCATGTACTCCTACATGGCCTCTCACCGCTACCTTTACCAAATCGTGTTCACACACTTAGCTCACACACGCAGATGGGACATGCTCACACAACCATTCCAATTCATTCCCGATGAATCAGACCTGACTCAACTCTAAGCAAAGAGAGCATGACAACAAGCATGAATGAGTAGGCACAACATGGCTCAAACAACTCCTACTCATGCTAGTGGGTTTCATCTAATTATCGTGGAATGACAGGTCATGCAGAGGATAAAGGGGTTCAGCTATCGCAGCAAGCAACGCATGAGTCGTTGTTGTCCTAATGCGATAAAATAGAGCAGGAGCGAGAGTGGGATTATATCGGAATGAACAAGGGGTTTTGCTTGCACAGCACTTCAAGATAATATAGTTCTTCATCGGTGTCATCGAATTTATCGCTTGCAGACGTCTCTCATCGAGAGGGACAATTACCGCAAACAAGAGAAAACACAATCAATGCAATGCACATTCATATGAATGACATGTCATGTTAAGGTACTGAATTCACCTAATGCAATATCTAGCCAAGTTAATTGAAGTGGAACTCAAACAAGAACAGATTCCAACTCCAAATGTTATTTCATAATTTGCCCTAATCATCATTTGTCCTATTCAGTGAGGTTAACTTGTTCAAACATGCATGATCATGGCATAAACATATTCTTCATATTTTTCTGATCATTTTTCATATATAATTTATTTAATTTGGAGTTACAGATTAAAAGTTATGAATATTTGAAGTTTGGGGTATTTTCTGAAATTTCCTGAATTAAATTAAATCCAGAAAAAGGATATTACTTTGCGTCGGCTGACGTCGATGTGACGTCCGAGTCAACAGCGGCGGGGTCAAACCTGACTGCGGGACCCACCGTCGGTGTCTCGATCAGCTAACAGGTTAATTAGTACTAACTAAAGGTTAATCTAGGCTAATTAGTCCTGGACCCACACGTCGCTGACTATGGAATTAACTTAAGTTAACTTTAACACTTAGCTAAATAACAGGGACCGGGGCCCGCATGTCAGTGAAAGGGAGGGGTCAAACTTCACCGGTCAAAACGGTCAGCCCCGGGTCAAACTCACCGGAGTTGACCGCGGCTCGTCGCCGGTGGAGCCAGAGACGGCGAGGGCGCTGGTTTCGCCTCCGGTGACCAAAAGATAGGCGGAGGGGCCCTCGTGACGCGGGCTCAGCGCATCTAAGGAGACTAGCGGGAGGTGCGGGGGTGGCCGGAGTTCGCCGAAGCGAGTCCGTGGCGGTGGCCGGAGCTACGGGTTCGGCGGGCGAGGCCTACAGAGCTGGGGAAACTCATCGAGGGGCTCTCCGGACTCCTGGAGTCGCGGTGAGCATGATGACGCGCTCCAACACGTGTGGCAGCAACGTTGGACGCGGTGGCGACATGGCTGTGCGGCGGCGAGCGTCGGCCAAGGTGGGTATCGCGGTTAGGGGGCGAACGCATCGACGGGGAGAGCGGAGAGAGGCGCAGGGGCTCACAGTGATTCCGTAGGGTGGGTCGGTGGCCTCGGGGATGGCTTGGACGAGGCGGATCGACGCCGGCGATCTCCGGGCAGAGGCGGCGAAGATGGCGGGGCAGAGGGTGATGCAGGGCGTCCGGCGTCGGGAGGCTCGGTGAGGAGGGGGGAGAGGGACTAGGCGGAGCTCGGGGGCATGTCAGAGAGGCTCGGGGATGGCTGCGGCTACGGCTATGGCGGCAGCGAGCTAGCGCGGCGTCTCGGCCATGGTGGAGAGGGCGAGAGGGAGGCGAGGGGAGAGAGGACCAGAGAGTGAGGGGGTCAGGAGGCGCCATGCTCGTGGGAGATGTCCAGGGCGTCGGGAGGGAAGCGGCAAGGTGAGGTGGCCGTTGGTGGCCGTCTTGTGGCAGCGGCCACGCTCATCCTCTGGCAGAGGAGGAAGGCGACAGGTAGGAGGCGGTGGTGGGCTGGGCCACCGGTGGGCAGTGGTGGTGAGAGGTGAGCGCCAGGTACGCTGGGCTTCTCTCTCTTTTATTTCTGTTTTTCTATTTTCTGTAATTATGTTTGACTTTAATAAAAATGCCAGGGCATTTCCAAAAATCATGAAACTGGTCAATGTCACTGTTTGGAATATTTCCAACAACAAACATTTCAGTTCATGATTATTTGAACATTTAAACTATTTATTAGCATTAAATGCCCAAATGCAAATACTATATGATTTAATTCAAAAATCCAAATGTCATGGAAAAATGTGCAACATCTCTGGTTACTGTTTCCAGCATTTTTCCAAAAAATGGTGAACATTTTTGAAGGCCATTTGGGTTACTGAAAATATTTCTTAGTTGAACCTATTTGAATTGTTTTTGGTGCTAGGGCTTGGTCATCCCCATTTCAAATTTAAAAGAAATTTAGACATGATGCATGGATGCAAGAAAATCAAGCTAGGGCTGATCTGGGGCTGTGACAAGTACTTTGTATGCAAAACCTGTGCGCAGAGGAACCAACTCGCCGGCTAGTCGCGCCCTTACTTTGTTTCGAGTCCGCTCAACAACTTAAGTGAGCTGCGGCTAGTCGCGACAAGGTTGCTTGTCGGAGGCAGCACTGCCAGCAGGCTGCTGACGTTCCGCACTCAGCGCTCGCGGAAAAAGTGCCCGCGCCGACAAGTCCCCCAAATGCGTAAAGGCGTAAACGCATAAAGGAAGAAATCAAATAGAGGAAATAACGTTGCATTGATCGATTCACCTAAGATAGAGTATATTACAGAATAACTTGTCGCTGATCTAACAAAGTTTTCTAAACATGATCAGCAATGACGAGGGAAAGGTAAGGTTGGCGGCCTAGTTCACGCGGTCGCCTTCGATCCGCTTGATCTTGTTCACCTTGTCCACAATGGGTGCGACAAGGGCTTTGAGCTCCTCCACGTTGGCGCTTGGACGGCAAGGATCCGAGGACGCCGTTAAGGTTGAGGCCCGGGTTGCGGAAGGCCACCTTCATCAACACCTTCTTGAGGGCCCTGCACAAACTGGCGCGATTCCTCGGCAAGCTGCTTGGGACCTCCTCCCGAGTCGCTGAAGCCCGCCGCCACGCCTTTGAAGAATAAGCTGAGCTTGGCGCTGGGTTGGAGATGCTCGTCGGAGGAGTACGCAAGGTCCGCCATCCCAAGCTCCATCAGCTCGTTATGGATGTCGGCGGCGGTGTCCACAAGACCTTCGGTCCAGTGCTCCACGCTCTCCCTCAAGGTGTTCTCGACGGAGACAAGATTCGCGGCAGCTCCTCCTTGGCCTGATCGCCTCCAACAAGCCCACCTCCCGCTCTCTGCCGCCATCCAACGTCTGCGTCGAGTGGTCAGATTCAGCCCAGATCTGCCTTGGAATCCTTGGCGGCGCCGAGCTCCTTGGACCTGTCAGAGAGAAGGCTCTGCTGGTCGACAAGGGTTTAGGCGTCCTTCTCGCGCTCACGCTTGAGCACGGCAAGCTCTTCGACGCTCTTCTTTAGGTTGGACTACATCTGTGCCACCCTCGCCTTGATTCTTCCTTGGCGGCCTCGGCGGCTGCGGCGTCGCCCGCTTCTGGCGCCCGCCAGCGACTCCTCGCTGCAAGGTCCTCTTCGTGGCTGTCCAGATTGACCTTCCGCTGCGCCCATTTCGCTTTCTGCTGGCGAAGCTTCTCGGTAGCCACCGCTGCTCCTCGTCGTGCGGCCTTCTCAAGGATGAAGGTCGTGCGCTCTTCTGCGAGCTGCGCCCGCGCGTCCGCCACGTCGCGGAGGGCTTCTTTGTTGGCGCTCCGGAGCTCCTCGGCGCGCTTCTCCATATCCGCTCCTGCCCTCGCGACAAGGGCTTCCTGGGTCTCTAACTTGGCCTGCCGGGCGCGGTAGAGCGACAACAGCTTCTTCAGCAGCTGCTCCTCCTCAGACTCGCCGCTGCTGCTGCTTGGCGCGTCCACCAGCGTCAGGCCAGCGGAGGCGAGTAGCTCGCCGTCGAAGGTCTCGCCGACCGCGCCACAGGAGCTCGGTTCCCAGGGGAGCTTGATGAAGACGCCACGGCTTTCGGGTAGGCACCAGGCTGGGGCTCCTCGAACTGGCCTGACAGCAGCAGCCGAGGAGTCGGCCGTCGGTGTAGCGCTTGCCGCTCCTGCGGCCTCAGGGCCGTCAGTACCATCGGCCGACCCCTCGCCGGCCTCTGCGTCGGCAGCCTCGGTGGCCTCCTCGCCAATAGGCTCGTCGGCGACGGCCTCTTCTTCCACGACAATGACCTCTTCTTCTTTGACGGCGGCCTCGTCGGTGTTGCCACGCATTTCCTCCTCGCCGGCGGCCTCGACCTCCATCGGGTCTGCGTCAGATGAAGAAAGAGCAGTCAAGCAGATATTCAAAGAGAGAAACAAAAGAAAGCAAACCCAAGGGACATTTTCGCGTAAGGGAATTACCTGCGACGGGGTCCGCAGCCGTGGCCTCGACCATCGGAGGGTCACTGGCGCCGTCCCTTGTCGGGGTAGCCTCCCTTGCCGGAGTGGCCTCCCTTGCCGGGGTGGCCTCCCTTGCCGGGGTGGCCTCCCTTGTCGGAGGGAGCTCCCTTGCCGGTGAGTTCTCCCTTGGCGGCGTAGTGGCAGCGGGCAGGATCTCGGAGGCGGCTTCCAAGCCCTCCTGATGAGGCTGCTCTGCTCCTACACAAGCACACAGTCAGATATCAACAAAGAAGGAGCACCCCTGCACACCTAATAGTAAGAAGAAAACTGCACACTTACTCTGGGGGCTGTGCTGGGGGCTGCTCTGGGGAAGGGTTGCCGGGTCCGGCAAGGCGGTCTCGGACGCGTCCCCCGTCGCCACGGGAGAATCGTCCTCAACGACGACCGTCGGGATCTTGGCCCTCTTCGCCGCTCTCTGGGCCAGCGTCCTGAAAAGGAAAGAGTCCGGAACAAAGCAAATCAGATTCAAGATGAAGCAATAAAAATTGAAGAAATACAAGCACAATCTCGAGAAGCTTACTCTTCGCCTTCCTCCTCAGAGCTGAGCGGGGAGAAGTCAAACTCTGGCCCGCCTCCGGTGCGATGAGGCGGGGGAGTGGGCTCTCTTGGCCGCTTGGCGGAGGCGTCGGTGGCGGCCTGGGAAGATTCCGCCCCAGTTGTCGCTACAGTTTGGGGCGCTCCCGCGGCAACCTCGCTTGCCGCGGTGGAGCGCGTCGAGCGGCGCTGCTTGCTGGGCCGGTCTGCCGCCCCGACTCGTCTCCGACCCTGCGGATACGCCTCCTCGGCGGAGCCGGGGGCTCCGCTGGCGGCAAGTCGCTTGGCGGTGGGGAAGAAGCGCCCTCGGCAGGTCCACTCGACTCGGCCTCGGGCCCGACAAGTTCGTCCTCGCCGGCGACCTCCCCTCGCTCGGCAAGGCTCGCCGCCTTCGCCGCCTCCGCCTCCTCCACGGTGAACTCGAAGGCTCCAGCGGCAGCGCTGCTGCCGCCTCCTCCACCGGTGGCGATCTCGCCATCTCCTGGTCGGTGGTGTCGCGGGTGAGCCTCTTCTTCTCGTCGGCGCGGATCGGCACTTCTTGCAAATCATCGAAGAATTGCTGCATGACCTTGTCGGGGGGCTCCTGCCAGGTCGGGACGATCCCGTGGGAGTCGCACAGTGGCATCATGGCGCGGATGCGGTCGAGCGCCGAGTTGTTGCACAGTGGGACGACCCCTCGCGGCAACCTGAACCACTCGGATGTTCGGGTCGTTCTTGAACAGCTCGAGCAAAGACTGAATCCAGCTCCATGACGGTGAAGTTCCAATTCAGGCCCGGCGCAGCCTCATGATATCCGCCGCATTTCGGAACTCCCAAGCAGGCCTCCTCCTTTCCTGCAAGGGAGCGCGGCGGCGAATGAAGTCTGCGCCAATCGCGCTTAACAGTCAACCAGCAAGCCCGAGGCGCAGAATTGGGTCACTGACTATCTTGACTTCGCGTCCTCCGGCGCCAAGTTACTCCAATCCTTGCCGCGCACTATGGGGGTTTGGCGCACGGTGGTGAAGGGCTGCGGATTCTCCTCTACGACCCAGCACCAGTTGGCTCTCCACTCCTCCCACTTGTTCCGAAATTCTCCCTCTAGGTAGGCCTCTTTCTTGCCGATCCTAGAGACCCAGGCTATTCTCTCGGCAAGCGGCTCTCCTCTCTCGACGCGGGGAACAAAGAAATGGCGGAAGGGTGCC
The DNA here is from genome assembly GCA_021605145.1 of Aegilops bicornis. Lineage (NCBI taxonomy): Eukaryota > Viridiplantae > Streptophyta > Magnoliopsida > Poales > Poaceae > Aegilops > Aegilops bicornis. The sequence goes on from CM038673.1 coordinate 164,245,806, forward strand.
ACATTCGTGTGGACTCCGACAAAGTTTTCGCACAAATGTGCGAAAACGGCCATGGTCAAGATGGCGTTGGGGGTGAAGTCAAGGAGGCGGAGGCTAAAGGTGTTCATTATGTCGCAAAAGAACTCGGAAAACGGCGGGCATAGACCGCAATAGAAGAAAAGGGCGAAGAAAGGGTACCCTGTTGGGGCCAAATCAGCGGCGGAGGCGGGAGCACCCTCGTGCGCGGATGCGCCCGAGTCTCCGTCGACCAGAAAAGATAGTAGACGTCCCACAGCTCCCGTGCGCCGAGCTGCGCGGGGAAGACGGCTCGCTCCTTGCGCAGCGCCGTGAGCCGCTGCACCTCGGCCGACTTGACGCCCTTCTTCTTATCGGCCTTCGGGGCCATGGCGAGGGGGGCGGGGGAGGTCGACGGCGGTGAGTGTGCTTGTGGCGAAAGGGGGCCGGGCGCTCTCTTCGCAGGAGAGAAGAAGAGGGAGCGGCGGTGGTTTCTTGACAAGACAGCAATGGCGGGGTGGTCGGCCTGCCTCTGCTTCCTCCGCTTATAAAGGGAGGAGGGGCGACGTTCCGCTTATATTAATAAAGACCCCCACGACCACGCCCACGATCTTCGCACGACGCCACGTCCGTGCGTGCCGTTAGTGGAGATCTTGGTGGGTCCGGGCGAGATGCGGGCGTGGTCGAGGCCACGCGTGTCCGTCTGCACAGTTACAGGCCTGGCCCGACAAGCGCCGGCACCGTGTACGGCCCAGCCGGGGCTCTGCCGGTGTACTAGTGTAGGGGTACCCTAGTATCCCGTACTCGTGCACGGACAGTTGCAGCACCCCGCGGCAAGGTTTGCCTCGTCACCGCCAAGATCCTCCGTGGCTCCTTTGGAGCCATTCAAGAACAAAGTATTAGATTAAGAAGACAAGGCCCCGACAAGAGGAGCTTGTCGGTAAGTCCACTCCAGGCACGCAGAAGACAAGGCCCCGGCAAGAGAAGCTTGCCGGGAAGACTCGGAGCGCGACAAGTCTCCGGGCGCGACAAGGATTCGGCCGCGGCAAGGCGCTTGCCGCGGCATGCAACTTCTCTCCGTCTCCGCTCCAGCTCACCCAGCGACGTGTCGGCATGAGACCGTTCCATGCGCGCGTGTCGAGCGGCTGTGCAGCCAGCGGAGAGCAGTGATAAGCGGCGCTGACAGGCTCGCCATCGTGGCGAGCGGAGGCGCACCTGACGGCCCCTGTTACACTGTTTGGGCGACAACGACGGGCATTTATTGCTTTTGTCCCTTGCCGTCAGAGTTAGGTATTTGGCACTGTACACTGTTCAAGTAGGTGTACCAACTCCTGTTTTTACATTTGTACCCCCGCCTATGTTGCCACCTGTCGGAGACCCCTTGAGCATATAAAAGGAGGCCCGAGTGCAACGTAGAAAGGGTTCCGCGGGTTCGGCTCGTTCGGTTCATTCGACCCACTCGAGACCAGAGACACTCACGCTAGGTTTGGTAGCTCGCATTGCTCCCTAGCAAGAACGCAATAGATCAAACAAGCAGCAGTAGGAGTTTTATCTCTCCGAAGAGCTCCGAAGCTGGGTAAACTGCTCGTGTGCATCGCCTCGATCCGCTCTTCGTGCGATCTCCGCCCCCCTCCGAACCACAAGGGGCCTGCTCCGCCGGCCCCATAGGTGTTCGTGGGTACGATCAGCCTCCCCGACATCGAGGGCCTCAACTCTAGAGCGTGTAAGCTCGCATGCCCGCCGCGTGGTCACCGCGTGACCGTGGCGTTGCCATGTGTTTTGGGCGGCCTAGGCATGTCTAGTGGTTTGGGAACTTCCCAGGTAGGTGCTAGGAATAAAATCACAACATAATATTCTCACGAGGAGACCAATCGATGCTCAAACATGAATAAGCAGCCAAGTGTTTGACTTGCGGTACGGGAAATGTACATGGCTAATGGGCGTGAGTTTTGGCTGAGGATGATCAGTTACTAAGAAGACCGTCTTCACAAATTTTCACCTGAAAAGGAGGAGCCTAGGTGGTACTTGCTTTACAAAGTACCGCCTTTGGACATAAATCTGAATGTTGAAGCTGGGCTCAAAATAATGAATGGATTGAGCTGGCATTTGGTGGACGATGGTTATTTGGGCATAGTAAAGCACTGTAGAAAATGGATACCATTTGGACATGCCAAAGTGGTACTACCTTCACAAAGTGCTGCTCTGAACAGAATAGGAAAATGAATATTTTTGAATTAACTTTGAACTAGGCAAGGAATGTTTTTGACATATTTGATGAAGATATGATCCAAAACATTTATGAGAATTTTTTGGGAATTTTTTGAATAACAGAAATATAGGTTGCTTCACAACCTAGGGCAAAAACTGCCACATGGACATGACACATAGGCAAAACTGATGAGATGGCGCCTAGTCATCACAACCCACCACAATCTACAAGGCTATGACCATCTATATTGGTCATTAACAACTAGAAATAAGGTGGCGGACTAGCACTATTTGCTTTGTGACCATTTCGTGTAAGGAAATTACGACCTTTCTGACCAAAATGGTCGCAATGGTTTAGGGTTTGGAGCCCCCCAAACAACTTTTGACCAATCGGTCTGAAATGGTCATAGATCTATGACCAATCCTTCCAGGGTCACTGACAAAAGGTCACTAGTTGACATATTTCTTGTAGTGTTGTCTCCCGTGCCGGAATCGCCGTTTTTGCTGTGGCGGGATTTAGAGCGGTGCCGCTGACGCCGACGCTTAGGCTGTTTCTTGGAGGGGTCATCCTCCGCTGTTCCATCGCCATTCCCATCTTTTGGGATGTCCACCATGTATATGTCGTATGACGAGGTGGCCTTCCAGTGCCCTGTGGGCACTGGTTCTTGGTCGTCTCCTGCATCGTCGTCCATACCATCGATGTCTTCGGAGTCAAAGTCGAGCATGTCGGTTAAGTCATCGACAGTGGCTATGAAGTGGGTGGTGGGTGGGCTTTGAATTTCTTCGTCGTCCGCATCCCAACCTCCCTGACCATAATCCGGCAAGGGCTCTCCTGAAAAAGAGAGAGACTTTAGTGAATTCAGAATGTCGCCAAAGTGCGAGTGCTGAAAGATGTCCGCGGCGGTGAATTCCATGATCGGCGCCCAATCGGATTCGATTGGCGGGGGCGCGGAAGGCTCGGAGTCCGGAGAGGAGTCCGACACCTTGGAGTCACGAGCTTCGCAAAGGACGGGGTAGGTGTACGGCTCAATCGCCGTAGAGATTGCAGCCCCCGAGGCGTTGTCCAGCCACCCGTCCTCGATCGGCGCGGTCGGCTCCGAACTAGAGGTCGGAGCGGACACTGGTGCGGCCTCCAGGACACTGTTCGGCGGCAGAGCTAGATCATGCCCCTCGTGATAGTACGGCACGCTTGGCTATGGCTCGAACCCGTCGAAGATCAAATCTCCGCGGACGTCAGCCGTGTAGTTCAAACTTCCAAATCTGACCTGGTGGCCAGGGGCGTAGCTTTCAATCTGCTCCAGATGGCCAAGCGAATTGGCCCGAAGTGTAAAGCCGCCGAATACGAAGATCTGTCCGAGGAGAAAAGTCTCACCCTGGAGCGCGTCGTTGTTGATGATCGGAGGAGCCATCGGGCCTAAAGATGACGACACATAGGAACTCTCAATGAAAGCACCAATGTTGGTGTCAAAACCGACGGATCTCGAGTAGGGGGTCCCGAACTATGCGTCTAGGTGGATGGTAACAGGAGACAAGGGACATGATGTTTTTACCGAGGTTCGAGCCCTCTCGATGGAGGTAAAACCCTACTCCTGCTTGATTAATATTGATGATATGGGTAGTACAAGAGTAGATCTACCACGAGATCAGAGAGGCTAAACCCTAGAAGCTAGCCTATGGTATGATTGTTGTTAGATCCCTACGGACTAAAACCCTCCAGTTTATATAGGCACCAAATAGGGTTAGGGTTACACAGAGTCGGTTACAATGTTAGGAGATCTACATATCCGTATCGCCAAGCTTGCCTTCCACGCCAAGGAAAGTCCCATCCGGACACGGGATGAAGTCTTCAATCTTGTATCTTCATAGTCCAGGAGTCAGGCCAAAGGCTATAGTCCGGCTATCCGGACACCCCCTAATCTAGGACTCCCTCAATCATCATTAGCTTCCTCTCTAGTTGGTGGAGGCATCATGGGAATGGATTTCTCTGATGTGCTACTTTCCAAATTGAGAGAAGGTACAATTACCTCATCAAGTTCTACTTTCCTCCCACTCACTTCTTACGAGAGAAACTCCTTCTCTAAAAATGTTCCATTCTTGGCAACAAAGATCTTGCCTTCGAATCTGTGGTCGAAGATGTACCCAATTATTTCCTTAGGGTATCCTATGAAGACGCACTTCTCTGATTTGGGTTCGAGCTTATCATGCTGAAGCCTTTTGACATAAGTGTCGCAACCCAAAACTTTAAGAAATGACAGCCTAGGTTTCTTGCCAAACCATGGTTCATACGGTGTCGAATAAACGGATTTAGATGGTGCCCTATTTAATGTGAATGCAGTTGTCTCTAATGCATAACCCCAAAACGATAGTGGTAAATCAGTAAGAGACATCATAGATCGCACCATATCTAATAAAGTACAGTTACGATGTTTGGACACACCATTGCGCTGGGGTGTTCCGGGTGGCGTGAGTTGTGAAACTATTCCACATTGTTTTAAATTAAGGCCAAACTCGTAATTCAAATATTCGCCTCCACGATCAGATTGTAGAAACTTTATTTTCTTATTACGATGATTCTCCAGTTCACTCTGAAATTCTTTGAACTTTTCAAATGTTTCATACTTGTGTTTCATTAAGTAAATATACCCATATACTTAAGTGATCTGTGAAGGTCAGAAAATAACGATACCCGCCGCGTGCCTCAACACTCATCGGACCGCATACATTGGTATGTATTATTTCCAGTAAGTCATTGGCTCGCTCCATTGTTCCAGAGAACGGAGTTTTAGTCATGTTGCCCATGAGGCATGGTTCGCAAGTATCAAATGATTCATAATCAAGTGGTTCCAAAGAGTCCATCCGGATGGAGTTTCTTCATGCGCTTTACACCAATTTGACCTAAACGGCAGTGCCACAAAATATGTTGCACTGTCATTATCAACTTTGCATCTTTTGGCATCAATATTATGAATATGTGTATCACTATGATCGAGATTCAATAAACCATTTACATTGGGTGTATGACCATAGAAGGTTTTATTCATGTAAACAGGACAACAATTATTATCTGACTTAAATGAATAACCGTATCGCAATAAACATTATCCAATCATATCCATGCTCAACACAAACACAAAATAACATTTATTTAGGTCCAACACTAATTCCGAAGGTAGAGGGAGAGTGCGATGGTGATCTTATCAACCTTGGAATCACTTCCAACACACGTCGTCACCTCGACCTTAACTAGTTTCTATTCATTTTGCAACTCCTGTTTTGAGTTACTAATCTTAGCAACTGAACCGTTATCAAATACCCAAGGGCTACTATGAATGCTACTAAAGTAAACATCAATAACATGTATATCAAATATACCTTTGTTCACTTTGCCATCCTTCTTATCCGTAAAGTATTTGGGGCAGTTCCGTTTCCAGTGACCATTTCCTTTGAAGTAGAGGTACTTAGTTTCAGGCTTGGGTCCAGCTTTGGGCTTCTTCATGGGAGCGGCAACTTGCTTGCCATTCTTCTTGAAGTTCCCTCTCTTTCCCTTGCCCTTTTTCTTAAAACTAGTGGTCTTGTTAATCATCAACACTTGATGCTCTTTCTTGATTTATACGATCACCGATTTCAGTATCGCGAAGAGCTTGGGTCATTTTCGTCATCCCTTGCATATTATAGTTCATCACAAAGTTCTAGTAGCTTGGTGATAGTGACTAGAGAATTTTGTCAATCGCTATCTTATCTGCAAGATTAACTCCCACTTGATTCAAGCGATTGTAGTACACAGGCATTCCGAGCACATGCTCACTGGTTGAGCTATTCTCCTCCATCTTGTAGGCAAAGTACTTGTCAGAGGTCTCATACCTCTCGACACGGGCATGAGTCTGAAATATCAATTTCAGCTCATATGCTCTGTGGTGTTCAAAACATTTTTGAAGTCCCAGTTCTAAGCCATAAACACTGTAAAAAAATACACTTCCGTGATGATACGTGTTTGTCATAGTAGGTCGCGTTTTTTGTCATGCATGTACATCCATGACGATTTTATGATAGAATCAAGATAGTCATACCTGTGCTATCGTAGAAGTGTTCCATGAGATTACCAAAATTATCATCACGGAAGTGTGCACTTCCATGATGATAAATCGCGCGTCACAGAAGTGCTTTCGTAAAGGGTGACCGACACGTGGCATCCACCGTAACGGAACACTGTTAAGCTATCGGGTCGGGTTTTGGATCCGATAAACCGTTAACAGCCCCGACCAATGGGGATTTTCCCCGTGTAAAATCATCATTGGCTGGAGGAAACACGTGTCGGCTCATCGTTGGGACAGATGTCATCCACTCATTGGACAGAAGGCCCTATGATACGTCGACACGTGGCACGGCCCAACAGAGGCCCATTCATGTGAAAAGGTCGGCCCATTTGACTTGGTCGAAAGGTGGCGGGCTGGCCCATGGAAAGCCTGTTAACGGCCTGTTCGCATATAGCCCATTTACAGCCCGCTAACCCAAGGCCCGTTACGCCCTATCTGAATTAGGCCCAGTAGCGTCATCTGGGCCATCCAATATGATTCTAGCCTATTTTAACTTCTGGCCCATGTATGGCCCATGACGTCTTTCGGCCCATATGAGGCCCTATGTAACTCTTGGCTTATTAATGGCCTATGGTGAAACTGGCCCGTAATGAACAGTGTATCACTTTACACCCATTAACGGCCCGTGGTGAAACTGGCCCGTAATGAACAACGTATCACTTTATACCCATTAACAGCCCGTTATTCTGTTGGGCCGTTTCCAGCCCATTTTATCTTTCGGCCTTCTCAGAGCCCATTTATTCTTGGGCTCATTTCCAGCATTCGTTTACTTACGGCCCGTTTACTGTCATTTTCTGCTTGTGGGCCAAATTCAGCCCGTTGTTACAGTCGGCCCATTTGTGGTCCATTAATACGTTGGGCCGTTTTCATATCGTCATCAAATACAGCCTATTAACGATGGCCCATTATGGTCGGCCCATGAACGGACGATTCCAACTCTAGCCCGTTTACGACCATAATGCGGCCTGTTATTGGCCCATGTTTGGCCAATCGATCATACGGTCCGTATAACGCCCATTGATGATACGGCCCGTAGAAGGCCCATTGTTTCTACGGCCCGTAGAAGGCCTACTATTTGTACGGCCCGTAGAAGGCCCACTGTTTCTACGGCCCGTAGGAGGCCCAGTGTCACTACAGTAAATATTAGCCCATGATTATTGTGGCCTAGTTTTAAAAAATAGGTTATTGCAGCCACTAGCAAACCGCGGAAAAAGAACTGCACTGAATACAAGCAAACAAATAAACAAGACAACAAGGAAATAAATAAGCAAGCAACTTATGCTAGGCTATCAAGGCTATTACACATATTACATCCACTGGGCATCAAAGTTCGCCACCAGTGCAAATATAGGGAACAAAGCAGCATATAAACGCCACAGGAAAACAAGTCCAGAAATGAAACCACTTGGAAGAGTTCAAGAAACAATATCACAGGTACCCATAATCTTTGGCAAGATGCTTAGCAAGCTTATTAACTTTCTCTTGTTTGGCGCTTAAATCCTCCAGCTTCTTTGTTGCACAAGAAAGTACGCATATATGAATTCTACAGGGGACTTCCTCGGTCCTTGACTTCTTGCCAGAGTAGCACTGGCCGATGCCTTTCAGCTTGTAGCTGAGGTGAAGAAGCCAAGTGATTCAGGTAGCGAGTTCGAAGAGCTTGTGCCGGTGATCGCCAACGATAACTCGAACACTACATCAACGCAGGACTGTGGGGTTTTCTCACTGTCAACAAGATCGTTTTTATCACCTTTCTTGGAGACCAACAAGGTTGTCTCACTATCTTGAACCTTATCTGCATTACTTGCTCTACCATTTCATAGTGGGGTGCTCTTCTCCAATATTTTGTTTGTATACTACAAGAGAAACAAGCAGACACATCACAGGTTTAGCTTGTAGTATACGAAACTCATTTTGGTAAACCGGTTCAGTAGTAAGGTGGACAGGATAACAGCATGAAACAAACATATATCTATGTACAATGGTCAGTGTATTGTCCATATCATTCTAGTTTATGTTCCCTAATCAAGATACAGACACAGTTCAACTCATATATTTTTAAGACACATCAGCATAGACAGAATATAAGGGTGTGAAACTACACAACATTGGCAGCACTTGTAATGTGCATCACATGAGAACATAACTGTTTATACAACTTAAACTGAAATCAACATAGAGCAAGAAGTTAGAACAACAATCCAGTTAAATAAATAGGTTTAAAACATACCTGCTATGCGCCATTGGAGTTTCAATTGGATCCTTCAAATTCGAAAGTAGTTGGTATGAGTAAATCTGATGATGCAACAACAAAGGAGTATGGACCATAGCTACGAATTTGACACGAGTACGCTTTCTCTTACGCTTTAAACGTGGAGTTTGGGTTAGCTATGGTGGTCTTCGTGCTTTGGGCACCGCAGTAGCTTTACAAACTGCTCGTGTGGGGTACTCTATGGTGGACATGGTGCTTTGTTAACTATAAGTGGGTTACTATCCACTTTGGGGTTGCAGTTAGATGGGTTGTAGCTGGTTCTACGCCTAACGGTGTAAGTGTGCAATCTGGAAGAGTCTCGATTATGTGTGGTGGGGCTAGATTGTGGGCCAGTACAACCATGGTTCTATCTGCATCGACAGGTAGCTCTGTCTTTCGTGAAGAACGGGTTTTTGCTCCCTTAGATACTGCCATCACCCCTCCAATTCAAATGGCTGATAAACAAGAAAAGAAATTGAACATACAGACATTGTATGATAGACAGATGTGGTAATTCACATATATGTTGTCTAACCAAACAGTAACGACATGACACAATTTCACATATATGATGCCTAACTAAACAGGATAGCATGACACAGTTTCAGGATATATGATGGATAACTTAACAGGATATAATGGCATAATTCAACATATGATGAGTACCTAAACAGGATGACATGACAAAACTATATGATGTCTTTCTAAAATAGGTTGGGATGAAATAATTCACATACATGTTGTGTAAGTATACAGGATGGCATGTATGATCTCTAAACTAAGTAGATAGAATTCAATATTGTGCATATGATGTCTAAACTAAGCAATGCAAGACACCATATGCATCATATGAGAAATATAAACATTGCAACTTAGAGCATACACCTCAGGTGGGATATAGGATTGGTCATCTGCCTCGAATCCTCCTCCGAGGAGCTCCTGTAACCATCGAGATATATGCTTCAATAGGTACCATTGCACGCTCAAGACCTTGTTTTCCTCCAGATTTTTCCATAACCGGCTCAAATGGCTGATACACATGAAGAGTAGTTCAATATACACAGATTGTCGACAAATGGAATACGTAATGAAGAAAAAAGATGGCATGAGATAATTCACATATATGATGCACGGCTCCATGGCGGTGCATAATTCACATATATGATAACCGGCTGAAAAACATGGCATTGCATAATTCACATATCTGATATAGAAAGCAAATAGGAGGCATTCACACAAAGCATGTCTAATCTAAGCAGATGGCATGGCAATGCAAGACAACATATGCATGATATGAGCAATATCACCCAGCTAAGTTAGAGCATGCACCTCGGGGAATCTGTTGCTCATCTCTCTACGAATCCTGCTCGAGGAGCTATCTGTAACCAGCAAGAAATCTGCATCGACGGTGTAGCACCGACTGCTTTCGAAGACCTTGTTTTCACTTCAGATTTTCCCATGACCGACTCAAATGGCTGATGCACAGGAAGAGTAGATGAATGTATAAACATTGTTGACAAATGGAATACATTATGGAAAAAATATGTCATGATACAATTCACATATACGATGACTGGCTAAACAGGATGGCATTGCATGATTCACGTATATGATGCCTGGCTAAAGAAGATGACATTGCATAATTCCCATATACTCCCTCCGTTCCTAAATATTTATCTTTTTGGAGATTTCAAATGGACTACCACATACGGATGTATATAGACATAGTTTAGAGTGTAGATTCACTCATTTTGTTCCATATGTAGTCACTTGTTGAAATCTCTAAAAAGACAAATATTTAGGAATGGTGGGAGTATGATATAGAAACCAAACAGTTGGCACTAACTCAAAGCAAATCTAAACTAAGCTGATGACATATAAGATGTATAATGTAAGCAATTCAAGGCGCCATATGCATGATATGACCAACATCAGCATGCCAGGTTAGAGCAAACACCTCAGGTGGTAAACATGCGTGGTCGGCTCCTTCTGAATCTCCATCTGAACAGTTATCTTCCTCTAGAATACAATCTGGAAACGTGGAGGGGGGGGGGCACTTCGCCCACCATGGAGGGGCGTCTGCATGACATTATATTCGCATGCAACGTTCTTCTCTTTGTCTCTACATGTTTAGTACGATTGTGTACAATATCTGACATGCATAATAAAAAAATAGTTAGATTTTGTAAGGCCTAAGGGGTGCATGCAAAAATCAAGACTGATGGTAGCAAACGAGTGGATGGATCCAAAACTAATGATAGCAGGTAGATTATAGCTTCGGTTTAAAAAGATAGACAATGGATCATCTATTGTTTGTTTCCCACCCAACATGAACCACATAGAAGACCCCAGATGAACCAGATAATAGACAGATACTATTCGTTCTTTGGCTCGATATGAGACCCATGGGCAATTCAAAACTCAAGATTGAACGATAAAGTAGCAGGTAATAATAACCGATGTATAACGTAAGCAAACACGAAAGATTGCGACCTGTCTTCCGGAACTGTGTAGTCCTCAGGTTCATCTGCTCAGTCGATGATGGTAATGCAGTTGGCGTTGCTGCCGTCAACGGGGAAGATGATCTGAGGCGGCGAAAGGAAGTCTGCAGGGGATCTACATTGCGATGAACGCTTACGTCGATGGTGCACCTCGGTGGGGTGGATGATGGCACGGCAGGAGCAGGACATAACACACAGAGTTTTATTTGACGCCTATCTGAAGATGAAGTAATTCTGTAAGGGCTCCTTAGAATTGGAGGATTCTATAAACACAGGGACAGGAAAAATACAGGAATAGGATAGGAATGCACGTGCAAAATAGAGCATTTGGAAAAAATATGATTTCAGTCAACCTGGGTGTTTGGCTCACATGAATTGGAAGAACAGAGGAATGGAGAAACAAAGTGATGCGACAAGTGTACAACCTCTTTGGCATAGGCTTGTGGACCTCAGCATCATTGGGTTGGACGTGGAGGATGGTGATGATCTTTGGTGTGACCGCCGAGGCGGGGAAGAAGATCCGAGGCCTCTGGAAACGGCGCCGAGGGTACTGCTCCGCTGTGATGGACGGTTCCGTCGTTGGAGCAGCTCCGCTAAGGTGTACGACGACGAGGCTGAAGCATGACAAGACAGACAACGTTAATCTGAAGTGGGACCCTAATATCATCTGCAATAGATGATGTAAAATACATCACCAAAAAGTGCTAGATGTAAAACACATCAGCCGCGCCACGGCCGCTCCGACAGATGCTGTAAGTACTGTTCACTCTAAACTTAACTGAAGAAAATGAACTTCACAGTCGAAACTGAATTTTACTATCGAAATTGATTGAACTAGTAACAGAGCATTGCAATAGAAGTTAAGGGCATTCGAGCACTAGTAGCAGAGAAGCAGTGATCTAAATCAGCAGACGCTCGAGCAGGGAACGCACTAGCAGAGAGCAAGTGGTGCAGTAGCACCACGAGAGAGTGCTAAAGCAGCAACTCTTGTAGCTGCCGGAGGTCGTGCAGCAGCAGCAGCAGCGCAAGCGTGAGCAAGAAGAGCGAGCAGCAAAGAGCAGCGGGAAGCGATGCAGCAGCGCGACCGACAACAAGAACAGAGCCGCAGCGCGAGCGAGAGCCAGAGCAGCTGCAGCTAGTGCCATTGTGGAAGTCGCCGCCGCGGAAGCAACGACATGGGGGAGAGACGACGTGGATGATGTGGCCGGTGACGACACCGTCGATGGAGACACACCATATGTGCTCGGTATCGAGCACCGGTAGCCCCGTGAGATCGAATAAAAGATAAAATGCAGCGGTGAGTGCAGAACCTCCTTGGTGGCGCCGAGTTGGCCTCGTCTTCATTGGAGGAATTGGTGAGGGTGCTGCGGTTCCGGTGGGGCAGGTCAAGACGGCGCTGTGGGGATTGAGGTGGCGCGATAGATGAGGCGAACATCGGGGAAGCTCCTTGGAGGTGGAGGACGGGGCAGCTGATCCGGCGGGACGACGAGATCGACAACGGATCCTCATCCGGTGTGGTGCATGAGGGACGGCGAGCTGTTGCGGTGGACGACGTAGTCGGGGAAGAGTCTACGGCTGGGCGGCAGTCGGGAGGCCGACGGAGGAGCGTGGGGTTTCGCGGATTTTGGCGGCCTCGATGTACGAATGGGGGGGGCAAAGGGGGAGGGGGGGAGCCAAGCTTAGGGACGCGCTTGTCCGAAATGTAAGGTAAGTTACCAGCGTACCCCCACCGGTTTTGACACCGCGACGTGGAGCTTCATTTCGGGCTAAGGGGTAGAAGGGTGATTTCGCGTGTCTGGTCTGTGGGAGCGATTTTGGATGAGGAGGGAGTTCTCGCGCGCGTCCAAATTTCGGGATAACAAGGCGCGACGCGGGTTGAAGAAGCAGGTGAGACAAAAGATACTCGAGCTTGAAAATTTCGGGATAACAAGGTGCGGATTCCTTGTTCGGCAGAACAAACTTAACATGTAAAAAAACAATTCATACAAGACACAATAGAGTCATGTCGCCTTTTACTATATTGCTATAGATGCCATTGAAAAACTACAAGAAAAATGTAAAAAAAGTCGGGAGAACAAGATTACCCTGCACAGTACCAAATCGATTCGCACTTCCCTCAACAACAACAAAAAACAAATCAATTCCCACCAAAGAAAGAGTAATGTCCCTTTTATATGATTACAGATGCCATGATCTCGAATTTCAATTTTTGAATCCACGTTATGTTGAATTGAATATATCGTTAGGTGACCTTGCGGTTTATAATTGGTGTAGTCATACATTTTGATCTTCCATCATATATGAACATTTTACTCCACCATGTGAACATATATATTGTCGTCTACCATATGGACTAAATTTGAATCAATTTTCCTTATTTGAATACGATTGTTGTCAAGTTATATAATAATTTAAATATTATCTTGATAACAAAAAACATACATATAGCGATAATCATATTTCACTATGAACTACATGTACCATACGCTCTCCAATTCAAATATTTGTATCCATTTTATGTTGAATTCAAATCATAGTACATTATTGGTCTAGGTAGCGAGATGTTTGGGATAATCTAAACCATGTTTTCATACATATAATTTTTGGCTGAATTGGGACAAGTTTTGGTATAAGCCTCTTGCAAAACCGGAGATTCTCTCAACAAGCATCGTGGTTCCGAGAGGGAACGTGTCACCTTTGTGTGCGAAAAGATATACGCTGCATCCCCCCTGATTTTATTTACAGAGGCAACATAGAACTATATGAGTGCCCTGTTAAATTTTGGATTTATTTCGGGTTCATTTGGCCTTTTTATACATTAATTGAGTTCTGGACTTTTAATGTGCATAATCTAAATATGAATTGCATGCACATGCTCCGGTGCACCAAAGTGGGTTGAAAAATCACATGTGTGTCCTTGGTTGAATTTCTAGGTCCCATGGAAGAAATGAGAATGAAACATCTGGGCGTCATGACTCGGCCGAGAACATCGAGAAACTTTGATTTTAAATTCATATAAATCCAAAACTCGCGTGGAAATCATGAAACTTGCCATGGTGTCATGTGATGGCACTAACATGTTGTGGTAAAAAATTGGGCCGATTTGGAAGCTCGTGGTTCTGAGAGGGAACGTACCACCTTTGAGTGCGAAACGATATACGTTGTCCCCTTGAGTTTAATTACAAAGGCAACATAGAGCTACATGAGTGCCATGTTAAATTTTGGAATTATTCCGGCTTCATTTGGCCTTATTTACACATTAATTGAGTTTCTGGTCATTTAATGTGCATAATTCAAATTTGAACTACAAGCACATGCTCCCGTGCACCAAAGTTGGTTGAAAAATCACACTTGTGTCCTCGGGTGAATTTCTAGGTCCCATGCAAGAAATGAGAATAAAATTAAAACATCTGGGCATCGTGGCTCGGCCGAGAACATTGAGAAACTTGGTTTTAAAATTCTTGTAAATCCAAAACACATCTGAAAATCATGAAACTTGGCATGGATGTCATGTCATGGTACTACCATGTTGTGGTAAAAAAATGGCCGAATAGGAACAGATTTTGGTATAAGCTTCTTGCAAACCGAAGCTTCTCTCAAGAAGGCTCGTGGTTACGAGAGGAACGTGCCACCTTTGAGTGCTAAACGATATCGTTGTCCCCTTGAGTTTATTTACAAAGGCAACATAGAACTACATGAGTGCCCTGTTAAATTTTGGAATTATTCCGGCCGTTTGGCCTTATTTACACATTAATTGAGTTTTTGGTCATTTAATGTGCATAATTCAAATTTGAACTACAAGCACATGCTCCCGTGCACCAAAGTTGGTTGAAAAATCACACTTGTGTCCTCGGGTGAATTTCTACTCCCTCCTCCCATCTATATAGGTCCTAATGCGTTTTTCAAGGCTAACTTTGACGAAACGTTAGAGCAATAATATATGACATGCAATTTACACAAAGCATACCTTCAAATTTGTATGTCAAAGGAGCTTCCAATAATATAATTTTCATAGTATACATCTCATGTGCTATTAATCTTGTAAATAGTCAAAGGCTGTCTTGAAAAACACATTAGGCCCTATATAGATGGAAGGAGCGAGTAGGTCCCATGCAAAAAATGAGAATAAAATTCAAACATCTGGGCATCGTGGCTCGGTCGAGAACATTGAGAAACTTGGTTTTAAAATCATGAAACTTGGCATGGTGTCATGTCATGGTAGTACCATGCCGTGGTAAAAAAATTGGCCAAATAGGAACAAATTTTGGTATAAGCTTCTTGCAAATCGGAGCTTCTCTCAAGAAGGCTAGTGGTTACGGGAGGAGCGTGTAACCTTTGTGTGCATAATTCAAATTTGAAATACAAGCACATGTTCGATTGCACCAAAGTTGGTTGAAAATCACATGTGTGTCCTCGGGTAAATTTCTAGGTTCCATGCAAGAAATGGGAATGAAATTCAAAATTAAAGGCGCCGTGGCTGGGTTGGAAACATTGAGAAACTTAGTTTTTAATTCCTGTAAATCCAAAACACGCATGAAAATAATGAAACTTGGCTTGGTGCCATGACATGGCACCAACATCTTTAATGGGTAAATGTGCAGTCCGATTTGCGAAGGCACACACATTAACAATCAACAAAGTCATTTTGGAACAAGTGATGTCACGTTACAATCGGAAACACAAGTATTATTGAAACCGTGGGCGTTCTACTTACTAGTACCATTTACGTGCCGCCACCCGTCCCCATTTTTTATTAGCTAGGAGGCGCCGTGCATGGTAGCTATTTGAGTACGAGAGGCGTGCGATCAGACCCCTGAGCAGGCTTATCGGGAGGAGAGCCCTTTGACCTCCATATGCCATCCACCTCTCTCCCAAGGTCTCAATTAATGGCGCCCGAGCCTCTGTTTAATGGCGTGGCTATGTCTCACTTGGCTGAGATTTAAGAGAGAAAAAAGAAAATCCGAAAGCACGGATCTTGATGTAAGATCCGACGGACCTATATAGCATCTACTGCGACTTATAGAAAGACTGATGAATATATAAGGATGATTAATTTTTTTGATCAAATAAGGGCTTGCCCCTTCCGATTCTCATTACTGAAAACCACCACAATTCACAAGAAGTTCAGCACAGCTCCAGCCTAACACGAAGGACTAAAAGCTACCAGATTGAAATTGCAACATTCCAAGAGGCCAACAAAGGCCAAACATCCGCGCTAGAACCCAACATTTCACAACCGACGACACAATCCACATCCTAAACCGATTATTACATCAAAAGAAACCAGGAAATTGAAGGAAGCCCAGCAGCAACTAGAAGAACAACAACGCCAGGGTTGCCACGACAAGAGCATTCTTCATTCCAGCCTCGCAACATTGATCTTCCACAGAAAGATAAGGACGATTAATTGTCTTACATAATTAGAAAGATAATTAAAAAATCCACATGCTGATCTCTACTTTCTTGATGCGTTGCTGCAGGCCACGGGAACTAGTCTCCGCGGCGAGCGGCGATGAGCTCTTTCGTGTCCTCAAGACGCTGCTTGAGAACATCCACGAATTCCTCCACCAGCCTTTGGCGCTTGTTACGGAGCATGTCATTCTCGTACATAAGTTTCTTGACGATGACGCTGGTCCTCTTCAACAAGGCACTGGTCTCCTCCTGTTGGTCTGCACTTCGGACGATCTTCTCCCTCAGCAGGTCGCGCTCGGCCCGGAGCCTCTCATTGCCCTCCCTTAGTTGCCGGATGACGCCGGTAGCCTGTTCAAATGAGGCTTTCATGTCGTCCTGCAACCTCGCCCAGCCGGAGATATGATCCATCTGGCTATGGACGATCGCATGTATGCGCCTGTAACAGTCGTCGCCTGCCCGCGAGAAATTAGAGACCTTAGAGAGCTCCATCGTCGGGTCCTGTTCGGTCTGCATGCTCTCACCCTCCTCATGCACAACCATCTCTCGACATGGGTCGGGGTATTACAAAGCTTTACCGTCACATATTTTATACTACTTCAAGGTGCATTAAATCAACACATGCAAGTATCAAAAGGAGAGTCACGGCTTGCATGCATGCATTGTAATTAATGCATCGGTAAACGCAAATTATTGAAATATATCGAGTGTTGTGCTTTGATGTGTCGCGTCAACTCGTACATCAACGAGAAGTTTGATTATCCTCTCCCTCGCGGACTTAACTTTTTGCCTTTAGCTGTATGACAGGTTGGCCACACACTGTCGGGCCCACCTGTCATACACGCAGCGCGTGAGCGTCCCTCCTCGCCCATGAGCGTGGTGGCTGGTAAGACTAGGAGAAGCTTTCGCTACGCTCTCCCTCCAAAGACGCGGTGGAGATGCAGCAGTTCAATCGGTGTCGAGATGGCGGAAAGCGTCTTGTAGTACTCCTCGGTCAGTAGTACTCCATCATTGTTCGACTTCAAGAGGCGAAGAGCCAAGCGCAGCCTTTGGGCCTTCGTGTGGCAGTTTCATGTGTAGAGTAGTCTAGGATAAGCGTGTACCTTACTGTAAGCTTAAAATCGTTGGGGTCGGTTCCATGCTATGTGGCCGTCTCAAGTTTTTTAAAAATAGTCTTACGGCCCTACGACACCTGTGTGATTGTAGTTTGCACTCATCTGGTCAAGACAGGAATATATATTTTAAATTGTTTTTTTTGAAAAGGGGACTCCCGGCCTGCAGATCGAACGATGCATACGGCCACATATATTTTAATTTGTGGTGGGTAAATGTTAGAGGTTGCAGCAAATATATTGTACATCGGGTCTTTCAGCCAAGTTTAGAGAAGCATGTGGGGCCGGTGCTATGATGTGTCGCGTCAACTCATACAACGAGGAGAAGCTTGATTTTACTACACGCCTTCTCCCTCACCCATGCGCGCGGTTGCTCGCAAGCGAGGACATGCTTTTGCTTAGTAGTACTTCTACAACAAGCTATCTGTCCCGCTCGCGGTGGACGGACATGAAGCGATGGATTCGACCTTTGTAGAAGCGATAGTAGTAACATCATTGTTCGTCTTCTCGAAGAGGCGAAGAGCCAAGTGCAAACCGAACATTGCAGTTGCGAACATTGGAGCACGCATATAGCCAGGCTCTTGCATGAGACAAAATTGCTATGTGAGCCCACTATTGTACTAGTACGTACAACTACTTGCTAGTATAGCCCTGTAAACCAGAAAGGAGTATTTTCCCTTCTAGAGATTTCAACAAGTGACTAGACTACACCGAGACGGAGTACATATGGAGCAAAATGAGTGAATCTGCACCGTAAATAAATACGTACTAGTTCTATCGTTTTCCTCTCCGAGGTGCACAATATTGAGTATACTGACTAGTCTCTTTTTGACACGCATTTACATTTTTTTACACAGTACAGACGCAAGCGCTCATATACACGCGCATACACTCACCCCTATGAACGCACACACACACACGACACTATCATCTTGAAATTTACAAAGTCACCATAGGCACCTCGTCGTCGACGGGTCCATAGGTGCTTGAATGCCAAGGAGGGAGAGGGTAGCAGTTCCCGAGACATTGAACGATCAATGATGCATCCTCAATTACATGCAGAGGTAATTAATTGGAGAAGCAGAATAGAGCCAGCACGATGTGAATGCAACCGAGTTTGGACTCTCATATAATAAAGGCGCCCCACCACTCCAATCCATCTACTCCCAAGTCTCTGCGCAACACTGCTCACTCCAATCCAAGACCAAGTGACGAAGCCACAAGCACCTATGGAGGTGATGGGCCTTGGCGGCGGTCGGTATGCCAAATCATCCAAGCGCTGCCTGCAGCCCGCATCGCAAGAGCGTTCAGACGGCAGTCATTTGGCGACCGCAGGCATCGTATCCCTCGCCGACACCGGCTTCGCCTCTCGCATGGACGACATGATGGTCAACTCCATCCACAAGTTCACCGCCGTCAAGAAGCGCGCGGACGACCTTGCCGTACTGCTCCAGCCCGCGCGCCCAAGCTCCTCAGTGCCTGCCACCCTCATCGGCCTCCATGGTGACGAACTCTTTCAAGCCCTGGTGGCCCTACAGTTGCTGGAGGTCGCGATGAAGAATGTGCACCTCGAGGCCGCGCTCGTCGCGCAGTGCCTCGCCATGCAAGAAAACGTCGACCTGCACATCCATGTCTCTGAGGAAATCGTCTACATAGGCCACTACAAGGCAAGCGAGGACAGAAAAGCGTTGCCTTCTTCGGGGCTGGAATCTTTGGACGCCATTGTTGAAGCACGTCCGAATCGGCCACGAAAGCCGCTGCTACTTAGGCGCCATTCGGTGGGCGGCGCTCGAGTCGAGGAGGTGGACGTCGTCGATGGATGCATCTCTTCTTCTTGCCTCCTGTAACCAGCACTGCATCGCCTCGTGGCCTTAATGTTTTATTAGTATAGTACTCCCTTCGTTCCCAAATATAAGTCTTTCTAAAGATTCCAGTAAGTGACTACTATATACGGAGAAAAATGAGTGAATCTACACTCTAAACTATGTCTAGATACATCTGTATGTTGTATTCCATTTGAAATAGTATTTAAAAAGGCTTATATTTATGAACGGAGGGAGTATATGGCATTTTTATTCCAGTCGTAACATTTTCACTGTGAGGTGGGGCTGCAGTTGAGCAAACCCACCCCGCCCACCGGGCGTCGGCCGAGTTTAGAATTAGAAGAGAGAAATGAGGGAGGAGAGCTAGCTGTAGCACAGACGTTGTTGTCAGATGGGACTCGTGTTTATAGAATAGGAGTACTGAGCACTCGTGCCTCTTGTTTTTGAGGAAAAAATTAGTTGTATGTGCGTGCGACCTATAGCTGTCATCACTTTAGGTCTCCTTTTCGAACCGCGGCTATGCTTCACAGTACATATTATTTCATGCATTTATCCCCGATATGTACTCCTAGGCTATTTCCACGTGCTCCCATTCGCCGACATGTGGGACATAGAGCATCTGGGTCGTAGTGCATGCACGAATCGAAGCATATGCCGGGGTACTTTACATTTCGGACCTCAGGAATTACATGCAGACCCCCCGCAGAAGAATAAATAAATGAATGAATTACTATATGAAACCGGATTATTTTCGTGGAAACCGGAGCACGTTCATTAAATTTTGGACATAACACGTTTATAAAAAATGATGACCGGACCGAAACCAGTCTAAGGGCCTCTTTGATTTTTCCCGCAAAAAAATGGCCTCTTTGATTTGCAGGATACTGAAAACACAGGAATGGGGAAAGTATGATGGCGATGAACCGAGACGAGGAGAACTCTAACTCAGTTAGAGGTTAGGGTTACATTCTAACCCTGAACTAACTCTAAACCAAAGAGGTGTATGGATGGCAGGGTTAGATTGACAATAAATGCTCTATCTCAATCATTTGACTACTTTGGACCCTATTTCCTGCCGGATTTGGAGGGTGCTTGGATACGTTTTAGTTCCATGACTAAAATTAGTGGGACTAAGACTTGCTAGCCTCACCCATGCTTGGATCCAAATACTAAAGAGACTAAAATCAAGTTAATGAGCATTTATTATCCTCCAAACCCTCCAATCCAGAACTACTTTGTGTTAAAGGAGAGGAGTTAAATGAGGAGAGACAGGACTAATCCACATTTTAGTAGGGGTACCCCTGACTAAAAAAATTTAGTCTCAAGACTAGTTTTAGCCCCTCTTAAGTCAGGGGTGCTTGGAACTTTAGCCTCTTAAAGAGACTATTTTTAGCCAGACTAAAATAAGTCCCTTGGATCCAAGCACCCTCTTGGTGTGGCCGGCTCTTCTGTGGCCTCCTCCCGCTCACAATTGACATAAACGAACCATCTATACAAATCAAGCATGCAAAACATGATAATTTTTACTTTGTCCATACAAAATGAGATATCCCACTTAAACATACAAGTCGTCAATCAAGCTTCACAAAATAAAAAAACACTTCATGAAACAAAGAATGAGCTAACTCATCACGGAAGTCATTCACGATAGGGAGGGAGCCTGGAGCCCCTCACGCACCGAGGGAGGAGCTCACCATCGTCGCTCTGGAGGAAGGCTCTATAGAGCCCAAGCCCCGGGAACCCCTCCGACGCCGGCCCTTGCGAGTTGAGGTCGACACCGGCATGGGTAGTAGGGCCGCTTGCCGCCGACTGGAAACTAAATCTTTGGGCCTCTAGAAATAATGCAAGCCTGTAACTAAAATACCTAGAAAGGTGAACTGAATCTTTGGGCCTCTAGAAATAATGCAAGCCTACTGAAATACCTAGAAAGGTGAACTGAATCTTTGGGCCTCTAGAAATAATGCAAGCCTGGAAGTGAAATACCTAGAAAGGTGAACTGAATCTTTGGGCCTCTAGAAATAATGTAAGCCTGAAACTGAAATACCTAGAAAGGTGAACTGAATCTTTGGGCCTCTAGAAATAATGCAAGCCTGAAATTGAAATACCTAGAAACGTGAACTGAATCTTTGGGCCTCTAGAAATAATGCAAGCCTGAAATTGAAATACCTAGAAATGTGACCTGAATCTTTGGGCCTCTAGAAAGATTTATTACCTCCTCAAGTAGCATCAAACAATTCCATGCGTGCACCACAAATCTATACCAAGTTTGATCAGGATCTACTTTTCCAAATCAGAATTAAGCGCTAGAGCAAGCAAGATCAATGATATGGCCGTGAGACAGAGAAGGAACGAACAAACTCACCCCTCTCGCGACCTCCCTGGTAGATGCGCCGCCGCCGCGCACGACAGAGGGAGAAAAACGACTGGTGAAGGGGGAGCAGGGCGACCTTCGAAGGCCGGAGGGAGAGGGCGGCCGGAGTAGGGCGGCGGAGGCCGGAAGGAGAGGGCGGCCGGAGGAGAGAGAGGGCGAGCGGCCCTATGGGGAACAGAGAGGAGTCGTGCGACAGGGGGGAGCGATCTGGTGCGGGTAGGGGAGATTGTTTTAGTTCTCTTTTAGTGGGCCCGAGGATAACTAACCCAATTAGAACCTCTCCACCGGGCTAGTTTTTTTAGCTGGGTTAGAGCAAACTAGCTAAAACTAACCCCTCTTGTTTCGATAATTTGAGGCTATTTCAACCAAAACTAGCTCTAACTCAGGGATCCAAACAAAGAGGAGTGTTACTGTACATGCTACAGTGTGGACCGTAGCACATTGTTTTTATGGCCATGTCACCACATTGTTTTCTACTGCTGGTTCACTGGGCTACTGAGGTTCGCACTGCTGGTTCACTGGGCTGCCGTGGTTCGTGCTACGTCTCAAGCTTGCGTTGGATTTCCCCGAAGAGGAGAGGATGATGCAGCACAGTAGCGTAAGTATTTCCCTCAGTTTTTGAGAACCAAGGTATCAATCTAGTAGGAGACTACCCGCAAGTCCCTTGTACCTGCACAAAACGATAGCTACCCGCAACCAACGCTTAGGGGTTGTCAATCCCTTCACGGCCACTTACGAGAGTGAGATCTGATAGAGATAATATTTTTGGTATAAAGATGCAATGTAAAAAGTAAAAGCAAAGCAAGTAAATAAAGTGATGGAGATTGATATGACGAGAATAGACCCGGGGGCCATAGGTTTCACTAGTGGCTTCTCTCAAGAGCATAGATATTCTACGGTGGGTGAACAAATTACTGTTGAGCAATTGACAGAATTGAGCATAGTTATGAAGTTATCCAGGCAATGATCATGTATATAGGCATCACGTCCGTGACAAGTAGACCGAAACGATTCTGCATCTACTACTATTACTCCACTCATCGACCGCTATCCAGCATGCATCTAGAGTATTAAGCTAAAAATAGAGTAACGCCTTAAGCAAGATGACATGACGTAGAGGAATAAATTCATGCAATATGATAAATACCCCATCTTGTTATCCTCGATGACAACAATACAATATGTGCCTTGCAACCCCTTCTGTCACTAGGTAAGGACACCGCAAGATTGAACCCAAAGCTAAGCACTTATCCCATTGCAAGAACTACCAATCTAGTTGGCCAAACCAAACGGATAATCCGAAGAGACTTGCAAAGATAACTTAATCATACATAAAAGAATTCAGAGAAGAATCAAATATTTTCCATAGATAAGCTGGATCATAAACCCATAATTCATCGGTCTCAACAAACACACCGCAAAAAGAAGATTACATCGAATAGATCTCCACGAGAGAGGGGAGAACATTGTATTGAGATCCAAAAAGAGAGAAGAAGCCATCTAGCTACTAACTATGGACCCGAAGGTCTGAAGTAAACTACTCACACTTCATCGGAGGGGCTATGGTGTTGATGTAGAAGACCTCCATGGTGGATGCCCCTCTCCAGACTCAAAACAGGCCCCAAGATGGGATCTCGTGGATACTGAGGAAAATGCACGGTGGAATTAGGTTTTGGCTCCTCTTTTGATCTGTCGGGGTGCGTGGGTATATATAGGAGGAAGGAGTACGTCGGTGGAGCGTCGGGGCCCACGAGGCAGGGGCGCGCCCGAGGCGCCCCACCCTCGTGACCGCCTCTGGCACTCCTTGCACTAGGGTCCAAGTCTCCTGGATCACGTTCGGTGAGAAAATCACGTTCCCGAAGGTTTCATTCAGTTTGGACTCCGTTTGATATTCCGTTTCTTGAAACTCTTGAAATAGGCAAAAAACAGACAATGCAATTTGGGCCTCCGGTTAATAGGTTAGTCCCAAAAATAATATAAAAGTGGAAAATAAAGCCCATTATAGTCCAAAACAATAGATAAAGTAGCATGGAGCAATCAAAAATTATAGATACGTTGGAGACGTATCAATTCGCACTCCTCCGACCTGAGTAGTACTCCCTCTGTTCCTAAATATAAGTCTTCGTAGATATTTCACTGTGGACCACATACGGATGTATATAGATGCATTTTATGTGTAGATTCACTCATTTTTCTCCGTATGTAGTCCATAGTGAAATCTCTCCAAAGACTTATATTTAGGAAACGGAAAATAGTAATACTAGTATATACCGCATCATTCTTTGCTCCTTCTTACTACACCGACATGTGGGAGAGCCAGCATCCGAGTTGACGTGTCATGCACCATATTAGAGTGTGGAACGGAAGGGGGGCATCACCCCGGTCGGAGCGCCAGTAATTCATGACTATAGTGAGTGGTCATATCACAAGTCTTTCCAGCGATGTAGCAGCGTCAAATCGCACAGCCCCACTCGCTCATCCTCCTCGCCTCTCTGTCAAACCGCCTACCCGAAAACTGCCGCACGTACTGCCCGGGAAAAGCCCTGCCCTCAACTTTTAACTACGCGAAAATAGTTCGAGCTTGTTCATTCTATATAAATACAGTACTTACTGTATGTTTATTCACCCGTGGGGTTGTTCAATGAATGGAGGGGCGGGAAGCACAAGTGAACAATCTTGTAGTACTACTAGTAGTAAGTAGGAGTCGTAGAGTAGTCACCTTAAATATAGAGTTTCTTTTCTTTAATGCCACGTACACAAATTGAAACGCTTGTTGTGGAGAGAAAAAATATAATCACTCCACTATATATGGACGCAGGGGCTTGAGGGCTTGCTTTACTAGGGTTGCTCTCTTCATTCTCTCATCCTCTCCAGATATAAACAAGACAGCGGTAGCGACATTTTCTCTCTCTGCTCACCGCTGGTCACAGATCCGGCCGGATCCCTTTGGCCGGTGTGTGTAGAGGACTAAAAGGTGCATCGTTCACACGGTCATCGCCGCCGAGGGAGGAAACCCACAGCTGCCGGAGGGGCTCGATCCTCTGCCCTGTCATTCTCTCTGACACAGCGCCGGCTCGGGAGGTCCTCCGACCCTTCTTCCTCCCTGCCGTATTGTCTGCAGATCCGACCTGCCGCCGCCGACATCCCGGCGACCATCAGGTATAAGTTCTTCGAAAGCGGCCTTGCTCTACTGCCCCAGCTCCCCACGTGTCTGCATGTGCATCTTTTTCTACTCCCATCAGCTCTTCCAAAGCCACCTAAATTTTTAGTATTATTAGAGGTAAAGCTACTTCATGCATTCGAATATAGGGCTTTGTTCAAACAACGAAGAAAGGGGGGAAAGTTGTAGAATGAATCTAGGACTTGATTCAAAGAGGAAATAATATGGTGAAAGTAGTAGAGACCGGATACCCAACCGGTCTCTTGGTTGAAAAGGGAAATAATGGGAAAACGCAGTACATACTGGATAAGGAACAAATCTATTATTGGTTGAAAGATGATAGAAAGTGGAAGATGGTGGACAAGTCAACAGAGTATGTCCAGGATTAGATTTGCTGCCATCACATAGTAAAAGGTCTCCAGGATTAGATTTGCTGCCCTCACATAGTAAAAGGTCTCAGGATTAGATTTTCTGCCCTCACATAGTAAAAGGTCTCCAGGATTAGATTTGCTGCCCTCACATAGTAAAAGGTCTCCAGGATTAGATTTGCTGCCCTCACATAGTACAAGGTCTCCAGGATTAGATTTGCTGCCCTCACATAGCATGAACAAACTCGGCATCACCACTTTATGCCTCCTTGTAGGTACATTGTGCTGATGCGTCCACTGTCGCATGTCCTTATACCAACCTTTTGCTGTTGTTAATGTAAGGGCACATGTAAAATGAAGCGATCACACTGTTACCTTAGGGACATGTCTAACCAGTGTTATTGTTAATCTAATACCTCCAATGATAAGATGCAATTAAACTTTGTTAGAAATGGCACTCCTGTTGTTTTCCCCAGTATGATAAGTAAGTTGCTCCTTTACGCTACTGAGTGTCCTGGTGTCCCCACGGTCCCATGCCCCTAAACCAACTCTTTCGCTGCTGTTGATTTACTGTGTCTGGTAAACAAGCAAGCCACCATTAAAGTAATCCCATATTTGAGGAATCTCATTGTTGATCGTAATGCTTCTGGTAACATGAAGCATTGCTGACTTTTTAAAATTTCTACTGTCCTTGCGTGATTGCCATGAACATAATTAAGATGCTTCTTTTCATTTTGTATTTGTTTCGTATATTCTTATTGACCAGCAACTGTTTACTTTCTATCTTTTTGTGCAGATAGGGATATCCATTTCACCTTGTTGCTATTGGGACCTTTTGGTGACTGCACAAAACTCTTTTTTTGGAATGAGTGTCTTGTGCAGTTCAACTAAAATGTCACGTGGGCAACATCTCTCAATTTTGGTGGAACTGCAAAAAATGGTGATTGGAGTTTCCAAAATCTCCGTCAAGTTCTGCTGGTAATCTCGTGCAACATTTTATTAGCCTTTGCAAGATGGAGCCGTCACTGTCACCACAATGGCACTTTATTTTAGTGGAACTGCACAAAAGGATAAGAAAATTATTGCACCTTACATGAGCCGAACAGCCAACCTTAATGTTCCTCAATTTTAGTGCAACTACTAAAGAAGAACCTGCCAGCTCACAAGAGCAAGTACTTCTTGCTAGCTGAATGATGCAATCTTTGCTTCATTTCAGGTGAACTACAGAAAAAGGCGCATGAATTGAATCATGGAACTCCAGGCAGACCTCATCCAAGTAGAGCTGGAGGTTGAGTCCAAGGAGGCTGCTATTAAAGAGAAATCATGCTCTCCAGTATCCTTGTTTGTGATGTGCAAACATGTTGTGCAAATAGGAATACTCAACTACACATGTTGTGACGGTCAAGAGCATTCGCCAAGTTCTTCGATTGTATGACATGGCTAGCCAAGATGGATTTAATCCCGATATTCACTTTATCAAAAGGCTCTAATGGGTTGGTTCTGAATCTTGCAAGCTGGGAATCAGTGAGATGTGTAGGCATATTTGTTGTACTTATTATTTGAATCTTATTTGTTGGTTGTGAATCTTGCAAGCTGGGAATCAATGAGATGTGTAGGCATCTTTGTTGTACTTATTATTTGGATCTTATTTGTTGGTTCTGAATCTTGCAAGCTGGGAATCAATGAGATGTGTAGGCATCTTTGTTGTACTTATTATTTGGATCTTATTTGTTGGTTACGAATCTTGCAAGCTTTGGGAAACACGACATGATGATGCAGAGGACAACAACCATAACAAACAGTTCAAACTTGGTAGTATTATCTTTGTGAAAGTGCGACAAATGTGCTGATCGTAATAAATCACGAGAATAATAATTCTAATTGTTGTGCATGTTGATCCTGTAATCGATAGAACGGCGAATGCATTGCTTGTTTTAAGTATAAATTTCTATTAAAGCTAATTAAATTTAAGTAAAGTGGCCACTAACTCCTGTTATTACAGTACCAATACAGACCCGCTCGTTAACCGACGTGTGGCCGAGGGTGCATCTTCTGCCGGGCGTGCAGCAGACGAGGGAGGGGTAGTAGCAGTTGTCACCTGTACACACTTAGCTTACTGTTGAATCCAGTTCGCCAAGAGCTGAAAAACGAACTGCTGCCGCCGCCTACACACTCGTTCACTCGAAGAGACTCCAATGCCGATCTGAGGGGTGAGCCTACTGGATATGGATTTCAGCAAGGAGTCCCCCTTTGAGTTCGCCGTTCAGTCCTATGGCTGCACCAAGTTGAATGTGATGTACACCAACGATACGGACTCGGTGAAGCTCTGCCTCGCCTTAGTCCTATGGCTGCACCGAGTTACGGAGCATTCGCCCGTTTCATCAAGAGTGCCGATCGCACCTTCACTTCTGATGGAGAGAAGGAAGAACGACGATTCGGCCATCTGGTGCAACAAGCTTGTCGACATCCAGTAGCAATACAAGATCATCAGCAACGGGCAGGAGAAGGACTCAGTGGTTGACCTCGCTGAGACCATCATCGACCCCTTATATGCCAACATGAAAGAAGACGACCTGAGCACGTGGGAGGTACCTCTGAATCTAGCCTACATAAGCTACGCAGCCAAGGACGCGTACGCATGCTACGACATGTACAGGCAGATCTTGGACATGAGGGCGTGTTTGCTTCCCATAACCGACGAGTACACGGACAGCCGCAACGTCATGATCAAGCGTGCCAGGAAGGTCTAGATGTTGTACTTTATCATTTATAAGCACCTTTATCATCTGAGTGTTTCATGCATTAGCCTATGTGTCGTAATTATCTATTTTGTCCGAAATATTTCTTTAAGAACCCATTAACCTGATTGCTTTTTTTAGTGGCTATTTGCTTATGTATGTAAACTAGTTCACTTGTCCGTAAAAAAACTAGTTCACTCGGCTGTCGTGCTTTGAATCTCCTTCCTCCCAACATATTCCCCTCCTCAGGTAGACCCAGCAGGTCTCTGAATTTTCTCCCACTTTCTTTTTCGATGTAAACTGAGTTTTCTCCCAGTACTTTCCCCTAGAACCAACTCAACTGTCCCACGTCTAGCCTAAAAAATAATAATACCCCACATACTATTAACTCATCAAATTAAAAATGATATTATATTTCATAAGTTGAAAGTTCTTACAAAATAATAATAATAATTGTTTATATATAACTTGGCAAGTTAACTCCTAGTGATTGCGTACATAAGCTTGCAATCATGTGCTTATGTTTTTATAACATTTCTCCGTCTAGCCCAACATGATATTTTCACCCAGCCCAGCAAGTCTGCGGATTTCGAGAAAAAGGCAAATGGGATTTAAACGGGCTGCATAGATGCTACATCATTGTTTCATCCAGCCCACCAAATGGACTAAAAACAAATGGACTAAAAAACAAATGGACTAAAAAACAAATGGACTAGCTGACATGTGGGCCAGTAGGTCGAAGCCTAAGAAGGCGTTGGATTTACATCCAACGGCCGGCATTCTTCTTCAATCTCTCATCTTCTTCCCCCAGCGTTGCCGGAACTGCCTGCTCCAGCCTTCGGCATCCAGCGGCGTTGTTTTGCGCTCCTCAGAGAAACGCTACCCCGCCGACGGGGCCAGGCCATCCCTCCACTCCGCACCTCCTGTTATTCTCTGCCGAGTGTAGGCCCACCCTTTTGAACCAGTCAAGTTTCCCACTCCTCTCCGTCTGTGACTCCACTGCCGCGTCTTCCCCATCTCCCGGTCGTTCCAGTCTGGGGCCTCGCCGTCGTCCACCGCCTCGGTGCGCTCGGCGCGGTGTGGTCAACATAAGAGAGTCATCGGAAGAGGACTGTACGTGGAGAGCCTGACGGCTGGGACCCACGAGGTCCATGGTCGCACGCAAGGAAAGTTCCTCCTTATTACGCCTTTGTCGTGCCTTTATGCGTGGGAAGGGCTTTTGTATTTCGCGAAAAAAATGTTCCCCCCGCTGACAGGTCGGACCCACCAGCTATATGTTCGCACGCAAGGAAGTGCCTCCTTATTACAAAAAAAAAATGAATACCCCCTGCTAGCTGGGACCCACCATAGTGGGTGGCTGACTTGTGGGCCTACTAAGTTGACGAGGACAGAGGGCTTTGTCAACTTAGTCAATATGAACGATTCTAGCTCTAGTGACCGTATGATGTCCATCTGACGGCCATAATGCTTCTTCAACCTCTGGTCTTCTTGCTCCAGCCGCCCAAAGCAGCGCCGGTCGTGTCGCGTGCTCCTGCCTCTCATGGCCGGCTATGATGCCGCGGAGGCCTCACCGCCCCCTACTACTCCTACCGCTGGCCCAGGGTATTCCTCTACTCACCCACACCCCCTGTTATTCTGCGGCGACGGCAGCCTCACGCTGCAGCCGAACCAGTGAACCCTCGTACTCCTCTCCGCGTGGGCATCCACTGTCGCGTCTACCCCGGCTCCACGTCGTCCCCTTCCTAGGCCTCGCCATCGTCCACCGCCTTGGTGCTCTCGGCGCGGCGTGGTCAATGTGTCCAACGACCGACTTCCATCGGAAGAGTACTGTACGTGGAGAGGCTGACAGCTGGGTCCACGGCCACAACCCAGTTTTTTTGTGATTTGCCAAGTAAGTCGCTTTGACAGGCCTATTGGGCTACAAATCTTTCAAGACAAGGAGAGCTTCATTCAGCTAGCTGAGAAAATGGCCTATCAGTCATGAGAAATCGGCTGTTCATTTTTAAAACACATCAAACCGGCAATTAGTTTCAAATATCTTTTTTTCATTTCGAGATTTTAAATTACATTAATTTTTATGGGTGGAGAATTTGTTGGATTTTATATTGATATACATTTATTTTTAAAATCAGTTTGAATGTGAGTCGAAATTTCGGGATTAAAAACAGTTCGGACCTTTTGAAATATGCAAAATTTCGTATAATTTTTTAACCGTGGCCACAATATGGGCTGTAATGCTAACAAAAAGAATATGGGCTCCAAAAAAACCTTAAGAATTAGCAAATGGGCTATAAATTATTAGAAATAATGCCAGATGGATTGTATGCTGTTTTCCACAGATTTGAGGCTTTCCTAAAAAAAGGTTGACGCACAAGCAGTGGCTGTTGGATGTCCATTGAACGGCCATCGTGCTTCTTCAATCTCTGCTCTTCCTGCTCCAGCTGCTCAAACAAGCGCCGGTAGGACTGCCTGCTCCCTCCTCCCCGCGGCCGGCTGTGCTGCCGCACAAGCCTCACCGCCCCACCGTACTCCCATCGCTGGCCTAGTCACCCCTCTACTCACCCACACCTGCTGTTATTCTCCGTCGACGGCAGACGAACCAGTAAACCCTCGTACAGTTGTACTCCCCTCCACGTGGGAAACAACTGCCGAGTCTTCCCTGCCTCCGTGTCGTTCCCTTCCTAGGCCTCGCCGTCGTCCACCGCCCTGGTGCTCTCGGCGCGGCCTGGTCAACGTGGTCAACAACCGACATGCATCTGGGTCCACGGCCGCACGCAAGGAAATGCCTCCTTATTACGCGCAAAATAATGATTCCTCCACCTGACATCAGGGACCCACCGAAAGGGCCTCTGTATTTCGTGAAAAAAACGTTACCGCCGCTGATAGCTCGGACCCACCAGCTATATCTTCGCACGCAAGGAAGTGCCTCCTTATTACGCACAAAAAAATGAATACTCCCCCTGTTAGCTGGGACCCAGTATAGTGGCAGGCTGACTTGTGGGCCTACTAAGTTGACGGGGATGGAGGGCTTTGTCAACTTAGTCAATATGCACGATTCTAGCTCCAGTGACCGTATGATGTCCATCCAACGGCTGTAGTGCTTCTTCAACCTCTGGTCTTCTTGCTCCAGCCGCCCAAACCAGCGCCGGTCGTGCCTCGTGCTCCTGCCTCCCGTGGCCGGCTGCGATGCGGCAGAGGCCTCACCGCCCCCTCCTACTCCCACCGCTGGCCAGGCCATACCTCTACTCACCCACACCCACTGTTATTCTGCGGCGACGACAGCCTCACACCGTAGTGAACCAGTGAACCCTCGTACTCCTCTACGCGTGGGCATCCACTACCGCGTCTTACCCGGCTCCACGGCGTCCCCTTCCTAGGCCTCGCTATCGTCCACCGCCCTGGTGCTCTCGGCACGGCGTGGTCAACATGGTCAAGGAACAGCTTCCATCGGACGTGGACTGTACGTGGAGAGGCTGACAGCTGGTCCATGGCCGCAGCAAGGAAGTGCCTCCTTATTACGTGCAAAATAATTATTCCTCCACCTGACAGCGGGGACCCACCGGACGGGCCACCGTATTTCGCAAAAAAACGTTTGCCCCTGACTGCTAGGACCCACCAGCTACATCTTCGCACGCAAGGAAGTGCGTCCGGGCAAAAAAAAACGATTCGCCCCCCTGACTGCTGGGACCCACCAGCTACATCTTCGCCGGCAAGGAAGTGCCTGACAGTCAGGACCCACCTGGTCAAAGCGTACGTAGCATTGTCATTCTGGTCGCAAACGTGTGCGTACATATATACTGGTGGATGTAGAGGCGCGCATGTGTCGTAGTAGAGGTGCGTACGTGTCATACTAGAGGCGCGCACGTAGCATGTACACGTACGTACATCGGCCAGGGTGCAGGAAAGAAAATACGGCCACGTATGTGTACATATGATACGTCTCCAACGTATCTACTTTTCCAAACACTTTTGCCCTTGTTTTGGACTTTAACTTGCATGATTTGAATGAAACTAACCCGGACCGACGTTGTTTTCAACAGAACTACCATGATGTTGTTTTATGTGTAGAAAAGAAAAGTTCTCGGAATGTCCTGGAAATCCATGGAGGCACTTTTTGGAATTTATAAGAATTATTGGGCAAAAGAAATACACCAGGGGGCCCACAGCCTGTCCACGAGACATGGGGGCGCCCCCCTAGGGCGCGGCCTCCTATCTCGTGGGCCCCCTGGACCTCCTCCGACCTCAACTCCAACTCCATATATTCCGTCCCGGGGAGAAAAAATCAGAGAGAAAGTTTCATCACGTTTCACGACACGGAGCCGCCGCCAAGCCCTAATCTCTCTCGGGAGGGCTGATCTAGAGTCCGTTCGGGGCTCCAGAGAGGGGGATTCGTCGCCGTCGTCAGGATCAACCATCCTCCATCACCAATTTCATGATGCTCTCCACCGTGCGTGAGTAATTCCATCGTAGGCTTGCTGGACGGTGATGGGTTGGATGAGATTTACCATGTAATCAAGTTAGTTTTGTTAGGGTTTGATCCTAGTATCCACTATGTTACGAGATTGATGTTGCTATGACTTTGCTATGCTTAATGCTTGTCACTAGGGCCCGAGTGCCATGATTTCAGATCTGAACCTATTATGTTTTCATGAATATATGTGTGTTCTTGATCCTATCTTGCAAGTCTATAGTCACCTATTATGTGTTATGATCCGACAACCCCGAAGTGACAATAATCGGGATACTTCTCGGTGATGACCGTAGTTTGAGGAGTTCGTGTATTCACTATGTGCTAATGCTTTGTTCCGGTTCTCTGTTAAAAGGAGGCCTTAATAACCCCGCAGCCACGGGAGGGTAGGACAAAAGATGGCATACAAGTTCTTTTCCATAAGCACGTATGACTATTTACGGAATACATGCCTACATTACATTGATGAATTGGAGCTAGTTTTATATCACCCTATGTTATAACTATTACATGAGGAATCGCATCCGGCATAATTATCCATCACTGATCCATTGCCTACGAGCTTTTCATATATTGTTCTTCGCTTATTTACTTTTCCGTTGCTACTGTTACAACAACTACAAAAACCCAAAAACATTTATCTTTACTTTTGCTACCGTTACCTTTATTATCATACCACTTTTGCTACTAAACACTTTGCTGCAGATACTAAGTTATCCAGATGTGGTTGAATTGACAACTCAACTGCTAATACTCAAGAATATTCTTTGGCTCCCCTTGTGTCGAATCAATAAATTTGGGTTGAATACTCTACCCTCAAAAGTTGTTGCGATCCCCTATACTTGTGGGTTATCAAGACTAATTTCTGGCGCCGTTGCCGGGGAGCATACCTCTATTCTATGAGTCACTTGGGATTTATATCTGTTGATCACTATGAAGAACTTGAAAGACGCTAAGACCAAGATTTTGCCCTCAACTACGAGGGGAGGTAAGGAACTACCATCTAGCTCTGCACTAGATTCTCCTTCCGTTATTAGTAAGCTTGCGACACCTAAACCTGCTACTGCTATGAATTCTGATATGTCGCATGTTATTGATGATGCCACTTACGCTATGCATGATGAAACTACTTACGTGTGTGATACTACTTTGCCATTAGGTGAATTTCTAGATGAACAACTTGCTAGAGTTAGGGGGATGAAAATATTGAAGAACCTATTATTGATGATAGTGATGATGAAGGTTCCCCAATGATTATGTATTACTGTTGTTCCTAAGGGTTATGTGATGAATGAAAAAGCTGCTATGGAAATCCTTGCTTGCAATGATAGAAATGATCTTAATAAATTATTAGCTAAATGGAAGCAGCAGTCTCTTAATGCTAGGATGAAACCCGATCCTGCTTTTGCTACTTCACCTATCTGTGTTACTGATAAGGATTATGAATTCTCTGTTGATCCTGATATTATTACTTTAGTTGAATCTGATCCTTTTATGGCCTTGAATCTGAAACTGTTGTGGCACATCTTACCAAGTTGAATGATATAGCCACCCTATTTACTCATGATGAGAAGTCTCGCCATTTATATATCCTTAAGATATTTCCGTTCTCATTAAAGGGTGATGCTAAGACTTGGTATAATTCTCTTGCTCCTGGTTGTGTGCGTAGTCCCAGTGATATGATTTATTACTTCTCGCTAAATATTTCCCTGCTCATAAGAAACAAGCTGCCTTGCGGGAAAATATATAATTTTGTGCAAATCAAATAAGAGAGTCTCCCACAAGCTTGGGGGAGGCTTCTCCGGTTACTTAATACTTTGCCTGATCATCCTCTTAAGAAAAACGAAATACTTGATATCTTTTATAATGGACTAACCGATGCTTCCAAGGACTACTTGGATAGTTGTGCTGGTTGTGTTTTCAGGGAAAGAACAGTGGACGAAGCTGAAATACTATTGAATAATATGTTGACTAATGAAAATAATTGGACTCTTCCCGAGCCAATTCCTGAAGTAATTCCTGAACCAATTGAGCCAACTCCTGAGCCTATTCCTAAACCCAATTCAAGAAGAAGAGGTGTTTTATTTCTCGGTCCTGAAGATATGCAAGAGGAAAAGAAATCAATAAAAGAAAATGGTATTAAAGCGGAAGATGTTAAGAATTTACCTCCTATTGGAGAAATACATGGTCTTAATATACCGCCTGAAGAACCACATTGTCTTGATAACCCGACACAGGTAGTAAAGGTAAATTCTCTCTATAGATATGATAAAGTTAAAATACCCTATACTAAATTTCATAGCCCATGCTTAGATGAATTTGATGACTTTATGGCTAGACAAGAAAGTTTTAATGCTTACGCTGGTAGAGAGGTAAAGAATAATGCTTTCGAGATAGGACGCGTAGGTGATAATCTGGCTAGAGTTAAAGATGAACTTCACCGCGTTAGCAAATATGCTTCTATGGTTGCTACTCAAGCTGAGCAAGTACTTAAAGCTCAAAATGATTTGCTTGATGAATTGAATAATCAAAATGACTTTGCTGTTAGAGTGGCTACTAGAACTAGTAGAATGACTCAGGAACCATTGTATCCTGAAGGCCACCCTAAGAGAATCGAGCAAGATTCTCAGAGAAATAATTTAGAGGCACCTAGTTCTTATAAAAAGAAGAAGAAGAAAGCGATAGAACTTTGCATGCTTCTAGTGAACCTCACTGTAGACACACCTAAGAATCCCAATGATATTTCTATTTATGATCTTTGAAACACAATCAGGTGATGAACATGAACCTAGTGATAATGTTAATGATAATGTTCATGTTGATGCTCAACCTAGCAAAGACAATGATGTAGAGATTGAACCTACTGTTGATCTTGATAACCCACAATCAAAGAATCAACATTATGATAAGAGAGATTTTGTTGCTAGGAAGCACGGTAAAGAAAGAGAACCATGGGTTCAGAAACCCATGCCCTTTCCTCCTAAACCATCCAAGTCAAAGGATGATGAGGATTTTGAGTGCTTTGCTGAAATGATTAGACCTATTTTCTTACGTATGCGCTTAACTGATATGCTTAAAGTAAATCCTTATGCTAAGTATATGAAGGATATCATCACAAATAAAAGAAAGATACCGGAAGCTGAGATTTCCACCATGCTTGCTAATTGCACTTTTAAAGGTGGAATACCAAAGAAACTTGGAGATCCTGGTGTTCCAACAATACCTTGCTCTATTAAAAGAAATTATGTTAGAACTGCTTTATGTGATCTTGGAGCCGGTGTTAGTGTTATGCCTCTCTCTTTATATCGTAGACATGAATTGAATAAGTTGACACCTACTGAAATATATTTGCAAATGGCTGATAAATCAACTGCTATACCTGTCGGTATTTGTGAGGATGTGCCTGTTGTAGTTGCAAATGTCACTATATTAACGGACTTTGTTATTCTTGATATTCCCGAGGATGATAGTATGTCTATTATCCTTGGTAGACCTTTTCTTAATACTGCAGGGGCTGTTATTGATTGCAACAAAGGCAATGTCACTTTTCATGTTAATGGTAATGAGCATATGGTACATTTTCCGAGGAAACAATCTCAAGTCCATAAGTCCATAGCATCAATTCTATTGAAAAAGTTCCAACTATTATTTTTGGAGGTTTTGAATTTCCTCTCCCTACTGTCAAGAAAAATTATGATATTCTTATTGTTGGGAATTTTCATATCCCCGTTGAGGTAACTTAGTGTTATTTGAAATTTCTCCTGCCCGTGTTATTGGAATGAGTTTGTAAACAAGACTTGATCAACCTTGTTAGTGGGTTCATTTTGATGATCACGAGATGGATGAAACTAGAAGGCACAACCTTCTGTACCCTCTTTTTACTTTCTGTTATTTAGAATAAATAAAGCAAAAAAATAGTATTATCCGTCTGTTTTCTGAATTATCCGTGCATTAAAAAATAGTCCGAAAATAAAAGTGCTCCAAATGCCCTGCAAACTTAGTATGATTTTTTCTGGAATATTTGAGGATTTTAGGCACTAAAAACACTGCAGGAGGGCCAAGCACCAGGCCACGAGAGAGGAGGGCCCCTCACAGGCGCGCCCCCGTGTCTTGTGGGACCCTGGTGGCTCCCCTCCACTTATGCCAGCACCCACACACTTCATCTTCTACCCAAAAAAATCCCCATCCAGCTCAAGCACGAGTTCTAGCTCGTTTTGCTCCGATTTTCGATCTCTTAGCTCAAAGCTCCATTCACAAAACTGCTTTGGGAGATTGTTGCTTGGTATGTGACTCCTCCATTGGTCCAATTAGTTTTTGTTCTCGTGCTTTATTCATTGCAATTTTTTTCTGCATAGGTGACCATGTTCTTGAGCTTGCGTGATAAATTTTTGAGGTCCCAAGCAATTCAAATGCATGATATAGGCTCTAGGCACTTGTAGGAGTAGTTGCTATCAATCTTGATTAGTTTTATTCACTTTTATTTTGAAGTTACTAAAATTTCAGAAATTTTTAGAAAATGTTAAGGAGGCTCTTTAAAGGCTCTTCCAGCCAAAGCTCTAAGGAAAAACAAGACAAAGAGAAGGAAAAACCCAAGTATAATCTTCCTCGCTTAGCGGAAGTACGGTCGTGTGAATGGTCATGCGATGATTTAATGAAAGAATCCGGAATTCATTAAGATTTTTATGCTTTAATCGAGACTGCAGGCCTCACCGGTTTCATCAACGACCGAATCGATCAGTATCTCTTACTTACCAATACTTTCGTGCAAAACTTTTATTATTATCCTAAGAAGTCACCGCCTGCATTATCATTTCATTTATATGATGAATTCAAAGAAATGTCTTTACATCACTTTTGTGTGGTGTGTAGGATACCACATGAGGGAGAATTAGAGGAACCCCATCGTGAAGATGTGGATGGCTTTGTTAAAACTATTGACGTGGAAGAGCCAAAGAAGGGCTCTGAGGCAAAAGTCTCTAGCATACACTTTCCTGTTTTACGCTACTTTGCCATATTTGCTAGTAGATGCTTGATTGGTCGTGGAAATAGTGGAAATTTGAGTGTTCCAGATATTATTATTCTTCAACATGCCTTGCTGGGAGACAACAGTTTTAGTATGGGTGCCGTCATTGCTAAACGGCTAGCCCTAAATCGTACAAAAGGCCCCATATTTGGACGTATCTATGCGGCACGTCTTGCTGAACATTTTCAGATACCCATTAGGCACCATGAGGAGGATGAGATAAAGTTGCATCCTCACATTTTAGATTACAAGAGCATGGTAGCACACAGGTTTATTGTTGACAATGAAGAGAAGATGCTCTTGTATAGACTTAGATTCAATAAGAAATACTTTGAGTTTATTATTTTGCCTGCGCCTCTGTTGTTTGATTTGCTTGCAGAAAATCGTATTGTCACACCGGAAGCGGTGAACAATCATCGAGCTCAAGCTTTTACTCCAGAACCTGAACCTGAGCTAGACCCTTATCGTGCATCATCTGTCCAGTGGGATCCGGAGATGACCAGCCAGTGGTATCCTGATTACACCTCCCACTACACCGGAGAGAGTAGCGGCGGTCCTTGGTACTAGACCAACTTAGGCCAAAAGCCTAAGCTTGGGGGAGTACATATTTCTCACCCACTTTACATTCATGTTCACACACTAGTCGTCGGTGCTCATACTCTTTCATTGTATTATCCATGCTAGTTTAATTTTCTTTTTCTAGTTTTCTTCTTGTGTGTTTGTTAAACCTTAAGAAAAACCAAAAAAATTAGTTAGTTTAATTTCCATGCTTGTAGTAGAAATTAAAATGAAAATCCAAAAAGATTTCTAGTTCTTCTTCTTACTTGTTGGGAGCTTTCCTGTGTAAATAGTTTTCTTTTCTTTTCTTTCTTTTGGTGGTCGAGAAGACCATATTGAAAATGCTTAGCGGCTCTTATATGCATGATTGTTTATTTAATTTAGAGCCCATACTACTTGTCTTCTCTCTTGAGTTGAATGCTTGCAGATTCCAGCTTAGTCCAATGCACGTGCACTCTTATTATTGTACACATCGTTTGGTCGTGCGAGTGAAAGGCAATAATGACGATATATGATGAACTTATTGGGATGAGAAAAGCTGGTACGAACTCGACCTCTTTTGTTTTTGTAAATATGATGAGTTCATCGTTTCTGAGTCAGCTATTATGAAGTAAACATATTTGCAATGACATTTAGAGATTATAGTTGCTTGTGCCATGCTTGATTAGCTATGAGTTATAATGGTTTACCTTGCGTGCCAACATGCTATTAGAATGATTATGTTGTGGTATGATGGGATGGTATCCTCCTTTGAATGAATTGAGTGACTCGACTTGGCACATGTTCACGCATGTAGTTGAATCAAATCAACATAGCCTTCATGATATTTATGTTCATGGTAGATTATATCCTACTCATTCTTGTACTCAGTGTGAATTAATTTTGATGCATGTTTATGACTGTTGTTGCTCTCTCAGTTGGTCGCTTCCGATTCTTTTGCTAGCCTTCACTTGTACGAAGCGGGAATACTGCTTGTGCATCCAAACTCCTTAAACCCCAAAGTTGTTGCATATGAGTCCACTATACCTTCCTATATGCAGTATCTACCTTCGGTTCCAAGTAAATTTGTATGTGCCAAACTCGAAACCTTCAAATGAAATTCTGTTTTGTATGCTCGAGCAGCTCATGTTACAACTAGGGCTGCCTATATCTTCCATGATAGGTGGGTTATTCTCAAGAGGAGTGGACTCTGCTCCTCATTCACGAGAAAGGGCCGGTAACTGGGATGTCCAGTCCCATGATCCAAAAGATCAAAGCAAATAAAAATAATTGAACAAAACTCCCCCAGGGCTGTTTTATGTTGGAGGCACTCGTTGTTTCGAACAAGCCATGGATTGATGCTTGTTGGTGGTTGGGGGAGTATAAACCTTTACCATTCTGTTTGGGAACTGCCTATAATGCATGTAGTATGGAAGATACAGCCATCTCATAGTTGTTGCGTTGACAATGAAAGTATGCCGCTCAAAATGTTATTCAATCTCTATTTTAAAATCGAGCTCGGCACCTCTACAAATCCCTGCTTCCCTCTCCGAGAAGGGCC
Source organism: Aegilops bicornis (assembly GCA_021605145.1). Taxonomy (NCBI): domain Eukaryota; kingdom Viridiplantae; phylum Streptophyta; class Magnoliopsida; order Poales; family Poaceae; genus Aegilops; species Aegilops bicornis. Next base: position 164,285,421 of record CM038673.1, read on the forward strand.
TATCTATTTACTTTTATGTTGAGTCATCACCCTTCTTATTAAAAGCACCCATTGAGAGCACACACTGTCATTTGCATTCATTACTATTGGTTTATATTGGGTATGACTTGATCGGATCTCTTTTACCATGAATTACAATGTTTAGTCGGTCCTTGATCTTTAAAGGTGCTCTGCATTTATGTTTTGCGGTCTCAGAAAGGGCTAGCGAGATACTATTTTGTTATATCATGTTATAATTATTTTGAGAAAGTGTTGTCATCCGAGTTTTATTATTATGGCTTGCTAGCTGATTATGTTATTGATATGAGTAATTATGAGACCTATGCGTTATTGTGAGTATGGTTAGTTCATAATATTTGCTGAAACTTGAATGCTGGCTTTTCATGTTTACAACAACAAGAGCAAACAGAGTTTGTAAAAGTTTTTCTTTATCACTTTCAGTTTATCAACTGAATTGCTTGAGGACAAGCAAAGGTTAAATCTTGGGGGGAGTTGATACGTCTCCAACGTATCTACTTTTCCAAACACTTTTGCCCTTGTTTTGGACTTTAACTTGCATGATTTGAATGAAACTAACCCGGACTGACGCTGTTTTCAACAGAACTACCATGATGTTGTTTTATGTGTAGAAAAGAAAAGTTCTCGGAATGTCCTGGAAATCCACGGAGGCACCTTTTGGAATTTATAAGAATTATTGGGCGAAAGAAATACACTAGGGGGCCCACAGCCTGTCCACGAGACAGGGGGGCGCGGCCTCCTATCTCATGGGCCCCTGGACCTCCTCCGACCTCAACTCCAACTCCATATATTCCGTCTCGGGGAGAAAAAATCAGAGAGAAAGTTTCATCGCGTTTCACGACACGGAGCCGCCGCCAAGCCCTAATCTCTCTCGGGAGGGCTGATCTGGAGTCCGTTCGGGGCTCCGGAGAGGGGGATTCATCGCCGTCGTCATCATCAACCATCCTCGATCACCAATTTCATGATGCTCACCGCCGTGCGTGAGTAATTCCATCGTAGGCTTGCTGTACGGTGATGGGTTGGATGAGATTTACCATGTAATCAAGTTAGTTTTGTTAGGGTTTGATCCCTAGTATCCACTATGTTCTGAGATTGATGTTGCTATGACTTTGCTATGCTTAATGCTTCTCACTAGGGCCCGAGTGCCATGATTTCAGATCTGAACCTATTATGTTTTCATGAATATATGTTTGTTCTTGATCCTATCTTGCGAGTCTATAGTCACCTATTATGTGTTATGATCCGACAACCCCGAAGTGACTATAATCGGGATACTTCTCGGTGATGACCGTAGTTTGAGGAGTTCATGTATTCACTATGTGCTAATGCTTTGTTCCGGTTCTCTATTAAAAGGAGGCATTAATATCCCTTAGTTTCCATAAGGACCCCGCTGCCACGGGAGGGTAGGACAAAAGATGCCATACAAGTTCTTTTCCATAAGCACGTATGACTATTTACGGAATACATGCCTACATTACATTGATGAATTGGAGCTAGTTCTATATCACCCTATGTTATAACTATTGCATGAGGAATCGCATCCGCATAATTATCCATCAACGATCCATTGCCTCTGAGCTTTTCATATATTGTTCTTCGCTTATTTACTTTCTTGCTACTTTGTTACAACTACTACAAAAACCCAAAACATTTATCTTTACTTTTGCTACCGTTACCTTTATTATCATACCACTTTTGCTACTAAACACTTTGTTGCAGATACTAAGTTATCCAGGTGTGGTTGAATTGACAACTCAACTGCTAATACTCAAGAATATTCTTTGGCTCCCCTTGTGTCGAATCATAAATTTGGGTTGAATACTCTACCCTCGAAAGCTGTTGCGATCCCCTATACTTGTGGGTTATGAAGACTAATTTACGGCGCCGTTGTCGGGAGCATAGCTCTATTCTCTGAGTCACTTGGGATTTATATCTATTGATCACTATGAAGAACTTTAAAGATGCTAAGACCAAGATTTTGCCCTCAACTACGAGGGGAGGTAAGGAACTGCCATCTAGCTCTACATACGGGCGGGGTCTCGAACGCCTACTCGCGCATACGTACGGCCAGGGCTCGTGTATATGGCTGGGTCGGAACGGAGAAACAACGTCGTCGTCATGTTCATGGGGAGGCAACAGAATGCGTCGTGTTCATGGGGAGGCAAAGGAATGCGTCGTGTTCATCGGGAGGCAACGGAACGTGTGGGAGCCAACCGGCTGGGTCGGAACAGAATGCGTGATCGTGTTCATCGGGAGGGCTTGGACGGAACAGGCGATGGAAACGAGGCCTGGCGTACCGCACAACGGAGTAAACGGACCTCCTACGTTCGGAACGGGGTCCTGTTGATCGGGCGGGGTCTGGCGTACCACAAAACGGAGGAAACGGACCTCCTACGGTCGAAACGGGGTCATGTTGATCTGGAGGGGTGTGGCATACCACAAAACAGACGAAATGGGGGTCCTGTTGATCGGGAGGGTGTGGCGTACCGCAAAACGGATTTAAACGAACTTGTGTTGGAGCGCTACGGTTGAAACGGGGGTCCTGTTCATCGGGAGGGGTGTGGCGTACCGCAAAACGGGACTCCACGGGATATTGTTCATCTCCATCGTCGACCTCCTCTAGCTTCCACGGGCTACCATCGACCTCCTCCAGCCTCCACGGGCTCCTGTTCATCCAGCCTCCACCGCGTGCTACTCCACCGGCTACTGTTCAACCACCCCTCCACGGGCACCCCTCCACCATCTATTGTTCATCCAGCCCTCCACACCATGGGGTCCTGTTCAACCACCCCTCCACGGGCACCCCTCCACCGTTCACTGTTCATCCAGCCCTCCACCACACCACGGGGTCCTTTCATCCAGTGGCAACGCCACCGCTCATCGCTCATCCACCCCGCAACGCTCACTCGTTCATCACAGAGGCAACATCGATCAGCTTGATTAGCAGCAGATGGCGAAGGAATCGCCGATCGGGTTCGATTAACAACCATCGATCGATCGCTCGGGTTGATGTCGTAGCCTGCGGTGCAATCGCTCGGGTTCGATTAGAGCCAACGCCTCGCACCGCAGCGCATACGTGTACGAGAAAGCAGCGCATCGCTCAGCCTGACCTCCCACCGTGAACCGGAACTTCGCGAAATTTTCCTCGCCCTCGCTTCTACCACGATTTTTTCCGTCATGGACGACCCAAAAATGTCATGCAGCTGCGTCTCGGCCCGCCTGTGACGAAAAGCCCATTTTCTGTCATGATTTTTGTCATAGAAGTAGGAGCCCACCACATCTATGATGATACCGGGTTTTGTCACAATTATTGTCATAGAAGTGTCATATGTATGACAGAAAAAAAAATCGTTCGGCCCAAAATGTCACGGATGTGTCTTTTTTTTGTAGTGAAAGCATGGCGCACTAAACTATTAAGTAGTCATCACATCGATCTTCCCAAATGTTCATAACATCTGCATATGCTCCTGCAATAGGTCCGTCGCCTAGCGGTGCATCAAGGACATAATTCTTCTATGCAGTAGTGTGGATAACCCTCAGATCACGGACCCGGTCCGCATCATTGCTACTATCATCTTTCAACTTAGTTTTCTCTAGGAACATATCAAAAACATATAAGAGCTATATCGCGAGCTATTGATCTACACCATAGATATGCAAAACTATCAAGACTAAGTTCATGATAAATTAAGTTCAATTAATCAAATTACTAATGAAATCCCACTTAAATAGACATCCCTCAAGTCATCTAAGTGATGATCCAAATCAACTAACCATGTCCGATCATCACGTGAGATGGGTTACTCATCAATGGTGGACATCTCTATGTTGATCATATCTACTATATGATTCACGTTCGACCCTTCGGTCTCCAGTGTTCCGAGGCCATGTCTGTACATGCTAGGCTCGTTGAGTTTAACCCAAGTATTCCGCATGTGAAAACTGTCTTGCACCCGTTGTATGTGAACGTAGAGTCTATCACACCTGATCATCACATGGTGTCTCAACACGACGAACTATAGCAATGGTGCATACTTAGGGAGAACACTTTTACCTTGAAACTTAGTGAAGGGATCATCTTATAATGCTACCGCCGTACTAAGCAAAATAAGATGCATAAAAGATAAACATCACATGCAATCAAAATATGTGACACGATATGGCCATCATCATCTTGTGCTTTTGATCTCCATCTCCAAAGCATCGTCATGATGTCCATCGTCATCGGCTCAATACCTTGATCTCCATTGTAGTGTCGTGGTCGTCTCGCCAACTATTGCTTTTATAACTATTGCTAACTCATAGCGAAAAAAGTAAAGCAATTACATGGCGTATGCATTTCATACAATAAAGAGACAACCATAAGGCTCCTTCCGGTTGTCAGATATCTTACAAAACATGATCATCTGATACAATAATGTTTATCACACCATGTCTTGACCATATCACATCACAACATGCCCTGCAAAAACAAGTTAGATGTCCTCTACTTTGTTGTTGCAAGTTTTACGTGGCTGCTACGGGCTTCTAGGAAGAACCGTTCTTACCTACGCATAAAAACACAATGGTGTTTCGTCAAGTTTGTTGTTTTAACCTTCTTCAAGAACCTTTCGCAGTCAAATTCGATTGAACTAAAGTAGGAGAAACAAACACCCGCCAACCACCTTTATGCAAAACTAGTTGCATGTCAGTCGGTGGAACCGGTCTCATGTGCGTGGACATGTAAGGTTGGCCCGGGCCGCTTCATCCCACAATAGCGCCGAATCAAAATAAGACGTTAGTGGTAAGCAGTATGACTATCACCGCCCACAACTCTTTGTGTTCTACTCGTGCATATCATCAACGCATAGACCTGGCTTATGATGCCACTGTTGGGAATCGTTGCCTGGAAAACAAAAAAAATTCTACGCACACGCAATGATCTATCCATGGAGATGCATATAAACGAGGGGGAGAGTGTGTCTACATACCCTCGTAGACCGTAAGTGGAAGCATTTCTCAACGCGGTTGATGTAGTCGAACTTCTTCGCGCTTCAACCGTTCAAGTACCGAACGCACGGCACCTCCGCGTTCTGCACACGTTTAGCTCGATGACGTCCCTCACCTTCTTGATCCTGCAAGACGTTGAGGTAGTAGATGATTTCCATCATCACAACGGCGTGGTGACAGGATGGTGAAGTGATCCTTGCAGGGTTTCGCCTAAGCACTACGAAAATATGACCAGGGGTGTAATGGGTGGAGGGGGGCGCCGCACACGGCTAAATAATTGTGTGGTGTGTGCTAGGCGTCCCCCCACATATATATAGGTGGGAGGGGAGGGGACAGGCCAAGAGGTGCCCCAAGTAGGACCGAATCCTACTTGGTCTCCTCCCAAGCCGCGCGCACCCCTGTCATATATATCGGAGGGGGAAGGAAAGAGGGGGAGGGAAGGAAGGGGAATCCTATTCCTCTATTTACTTTCCCTTTCCCCTCTTTCCTTCTCCTCCTAGGATGGCGCATATGGGGGGCTCACCAGCCCCTTGTGGCTGGTACGTTTCCCCTCTAGGCCCATAAGGCCCATATCTTTTGCCGGGGGTGCCCGGAACCCCTTCTGGTGACCCGATATGTACCCGGTACCATCCGGAACACTTCCGGTGTCTGAATATTATCGTCCTATATATCAATATTTACCTCTCAACCATTTCGAGATTCCTCATCATGTTTGTGATCTCATTCGGGACTCCGAACAACATTCGATCACCAAATCACATAACTCATATAATATTATATCGTCAATGACCGTTAAATGTGCGGACCCTACGGGTTCGCACACTATGTAGACATAACCGAAACACCTCTCCGGTCAATAACCAATAGCGGAACCTGGATGCCCATATTGGCTCATACATATTCTACGAAGATTGAGGGAGTCCTGGATTAGGTGGTGTTCGGATAGCCGGACTATAGCCTTTGGCCGGACTCCTGGACTATGAAGATACAAGATTGAAGACTTCGTCCCGTGTCCGGATGGGACTTTCCTTGGCATGGAAGGAAAGCTTGGCGATATGGATATGTAGATTTCCTACCATTGTAACCGACTCTGTATAACCCTAACCCTATTCGGTGCCTATATAAACCGGAGGGTTTTAGTCCGTAGGACGAACAACAATCATACCATAGGCTAGCTTCTTGGGTTTAGCCTCTCTGATCTCGTGGTAGATCTACTCTTGTACTACCCATATCATCAATATTAATCAAGCAGGAGTAGGGTTTTACCTCCATCGAGAGGGCCCGAACCTGGGTAAAAACATCGTGTCCCTTGTCTCCTGTTACCATCCGCCTAGACGAACAGTTCGGGACCCCCTATCCGAGATCCGCCGGTTTTGACACCGACATTGGTGCTTTCATTGAGAGTTCCTCCGTGTCGTCATCCTTAGGCCCGATGGCTCCTCCGATCATCAACAACGATGCGCTCCAGGGTGATACTTTTCTCCCGGACAGATCTTCGTATTCGCCCGGCTTTGCTGCGGGTCTATTCGCTTGGCCATCTGGAGCAGATTGAAAGCTACGCCCCTGGCCACCAGGTCAGATTTGGAAGTTTGAAGTACACGGCTGATGTCCGCGGAGACTTGATCTTCGACGGGTTCGAGCCACAGCCAAGTGTGCCGCACTGTCACGAGGAGCATGACCTAGCTCTGCCGCCGAACAGTGTCCTGGAGGCCGCACCAGTGTCCGCGCCGACCTCTAGCTTGGAGCCGACCACGCCGATCGAGGACGGGTGGCTGGACACCGCCTCGGGGGCTGCGATCTCTACGGTGATTGAGCCGTACACCTACCCGTCCCTTCTTGGCTTCGTGACTCCAAGGTGCCGGACTCCTCTCCGGACTCCGATCCTTCCGCGGCCCCGCCAATCGAGTCCGATTGGGCGCCGATCATGGAATTCACTACCGCGGACATCTTTCAGCACTCGCCCTTTGGCGACATTCTGAATTCACTAAAGTCTCTCTCTTTATCAGGAGAGCCCTGGCCGGACTATGGTCAGGAAGGTTGGGATGCGGACGACGAAGAAATTCAAAGCCCACCCACCACCCACTTCGTAGCCACTGTCGATGATTTAACCGGCATGCTCGACTTCGACTCCGAAGATATCGACGGTATGGACGACGATGCAGGAGACTATCAAGAACCAGCGCCAGTGGCGCGGAAGGCCACCTCGTCATACGACATATACATGGTGGACATCCCAAAAGATGGGAATGGCGATGGAACAGTGGAGGATAACCCCTCCAAGAAACAGCCTAAGCGCCGGCGTCAGCGGCGCCGCTCTAAATCCCGCCACAGCAAAAACGGTGATTCCGGCATGGGAGGCAATAACACCCCGGAGAGTGCCTAAGATAACCCCCTTCAGCAGGATTCAGCGTAGGAGGATGGAGAAGCCAGCCCTCATGAGAGAGTGGCAGAAAGAGAGGTAGAGGACGATAATTACATGCCTCCCTCCGAAGATGAGGCAAGCGTCGACGATGACGAATTGGTTGTGCTCGAGGATCCCGTCGAACAAGAGCGTTTCAAACGCAGGCTCATGGCCACGACAAGCAGCCTCAAGAAAAAGCAACAGCAGCTTAGAGCTTACCAAGACTTGCTAGCTGACAGATGGACTGAAGTCCTTGCGGCCGAAGAGTACGAACTCGAGCGCCCCTCCAAGAGCTACCCAAAACGCAGGCTGCTACCCCGATTAGAGGAGGAAGCACCCAAACCTACATCACCAGTGCATGATATGGCTGACCGCCACCTCGTGGCCCGTGGCGAAAGAGGCCTCTCGGCCCTCAACCCAAGCCGCACCGGCGCCGCTCAAAAAAATACCAAGGCTGGGAAATGCGCGGACTGCGAGATATATTGGAGGACAAGGCAAGGCAAACAAGATCGATCTACGGATCGGCGTGCGCCCACGCCACGTGGCGATAACCGTCCACGCCGGATATGGCAACTCCGCCGGGCCGAACATGAGATAAAGCTCTTTTGAGCTGCGTCATGATATAGCCCAATTTAGTGGCTGCTCAGACACTCTATGCTTCACAGATGTAGTGATGGATAATCAATTCCCTGAGGGTTTCAATCACGTATACATTGAATCATACGATGGCACAACAGATCCTGCGGTTTGGATCGAGGACTATCTCCTTCACATCCACATGGCCCACGGTGATGATCTACACGCCATCAAATACTTCCCACTCAATCATAAAGGACGAGCCCGACATTGGCTTAACAGCTTGCCAGCAGAGTCAATTGGTTGTTGGGAAGACCTGGAAGCCGCATTCCTCGACAATTTCCAGGGCACATATGTGCGACCATGTAACGCCCCGGATTCGACGCGCCAGGTGTCTTCCAGTTATTCGCCGTCGTTGCCATGTCATGTGCTTGCGTGTTGCACTTCGCCATGTCATCATCTGCACTTCATATCATGTCATCATGTGCATTTCATTTTGCATACGTGTTCGTCTCATGCATCCGAGCATTTTCCCCGTTGTCCGTTTTGCAATCCGGCACTCCTATGTCTCCCGGCGCCCCTTTTGCCTCTTTTTCGTGTAGGTGTTAAACGTTCTCGGAATGGACCGAGGTTTGTCAAGCGGCCTTGGTATAGCACCGGTAGACCGCCTATCAAGTTTCGTTCCATTTGGAGGTCGTTTGGTACTCCAACGGTTAACCGGGTAACCGCAAAAACCTCCTTCTCTTTGCAGCCCAACACCCTTCCAAAGTGGCCCAAAACCCACCAAACTCTGCTCCATGCTCTCGGTCGTTCGATCACGATCGTGTGGGCGAAAACCGCTCCTCATTTGGACTCTCCTAGCTCCCTCTACCTATAAATATGTGATCCCCTCCGGATTTCGCGTGATCCAACCCTAGCCCGCTTCCTTGCGCCACGGACATTTCGTCCCGCCGTCCGGACGTGTCCGCCCCATCCGCCCGCGCGCCAGCCAGTCCGGAGCCGCCACGTGGCGGCGCCTCCAGCGCCGCCGCGAGCCCATGAGCCTGGCCCCCCGGCCCGCTCCGTCCCGCCGCCCGTCCCGTCCGCGCCGGGCGCCTCGCCGCCGCCGCCCATGGCCGGACCCAACGCCGCCCGCCTCGCCGGGTCGGCCCGAGCTCCTCGCCGCGGATCCCGCCTCCTGGCCGCGCCCGCCCGGCAGCGCCGCCCCTCGCGGACCCGCGCCTTCCGCCCGGCCTCGCCGCGCCTCCCGGCCGCCTCCCTCGCCGGTGCCCCACCCTCTCCGGCCATCTCCTCGCTGAGTCTCGCTGAGCTCCTCCGGCCAGATCCGTCCGGCCTGGATCAGATCCACCAAGCCTCAAGCAAACGGCCTCCGGCCCCGGATCCCGTCGTCCCCGCACCTCTCCATCCCGATTCGCCCGAGGGTATATTTTTTGTCTAAGTCCCCAGATTCCAGTAATTTTTATGCATTTTCATCGCATCATAACTTTGCACCTATTGCTTCGTTTGGGGCATATAGCATACCGAATTGTTCGCCTCAATGAGTACATAATTCATCTCATTGCGTCATTTCCATTTGAGCTCATCTTGATGCCCGAAATGCTGTTAGACGAGGGCTATGTGATGTTAGTTTCTGTTTCTTAACAGAACATGCACTTTTGTTATTTTTGCCATGATTGATGTGTGCACCCTATGAACTTGAGCTCTACATGTGTTTTGTAATATGCCATGCCATATTTACAGGGGTGTATGCCATGTATTTTTGTGATCTCTGTGGTGACTATCACAAGCATGCAAACTAGGCTTCATGATGTTTCTTATTTCAGCCCCTGTTCTGCTAATATTTTTATGCCATGTAAACTTGATGCTACCGAGAGATCCATGCTTATTTTGAGATACTTCAGTAAGGATGTTTTGATCATATGGTTATGCTCTATCCATCCATGCCCTTTTTTGCAATTATGGAGTGCCATAGCTTGAGTCAATCAAGCTCTACTTTTGCTATAAAATGTTTCCTGGCAGATTGTTTACATATTCAATTTTGCCAAGGTTGTTGTAGTTGATCCGTGTATGCTATGATGTTGTTCTTGCCATTTATAGCTTACATGCCATATATTCTTACTGTGAGTTGCCTTGACATGCCATGTATTGCTTTGTGGTGAGTGGTTCAAGCTCACCAACATGCCTACTTATTGTTCTGCCATGTATGAATCTGTAATATAACTTGCCATGTTTACATGGGTGCCATCATATTTTCTGGTCCTTTTTGGCTCATGGTCAGTAAAGGACTTTTGTTCTATGCATTTAGTAGTATCATGCCATGCCTTTGTTTGCCATGTTAAGTTCCTGTAGCTTGTTGTTTGATAGCTCTAAACATTGCAACCTGATGTCATTTCTGCTAAAGTCTGAAACTGTTATTATTTGCAATCTTGCCATGAGTTTTTGAGCATGTTCTTTTAGTTTCTGGGGATAGCTCAATGTTCATGTTTTGTCATGCTTTACCTGTACATCATGCCCATGCCTTTTATTTTCATATTGAGGTGCTGTAGAGTATTGTTTTGATGCTTGCAATATGCCTAGTTGCTGTTTTGGACAGCTTGTTCTTTAAACTCGTATAGGGTGTATGTGTTAAACCGTTGCTCCGTTTTGAGTGTGCTCTATATGAAACTTGCTTGATTTTGCATGTAGTTTAATATTACCATGTTGCATCCTTGTTTTGAGGTGTTTGCTCGATGTTTGTATGCATTTTGCATCAATGCCATGTTTAACTTATTTTGCTCATATCTTCTAGGCCGTAGCTCCGAATTAAATGAACTTTATATGTAACTTGACTAGAATTTTGTGTAGATAATCTTGGTGCATCTTAACTTGCTGTTTAACCAGTTTAACATAAGGTTTATTCAGATCTGGACCAATTTTGAAATTTGCATATGAGGACTTACCGGAATTGTTATATGTTGTCCCCGGCCTCATTTAAACTTGACTTGATGTGTTGCTCTTGTTTGCATCATCCCTTGCCATGAGTAGTTTCATGTAGCTTTGTCATGCATCATGCTTGTTGTGCATCATGTCTTGTCTATGTGTGGTGTGTTTACCATGTTGTGTGCTTCTTCTTGTTAGTTCTGTTTACGTTGCGATCGTGAGGATTCGTTCGTCTACGCTTGGTTCGGCTTCATCCGTTCGTCTTCTTCATGGACTCGTTCTTATTCCTTGCGGGATTTCAGGCAAGATGACCGCTACCCTGGATCTCACTACTATCATTGCTATGCTAGTTGCTTCGTTCTATCGCTATGCTGCGCTACCTATTACTGTTTATCAAGCCATCCCAAATTGCCATGTCAGCCTCTAACCTTTTGCACCCTTCCTAGCAAACCGTTGTTTGGCTATGTTACCGCTTTGCTCAGCCCCTCTTATAGTGTTATTAGTTGCAAGTGAAGATGAAGTTTGTTCCTTGTTGGAACATGGAGATGTTGTTCCTTGTTGGAACATGTTTACTTGTTGGGATATCACAATATATCTTATTTAATTAATGCATCTATATACTTGGTAAAGGGTGGAAGGCTCGGCCTTATGCCTGGTGTTTTGTTCCACTCTTGCCGCCCTAGTTTCCGTCATATCGGTATTATGTTCCCCGATTTTGCGTCCCTTACGCGGTCGGGTGATTTATGGGACCCCCTTGACAGTTCGCTTTGAATAAGACTCCTCCAGCAAGGCCCAACATTGGTTTTACCATTTGCCTCACCACCACCTACTTTTCCCTTGGGAGTAATTAACCCAAGGGTCATCTTTATTCAGCCCCCCGGGCCAATGCTTGTCTAAGTGTTGGTCCAAACTAGAGTGCTTTGGCGCCCCTCAAGGAAACTTGAGGTTTGGTTTTAGTTGTACGGACTGCTCATCCGGTCGTGGCTCGAGACGAGATACGCTGGCTACTATCGTGGTGTCGGCACACCGGAGGTCTTGCTGGTCTTGTTTTATTGCTTTGTCGAAATGTCTTGTAGCCGGATTCCGAGACTGATCGGGTCTTCCCGGGAGAAGGAATATCCTTCGTTGATCGCGAGAGCTTATCATGGGCTAAGTTGGGACACCCTGCAGGTATAAACTTTCGAGAGCCGTGCCCGCGGTTATGTAGCAGATGGGAATTTGTTAATATCCGGTTGTAGTAAACTTGAAGCAAACTCTTCTAAAATACACCAACCGGTGCGTAATCGTGAGTGTCTCTTTTCGGGTTGATCGAGAGGAGAACACGGTTTCTGGGTTATGTCTGATGTAAGTAGGAGTTCAGGATCACTTCTTGATCATTGCTAGTTGACGACCGTTCCTTTGTTTCTCTTCTCGCTCTCATTTGCGTATGTTAGCCACCATATATGCTTAGTCGCTGCTGCAACCTCACCACCTTAACCCTTCCTTTCCCATTAAGCTTTGCTAGTCTTGATACCCATGGTAATGGGATTGCTGAGTCCTCGTGGCTCACAGATTACTACACCACCAGTTGCAGGTACAGGTTTGCAATGATCATGACGCGAGAGCGATGTTTGCTTGTTTTGGAGTTCTTCTGCTTCTTCTTCGATCAGGGGATAGGTTCCAGGTCAGCAGCCTGGGCTAGCAGGATGGATATTGTTTGAGTTTCTGTTTATGTTTCATCCGTAGTCGGATGTTGATCTTGTATATGATGTTGATGTATTCTTGTGGCATTTGTGCCTTATGTATGTATCCCCATCTATTATGTAATGTTGATGTAATGATATCCACCTTGCAAAAGCTTTCCAATATGCGGGTCTATCCTTGGTGGGACCGTCGAGTTCCTTTTGGATAGGGTCGCATATTGGGCGTGACAAGTTGGTATCAGAGCCTCGACCGACCTTAGGAGCCCCCTTGATTGATCGTGTAGTTTGGCCGTTGTTGAGTCTAGAAGAAAACTGATTTCTGAGTCTAGTTATATCGGAGAGTAGGATTTCTTTTTACTCCTCAGTTCCTTCGTCGCTCTGGTGAGGAATCTTGACGCAGGTGTTTTGAATTACTCCTCTTCTCCTTCAAATTTTTCTTTAGGATCACGCAGTTGGTTTTCCGGTAGTTGCTCCTCAGCTCTTTTTGTCCGGTGCATTTCTCGTCAAGTCGACTCGAGCTTCTTCATCTTTGCAAGTTCAATCCCCAGTTGTTTTCTTTTCCCACCCGCCCAACCTTCTTCTTCTCGAAACCGGAGTCTGTAATCGAGTATCCATTCTACTCGTGCGAAGTCTGTGCTTTCTTTCCTCAATGATTTCAACCGGTGTTTTCTCTTCAAGATATTCATCGGTTTCCCCTTCCAAGTTGTCTTTGTTTTCCCGCCCTCCCACCCCTTTTCTTCCCGGAGTTTGAGTCTGTTTCGGCCATAAATTTCATTCGTACGGAGCCTCTTCAGTCTTCCCTTATTTATCTCAACCGGTGAATTCTCGTTTTGTACGACATTCTTCATCTCTTTTCTTCTCCGGTGGATTCAATTTTCGATAGCGATTACATTCTTTCCCTCAGCTCAAGTGTTTTCCCTTTGCTCGTTCGCCTCTCGCCAGTTTGTCCTTCCGGAGAGCTGAAGACATCTCAGGATATTCGTCTGTGTTCTAATTAATTCGAGGTTGTCACTTCATTCAAATATTTCAATTGTTCTGGTGCATCATCTAAATATTCAACATCCCTTTCCAACGGTGTTATCTCTTCAGTGGGCCCTAACCCACAGGTCTTTTCCCAGGATCTTACCTGACTCTTCTAATTTCCCCGGAGCTATACTCAATTCTTTTCAAGTTTGACGTAAGAATGAATTTCATCAGTCACATGCCTTTTCCAACATCGATTTCAAGTCATTTTCATTGTTGGCTCAACCTCTTCGTTTTTCATTCTTCCGGAGTACCTCAACAATTTCGGTGGTGTTTCTCGTCGTCTTTCTCAGCTTTGAAGACCGAAGAAGGGTTCCTCTTAAATCTTGTCCATTCCCCCGGAGATTCATGGTGCTAGCTCGATGTTATCCTATCTAATTGTTGCCAGTCATGTAAATTCTTTTCATCCATCCGGAGTATTTCAGGAGTTGCTTTCCGTCTCAATCATCCGGAGGCCATCTTTTCGGAAGATTTATTCGTTCCAAGTTTTCAGATTCATTCCCCAATTATTCTATATTCGTGCCCCTTCGTTCATCTCAATATTATTCCGGTGCTTCGTTCAAGTATTCTTCAATCAGTTCGCGATCTCTTCGTTCTCTTTTTTCTAAATTCCCTCAAGTTTCTCCGTGCTTCTCTAATTCTTCCCGGTGATTCATTCTCTTTCATCAGTCATTTCCAAATTCTAACGGTGCTTCCTTCAGATTCTTTTCCTTGATTATCATTTTTAATCCATTCGTTCTTTAGAATCCTACCGGTGGTTCATGAAGACCTTCTCAAGGTGGCGCTATGTCACTTCTCAATCCTTTTCAAAAAGAATAAGTAGTTTGCAAAATCCATTGCTTGTCATCAATTTAATTTGATGAAGGATAAGCATACAATAAATCTTATTCTTATTTCATCCTAGTGATTAATCCCTTCCTTCAGAGTTTGTTCGTGAGGAATAAATTCTAGTTCCAAGTGTGATATATCTTTTCTTTTCCGGAGTTCAAATTTCCTCGACCATATTGTCGGAACCTCCATCTTAATCATCGCAAGGCTCATCTTATTCTTTCATCCTTCATTCTATCTCATCATCCTTTTGTTACCGGAGTTCTTCACGGTGGCTCGTCATGATTTAATTCATTCTTCAAGAGTTCATCAAGATTTTGTTGGTGGAGTTCAAGTATCTTTTCTTCTCGCGTCTCGAAGCGCAAGTAATTCTTCATTTTCTTTTGAAGTGGAGTTTTGCATTTCTTCGTTCCTCTCAGCTTTCCAATCATTTCCGTTTGCGGCTGGTTACCACCTCATAATTTCTGAGATGTTATCCATAAGTCCACGACAATCTTATTCTTTCGTTGTTGATTTTCTCAACAACTTCATTCAATCCTTCTTCTAAGGTTGCTTTCAATTTCATTCGTGGCACAAGTTGTCATTTTCTGCTCCGTTCTTTTCATTCAACTCTTTCAATTCTTTCCGGAGGTTTTGTGTCTTGTCTTCATCAAGTAGCATTCCATCCCCTCTAGTTCATGTTCTTTCCCTTCCATTTTCAACCGGAGTGCTGCCTGAATCCTTTCAATCTTATTCGTTTCTTATCTTGTTCTAACCAGAGTGCTTTCGTAGTCTATCTAATTTCCGTGAGCTTTCGATTCTCGTCATTCTTGTCGTTCCTCTCTTCTTCTCGAGTGCTCTCGATTCTTTGCTTCTTATCTTGAGTTCTTGTTTCGCATCTTCCTCTTTCTCTTCCGTCTCGGTCCTAAGATCTCGGGACGAGATCTCTTGTTAGTGGAGGAGTGTTGTAACGCCCCGGATTCGACGCGCCAGGTGTCTTCCAGTTATTCGCCGTCGTTGCCATGTCATGTGCTTGCGTGTTGCACTTCGCCATGTCATCATCTGCATTTCATATCATGTCATCATGTGCATTTCATTTTGCATACGTGTTCGTCTCATGCATCCGAGCATTTTCCCCGTTGTCCGTTTTGCAATCCGGCACTCCTATGTCTCCCGGCGCCCCCTTTTGCCTCTTTTCGTGTGTGGGTGTTAAACGTTCTCGGAATGGACCGAGGTTTGTCAAGCGGCCTTGGTATAGCACCGGTAGACCGCCTATCAAGTTTCGTTCCATTTGAAGGTCGTTTGGTACTCCAACGGTTAACCGGGTAACCGCAAAAGCCTCCTTCTCTTTGCAGCCCAACACCCTTCCAAAGTGGCCCAAAACCCACCAAACTCTCCTCCATGCTCTCGGTCGTTCGATCACGATCGTGTGGGCGAAAACCGCTCCTCATTTGGACTCTCCTAGCTCCCTCTACCTATAAATATGTGATCCCCTCCGGATTTTCGCTGATCCAACCCTAGCCCGCTCCCTGGCCGTCGGACATTTCGTCCCCGCCAGTCCGGAGCCGCCACGTGGCGCGCCTCAGCGCGCCGCCGCGAGCCATGACCACGGCCGGCCCCCGGCCCGCTCCGTCCCCGCCGCCCGTCCGTCCGTGCCCGCCGGGCGCCTCGCCACACCGCCCGCGCCCGGACCCCACCGCCGCCTCGCCCGGGTCGGCCCGAGCTCCTCGCCGCGGATCCCGCCTCCAGCGGCCACGCCCGCTGGCTGCGCGCCTGGCCTCGCCGGACCGCGCCTTCCGCCGCCGGCCTCACCCGCGCCTCCGGTCGCCTCCCTCCGTGCCGGTGCCCCGCCCCCCTCTCCGGCCATCTTCCTCGCCGGAGTCTCGCCGGAGCTCCTCCGGCCAGATCCGGTCCGGCCTGGATCAGATCCACCAAGCCCCCGAAGCAAACGGCCTCCGCGTCCCGGATCCCGTCGTCCCCGCACCTCTCCATCCCGATTCGCCCGAGGGTATATTTTTCGTCTAAGTCCCCAGATTCTAGTAATTTTTATGCATTTTCATCGCATCATAACTCTGCACCTGTGGCTTCGTTTGGGGCGTATAGCATACCGGATTGTTCGCCTCAATGAGTACATAATTTCATCTCCTTGCGTCATTTCCATTTGAGCTCATCTTGATGCCCGAAATGCTGTTAGACGAGGGCTATGTGATGTTAGTTTCTGTTTCTTAACAGAACATGCACTTTTGTCATTTTTGCCATGATTGATGTGTGCATCCTATGAACTTGAGCTCTACATGTGTTTTGTAATATGTCATGTCATATTTACAGGGGTGTATGCCATGTATTTTTGAGATCTCTGTGGTGACTATCACAAGCATGCAAACTAGGCTTCATGATGTTTCTGATTTCAGCCCCTGTTCTGCTAATATTTTTATGCCATGTAAACTTGATGCTACCGAAAGATCCATGCTTATTTTGAGATACTTCAGTAAGGATGTTTTGATAATATGGTTATGCTCTATCCATCCATGCCCTTTTTTGCAATTATGGAGTGCCATAGCTTGAGTCAATCAAGCTCTACTTTTGCTATAAAATGTTTCCTGGCAGATTGTTTACATGTTATTCAATTTTGCCAAGGTTGTTGTAGTTGATCCGTGTATGCTATGATGTTGTTCTTGCCATGTATAGCTTACATGCCATATATTCTTACTGTGAGTTGCCTTGACATGCCATGTATTGCTTTGTGGTGAGTGGTTCAAGCTCACCAACATGCCTACTTATTGTTCCTGCCATGTGTGAATCTGTAATATAACTTGCCATGTTTACATGGGTGCCATCATATTTTCTGGTCCTTTTTGGCTCATGGTCAGTAAAGGACTTTTGTTCTATGCATTTAGTAGTATCATGCCATGCCTTTGTTTGCCATGTTAAGTTCCTGTAGCTTGTTGTTTGATAGCTCTAAACATTGCAACCTGATGTTATTTCTGCTATTATTTGCAATCTTGCCATGAGTTTTTGAGCATGTTCTTGTAGTTTCTGGGGATAGCTCATTGTTCATGTTTTGTCATGCTTTACCTGTAAATCATGCCCATGCCTTTTGTTTTCATATTGAGGTGCTTTAGCGTATTGTTTTGATGCTTGCAATATGCCTAGTTGCTGTTTTGGACAGCTTGTTCTTTAAACTCGTATAGGGTGTATGTGTTGAACCGTTGCTCCGTTTTGAGTGTGCTCTATATGAAACTTGCTTGATTTTGCATGTATTTTAATATTATCATGTTGCATCCTTTTTTGAGGTGTTTGCTTGATGTTTGTATGCATTTTGCACCAATGCCATGTTTAACTTATTTTGCTCATATCTTCTAGGCCGTAGCTCCGAATTAAATGAACTTTATATGTAACTTGACTAGAATTTTGTGTAGATCATCTTGGTGCAACTTAACTTGCTGTTTAACCACTTAAACATATGGTTTATTCAGATCTGGACCAATTTCGAAATTTGCATATGAGGACTTACCGGAATTGTTATATGTTGTCCCCGACCTCATTTAAACTTGACTTGATGTGTTGCTCTTGTTTGCATCATCCCTTGCCATGAGTAGTTTCATGTAGCTTTGTCATGCATCATGCTTGTTGTGCATCATGTCTTGTCTATGTGTGGTGTGTTTACCATGTTGTGTGCTTCTTCTTGTTAGTTCCTGTTTGCTATGCGATCGTGAGGATTCGTTCGCTCACGCTTGGTTCGGCTTCATCCGCTCGTCTTCTTCATGGACTCGTTCTTCTTCCTTGCGGATTTCAGGCAAGATGACAGCTACCCTGGATCTCACTACTATCATTGCTATGCTAGTTGCTTCGTTCTATCGCTATGCTGCGCTACCTATTACATGTTTATCAAGCCATCCCAAATTGCCATGTCAGCCTCTAACCTTTTGCACCCTTCCTAGCAAACCGTTGTTTGGCTATGTTACCGCCTTGCTCAGCCCCTCTTATAGCGTTGTTAGTTGCAGGTGAAGATGAAGTTTGTTCCTTGTTGGAACATGGAGATGTTGTTCCTTGTTGGAACATGTTTACTTGTTGCGATATCACAATATATCTTATTTAATTAATGCATCTATATACTTGGTAAAGGATGGAAGGCTCGGCCTTATGCCTGGTGTTTTGTTCCACTCTTGCCGCCCTAGTTTCCGTCATATCGGTATTATGTTCCCGGATTTTGCGTCCCTTACGCGGTCGGGTGATTTATGGAACCCCCTTGACAGTTCGCTTTGAATAAGACTCCTCCAAAGAAGGCCCAACATTGGTTTTACCATTTGCCTCACCACCACCTACTTTTCCCTTGGGAGTAATTAACCCAAGGGTCATCTTTATTCAGCCCCGGCCAATGCTTGTCTAAGTGTTGGTCCAAACTAGAGTGCTTTAGCGCCCCTCAAGGAAACTTGAGGTTTGGTTTTAGTTGTACGGACTGCTCATCCGGTCGTGGCTCGAGACGAGATACGCTGGCTACTATCAGGTGTCGGCACACCGGAGGTCTTGCTGGTCTTGTTTTATTGCTGTCGAAATGTCTTGTAGCCGGGATTCCGAGACTGATCGGGTCTTCCGGGAGAAGGAATATACTTAGATTGATCGCGAGAGCTTATCATGGGCTAAGTTGGGACACCCCTGCAGTGTATAAACTTTCGAGAGCCGTGCCCGCGGTTATGTGGCAGATGGGAATTTGTTAATATCCGGTTGTAGTAAACTTGAAGCAAACTCTTCTAAAATACACCAACCGGGTGCGTAACCGTGAGTATCTCTTTTCGGGGTTGATCGAGAGGAGAACACGGTTTCTGGGTTATGTCTGATGTAAGTAGGAGTTCAGGATCACTTCTTGATCATTGCTAGTTGACGACCGTTCCTTTGTTTCTCTTCTCGCTCTCATTTGCGTATGTTAGCCACCATATATGCTTAGTCGCTGCTGCAACCTCACCACCTTACCCCTTCCTTTCCCATTAAGCTTTGCTAGTCTTGATACCCATGGTAATGGGATTGCTGAGTCCTCGTGGCTTATAGATTACTACACCACCACTTGCAGGTACAGGTTTGCAATGATCATGACGCGAGAGCGATGTTTGCTTGTTTTGGAGTTCTTCTTCTGCTTCTTCTTCGATCAGGGGATAGGTTCCAGGTCAGCAGCCTGGGCTAGCAGGGTGGATATTGTTTGAGTTTCTGTTTATGTTTCATCCGTAGTCGGATGTTGATCTTGTATATGATGTTGATGTATTCTTGTGGCATTTGTGCCTTATGTATGTATCCCCATCTATTATGTAATGTTGATGTAATGATATCCACCTTGCAAAAGCGTTCAAATATGCGGGTCTATCCTTGGTGGGACCGTCGAGTTCCTTTTGGATAGGGTCGCATATTGGGCGTGACAGACCACAAGACGCCGATGACCTAAGCCACATCATTCAGCAGCCAGAGGAATCGGCCAGACAATTCTGGACACGGTTCCTAACCAAGAAAAATCAAATCGTCGATTGTCCGGATGCCGAGGCCCTTGCAGCCTTCAAACACAACATCCGCGACGAGTGGCTTGCCCGGCACCTAGGACAGGAAAAGCCGAAATCCATGGCAGCCCGCACAACACTCATGACCCACTTTTGCGCGGGAGAGGACAGCTGGCTAGCTTGTAGTAACAACATGACCAAGAGCCCTGGTAATTCGGATACCAAGGACATCAATGGCAGGTCGCGTCGCAACAAGCACAAGCGCCGCATTAACGGCGATAATGCTGAGGATACGGCAGTCAATGCCGGATTCAGAGGCTCTAAACCCAGTCAGTGGAAAAAGCCATTTAAAAGAAATACTCCGGGCCCGTCCAATTTGGACCGAATACTCGATTGCTTCGTGCGGATACATGGCACCCGAAAAGCCAGCCAATCACACCAATCGGGATTGTTGGGTGTTCAAGCAGAGCAAGTTAAATGCCGAAAACAATGACAAGGGGCTGCATAGCGATGATGAGGAGGAGCCCCGTCCGCCGAACAATAGAGGACAGAAGGGATTCCCCCCGCAAGTGCGGACGGTGAACATGATATACGCAACCCACATACCCAAAAGGGAACGGAAGCGTGCACTAAGGGACGTATACGACATGGAGTAGTCGCCCCGAAGTTCAACCCGTGGTCTTCCTGCCCGATCACTTTTGATCGAAGGACCACCCACTAGCATCCGCCATGGCGGATTCGCCGCATTGGTTCTAGACCCAATCATTGACGGATTTCACCTCACTAGAGTCCTAATGGACGGCGGCAGACTGAACCTGCTTTATCAGATACGATTGTGCAAAATGGGCATAGACCCATCAAGGATTAAACCCACAAAGACGACCTTTAAAGGCATCATACCAGGTGTGGAGGCCAACTGTACAGGCTCAGTTACACTTGAAGTGGTCTTCGGATCCCCGGATAACTTCTGAACCGAGGAGTTATTCTTCGACATAGTCCCGTTCCGCAGCGGCTATCACGCACTGCTCGGACGAACCGCATTTGCAAAGTTCAATGCGGTGCCGCACTACGCATATCTCAAGCTCAAGATGCCAGGTCCTCGAGGAGTCATTACGGTCAATGGAAACACTGAACGATGTCTCCAGACGGAGGAGCATACGGCGGCCCTCGCGGCGGAAGTACAAAGCAGCCTCTTAAGGCAATTCTCGAGTCCGGCTATTAAACGTCTGGACACCGTCAAGCGTGCCCGGAGTAACCTACAAAAAGACCGCCTGGCACATTCCGAGCACGCATAGCAGTGCGGCCCAAGCCCTAGCCCTCGCAAAATTGCAAAACCAGTACTACGCGTACATAATTACGCTCTGGAAATACCATGGGCATAGGGGAAGGGGCACGACCACGGCATGCCCAGAATGCGGCTCAACCGCACCAGGGGCTCCCGATTGTGTCATTTTTCTTCTTCTTTCTTTTTACTTTCAGGACTCCTTTCTCACGAAGCCCTGTCCGGCATTAGAATCGCCGAACACACGATGCAGCAGCCAGGGAAGCAGAAAGCTACGTCAAGTGTCCAGGTGGTCTCTATTACGAGCAATATATCTGTTTTACACACCATCCCGCGGCTTACCCCTGGAGGGGGACATGTTAAAAAGTCCCGTCCCTTGCTTATCGCACTATTTGTATCGCTTTTGCTCTTCATCGCAGCCCTTTTAAATAAACAATATATAGCTTCTGCCTATTATTGAATTCCCTTTTTTTCTATATATATATGTTCATTTATGACATTGTGCAACCGTACACTTTGGTACGGGCAATACACCAGGGGCTTAAGTACCCCACAATATGGTATGATAAGTCCGAACACTTTCACAAGTGCGGCACCCCGAACTTATAGTATTATATGCATCGGCTCCGAATCATGTCTTGGGTCAATAGTTGGGTTTGCCCGGCTCCCATGTTTTGGTACCTTATGTTCCGTTATATCGGCTAAGGTAGCGCTGGGAGAACCACTGCGATTGTGCCCCGGTTGAGCTGGGTTGAGCACCTCAGTGGAGAAAGCTAAAACTGCCGTCATGATAGGGCGAGAGCCGGTCGCTGCTCGAGAGATTTTCGAGTCCCTGAAGACTTATGCCGCTTAGAGTGAGGAGTCGGCATTGTCCGGCCTAGGCGTGGATAGCGCCCCGAACTCGGTCTTCCGAATACTAGGGGCTTCGCCGAAATTTAAAATTATAGAATTCTATGGCTAAGTGAGAGTGATAAAGCATTATAGTCCGATTGCCTTGTTCGCTGTGCTGAGCGCCTCCCTCGAAGGACCCCAAGAATGGGAACAAGAGCGCTCAAGTTTATCCCGAACACCCCAGCACTCGTGCCATGGGGGCTGAAGCCGATGACTCGCCATCTCTCAAATTTAATACACGGCCGCACAGAAGGTAATATTTTAAATTCAAAAATGTTGCTTAGCGCATATGAACAAGTTTTCAGCGTACAGGATGACAAATGCGAGTCTACTCAAAAATTGTATCTTTGGAGCATTCATCCGCTATAAGGCAGGCACCCTTCAGGACGCCCTCATAATACATTTCAGGCTTGCGTTGCTCCTTCTTCGGTGGTGGTCCGTCCGTCACAAGCTTCTCAGCACCCATCTTACCCCCGTGCACCTTAGCAAGGGCAAGGATCCTACGGGCACCTTCGATGCAGACGGAGCGCTTGATGACTTCAACCCATGGACAGGCATCCACCAGCCGCCTCACCAGCCCGAAGTAGCTCCCAGGCATGGCTTCCTTAGGCCACAACCGAACTATGAGGCCTTTCATGGCCTGTTCGGCCACCTTATGGAGCTCGACCAGCTACTTCAACTGGTCGCTTAAGACACTGGGTGTCCGGCCTCGATATCGAGACCAGAACACCTTCTCCGTCGAGCTTCCCTCCTCGGCTCGGTAGAATGCGGCAGCATCAGCCACACTACAAGGCAGATCTGCGAATGCTCCTGGAGAGCTCCGGATTCGGGTAAGTAACAGATAATTCACTTTCACATGCTTGCTTTGCATATAGAATGCCTTACCCGCCGCTATCTTCTTCATCGCCTCAATCTCCTGGAGGGCTTTTTGGGCTTCGGCCTTAGCGGCCTTGGTGCTCTCAAGGGCCGAGGCGAGCTTGGACTCGTGTCTTTGAGTCATGCTCCAAACTCGTGTTTTTCCACGAGAGCCCGGAGCTCTTGCCGCACCTCCGCCACCCGCGCCTCCTGCTTCTCTCGCTCGGTGCGCTCATGCCGCATTGCTTTCGGCATTGGACACCGCTTCCTTGTGGTCGCCACCTCGCTCGTGGCCCCCGCAGTATTCACGTTATTCCTGTCACCTTTGCAACCACATCTTTTAAATACTCCCATAAGGTATTACTTACCTTCTTTATCCTCGAGCTGCTTTTTGGCAAGTCCGAGCTCGTTCTCGGACTGCTCGAGGCTCTGCTTCAATGCATCAACCTCCGCAGTCAGTGCGGCAGAGGTCAGCAGCGCAGCCTGCATTCCCATATTGACATACTTATGTTAGACTCATGCGTATATCTTTTTAGATCCTCAGTTCGACTTTTTCTTTCCGAACACCAAACTGAGCATCAGGGGCTACTGTCTATGCGGTAATATTTTTATATTTCTTAAATACATACCTCAAAGCCTGTTAGAAGGCTGGCACAGGCTTCAGTCAGCCCGCTCTTGGCAGACTGAACTTTCTGGATCACCACACTCATAATAAAGGCGGTGCTCCTCGTCGATGGAAGCGCCGTTAAGCGCCTCCATCAAATCATCCGTGCCTCCGGTTGGATGGAGGCCACCGGTGTCGCATGATCTTGCCCTTCTTACGAAGAGGTCGCTTTGCGGACTCGGAACCACTAAAGGTTCAGACGGAGTCCGCACAGACGGACTTAAAGCCCTTTGGGGTTTTATCCCCTTGAGCCCGGGTTCCGGAGGTCGCTTGCGGGCGCCTGTGGCCACCTCCTCCTGGCTAGGCCCTTTTGGGACTCCACCCGGCGTCATCCGGCAAGGGAGGAGACAAGGCAGTCGGAAGTGAGGTGCTATTCACCTCCGACGAATCCAGGGAGCCGCTCGACGACCGTCGAGCCCGTCTCATGGGCGGGCTGCATGGTTATACTCGGCATTAGAAGATGTTGTGCGACAAATGGAACGCCATGAGTTATTCTGGTGTCCGGACACTTACGATTTTGCCAGGGGCTTGGTCCTTGGTGGCCACTCCTCCCCGTTGTCATCGGCGTTGGTGGTGGTGTAGCCTGAGGAGGGTCCTTCCCTCTTGGACCCTCCGGCCTCCCGATTAGGCGGCCTTCCTTTTCTTCTCTCCCGGGAGAGACCTCTTTCCTCCTCCTCGTCTTCGGGAGGAGTCCGCCTCGGAGTCATCGGACGATGAGTCCGACCACACCTGGCACCGGGAACTCCTCCGAGTTCCCGTTGCCTTCTTCTTGGCCTTCTTCTCCGGCACCACGTACGGTGCCGGAACCAGCAGCCCCGTCAAACGGGCGTCCGCTGGGTCTTCTGGCAAGGGAGCCGCATAGTTAACCTGTCCGGACGTCTTCAGCCAGTCCTGTCAAAGGTAAGGGAGTTTTAGATCCCGCATAGAGTCAAACTATGAAAAAAGAGTCCCGTAAAGGGTAAAATAGCTTACCTCGCTGGCTTGATGCTGCGAGCTGAATCCGCGATCTTCGGTAGCAGATGCGGGAGCCTCGGCGCCCTTGAACAACACCTTCCAGGCATCTTCGTACGTAGTGTCGAAGAGCCGACTCAAGGTTCGGTGCTGTGCCGGATCAAACTCCCACAAGTTGAAGGCCCGTTGCTGGCATGGGAGGATCCGGCAGATAAGCATAACCTGGACTATGTTGACAAGCTTGAGCTTCTTGTCCACCAGGTTTCGGACGCAGGTTTGGAGTCCGGTCAGCTCTTCCGAATTACCCCACGTCAGGCCCATCTCTTTCCATGAGGTGAGCCGTGTAGGGAAGCCAGATCAGAATTCGGGGGCCGCCGCCTATTTGGAGTCGAGCGGCTCGGTGATACAGAACCACCCCGATTGCCACCCCTTTATGGTCTCCACGAAGGAGCCCTCGAGCCATAGGACGTTGGCCATCTTGCCCACCATGGCACCTTCGAACTCCGCTTGGCGGCCGCCCACTACCTTCGGCTTGACATTGAGGTCTTCAGCCATAAGCCGAAGTGGGGCTGGATGCAAAGGAAGGCCTCGCACACGGCGATGAACGCCGAGATGTTGAGGATGAAATTCGGGGCCAGATCGTGGAAATCTAGGCCGTAGTAGAACATGAGCCCCCGGACAAATGGGTGAAGTGGAAACCCTAGTCCGCGGAGGAAGTGGGGGACGAACACCACCCTCTCATGGGGCCTCGGGGTGGGGATGAGCTGCCCCTCGTTGGGGAGCCGATGCGCGATGTCGTCGGACAAGTATCCGGCCTTCCGCAGCTTTTTGATGTGCCCCTCCGTGACGGAGGAGGCCATCCACTTGCCTCCCGCTCCGGACATAGTTGGAGAAGGTTGAGGTGGGATGTGCGGACTTGGGCGCTGGAGCTCGAGTGCGCGGAAATGGATAAGCAAAGGAGGAAGAAGGCGTGTGTGAAAAGGTGGATCCTTATCCCCTTATATGGACGGATAAAGCTATGCGTCCCCACCGGCCTGATAAAACTCACTTATCTCCCAAGCACCGTAATCAATGGCGCGGTTGGGTTACCCACGCCTGTATTGATGAGAATCCCGGAATAAGGGGACACGATCTCTGCTTTGACAAGACGTGCCAAGGAAACTGCCTCGCTAAACGCGCTAAGGTGGGACAAGAAAATGATTGAATAAAGGCTTGGCCGTGCAGTGTGATGTCACGCTGCGGAATACGCCACAGATTGAACTTGTGTAAATATTATTCTCTCTACGGTGGTATGTGGAACTTATTTTGCGAGCGGACACTATCCTTGTGTTCAAAATCTTCTATGAAGTATTCGGAGGAGGAACCCGCCTTGCAATGCTGAAGACAATATGCGCGCCGGACTCGTCGTCATTGAAGCCTGGTTCAGGGGCTACTGAGGGAGTCCTGGATTAGGGGGTGTCCGGATAGCCGGACTATAGCCTTTGGCCGGACTCCTGGACTATGAAGATACAAGATTGAAGACTTCGTCCCGTGTCCGGATGGGACTTTCCTTGGCGTGGAAGGCAAGCTTGGCGATAAGGATATGTAGATTTCCTACCATTGTAACCGACTTTGTGTAACCCTAACCCTATTCGGTGCCTATATAAACCGGAGGGTTTTAGTCCCAGAGACGAACAAGAATCATACCATAGGCTAGCTTCTAGGGTTTAGCCTCTCTAATCTCGTGGTAGATCTACTCTTGTACTACCCATATCATCAATATTAATCAAGCAGGAGTAGGGTTTTACCTCCATCGAGAGGGCCCGAACCTGGGTAAAAACATCGTGTCCCTTGTCTCCTGTTACCATCCGCCTAGACGCACAGTTCGGGACCCCCTACCCGAGATCTGCCGGTTTTGACACCGACAAAGATCTTTATTGGTCGAACCGTTATGACAACATACGTAATTCCCTTTGTCCATCGTTATGTTACTTGCCCGAGATTCGATCGTCGGTATCTTCATACCTAGTTCAGTCTCGTTACCGACAAGTCTCTTTACTCGTTTCGTAATACATCACCTCGTGACTAACTCCTTAGTCATTTGCTTGCGAGCTTATGATGTGTATTACCGAGAGGACCCAGAGATACCTCTTCGATACTCAGAGTGACAAATCCTAATCTCGATCTATGCCAACTCAACAAACACCTTCGGAGATACCTGTAGAGCATCTTTATAATCACCCTGTTACGTTGTGACATTTGATAGCACACAAGGCATTCCTCCTGTATCCGGGAATTGCATAATCTCATAGTCGAAGGAATATGTATTTGACATGAAGAAAGCAATAGCAATAGAACTGAACGATCATTATGCTAAGCTAATGGATGGGTCTTATCCATCACATCATTCTCCTAATGATGTGATCCCGTTATCAAATGACAACACATGTCTATGGTTAGGAAACCTTAACCATCTTTGATCAACAAGCTAGTCTAGTAGAGGCTCACTAGGGACAAAGTATTTGTTTATGTATCCACACATGTATTTAGGTTTCCGATCAATACAATTCTAGCATGAATAATAAACCTTTATCATGAATAAGGAAATATAAAATAACAACTTTATTATTGCCTCTAGGGCATATTTCCTTCAACAAGTGTAACAAAGGTGCAGCAAGGTGGCCCAATACTTTTGATAGAAAAGGATAAGCCTGGACGAACTTTTATATAAAGAAAAGCGCTCCCGAGGAGACATGGGAATTATCGTCAAGTTAGTTTTCATCATGCTCGTATGATTGGCGTTCGCTACTTTGATAATTTGATATGTGGGTGGACCGGTGCTTGGGTGCTGTTCTCACTTGGAAAAGCCTCCCACTTATGATTAACCCCTCTTGCAAGCATCTGCAACTTGCAAGAAGAATTAAGATAAATCTAACCATAGCATGAAACATGTGGATCCAAATCAGCCCCTTATGAAGCAACGCATAAACTATAGTTTAAGCTTCTGTCACTCTAGCAACCCATCATCTACTTATTACTTCTCAATGCCTTCCCCTAGGCCAAAATCATGGTGAAGTGTTATGTAGTCGACGTTCACATAATACCACTAGAGGAAAGACAACATACATCTCATTAAAATATCGAACAAATACCAAATTCACGTGATTATTTATAACAAGACTTCTCCCATGTCCTCAGGAACAAACATAACTACTGACAAAGCATGTTCATGTTCAAGATCAAAGGGGTATTGATATCATTAAGGATCTGAACGTATGATCTTACACCAAATAAACCAACTAGCATCAACTACAAGGAGTAACCAACACTACTAGCAATCCACAGGTACCAATCTGAGATTTTGGGACAAAGATGAATAGAAGAGATGAACTAGGGTTTGAGAGGAGATGGTCGTGGTGAATATGTTGATGAAGATTGGCCTGTTGGGGAACATCGCATGGGAAACAAAATTTTCCTACGCTCACCAAGATCAACCTAGGAGATGACCATCTACGAGAGGAGAGGTCGCATGTACATACCCTTGTAGAGCGCTAAGTGGAAGTAGTACGAAAGGTGGATATGTAGTCGAACATCTTCGTGATCCAATCACGATCCGTCCCGCGAACTCTTGATCTAGTGTCGAATGGACGACACCTCCGTGTTCAACACACGGACATCGATGACGCCTTCACCTCCTCGATCCAGTAAGCGATGGTGAAGTAGTAGCTCAAGTCCTCTAACAGCATGACGGCGTGATGGCGGTGGTGGTGGAGAAATCTCAGCAGAGCTTCGCTAAGCACTACGGAGAAGAAGATGGACTACGACGGAGAGGAGGAGCAGTGACGTGGAACGAATAAATCCGTATGGGTACGGCTTCCCTCTCTCCACCTCTCTATATATAGGGTGAAGGGAGGAGGACGGGGCGCCCCTAGATCCAATCTAGGGGGCGGCGGCCAACAAGGGGAAACCCTAGATGGGTTTTGGCCCTCCACCCGTTAGGAGACTTGGCCCCCAAGGCAAAGGGGTGGGCTGCCCTAGGGAGGCGCCCCACCTCCTCTGGTAACCTGGGAAGGGGGATTGGGGGGGGCGCACATCCCCTTAGTGGGCTGGTGTGGTCCCTCCCCTTGGCCCATGAGGCCCCCCAACACTTGTCAGGGCCCTCGAAACCCCTTTTGGCCATGCTGGTCATCACCTGGTACCCCCGGAACACTTCCGGACTCCAATACCCTTCGTCCAATATACCAATCTTCACCTCCAAACCATTCCGGAGTTCCTCGTCATGTCCGGGATCTCATCCGGGACTGCGAACAACCTTCGGCAACCACCATAATGACTCAACTATACTTATATCATCACCAAACATTAAGTGTGTAGACCCTGCGGGTTCGAGAAACTATGTAGACATGACCGAGACACCTCTACGATCAATAACCAACAAGGGGACCGGGATGCCCATATTGGCTCCTACATATTCTACAAAGATCTTTATCGGTTGAACCTCGATGTCAAGGATTCAGCTAATCCCATATGTAGTTCCCTTTGACTATTGGTATGTTACTTGCCCGAGATCCGATCGTCGGTCTCTCCATACCTAGTTCAATCTCATTGCCAGCAAGTCTCTTTACTCATTTTGTAATACAAGATCACGTGACTAACTCCTTAGTCACATTGCTTGCAAGCTTCTTGTGATGTTGTATTAACGAGAGGGCCCAGAGATACCTCTCCGTCATACGGAGTGACAAATCCCAGTCTTGATCCATGCCAACTCAACAGACACCCTCGGAGATACCTGCAGAGCACCTTTATAGTCACCCAGTAACGTTGCGATGTTTGGTACACACAAAGTACTCCTCCGGTGTCAGTGAGTTGCATGATCTCATGGTCATAGGAACATATACTTGACATGCAGAAAACGATAGCAATAAACTTGACACGATCATATGCTACATTTATAGTTTGGGTCTTGTCCATCACATCATTCTCCTAATGATGTGATCCCGTTATCAAATGACAACTCATGTATATGGCTAATAAACCATAGCCATCTTTGATCGACGAGTTAGTCTAGTAGAGGCTCACTAGGGACACGTTGTTGTCTATGTATCCACACATGTATATGAGTTTTCGATCAATAAAATTCTAGCATGGATAATAAACAATTATCATGAACAGGGAAATATGATAATAACTAATTTATTATTTCCTCTAGGGCATATTTCCTACATGGCCCTCCCATGATGAAAGGATCATTGGTGATGATGATGGCTTCGATTTCCCCCTCCCAAAGGGAAGTTTCTCCGGCAGAATTGCTCCGCCGGAGCTCTAGACTGCTTCTGCCCATGTTCCGCCTTGAGACGGTGGCGCTTCATCCACAAAGCCTCCTTATGATTTTTTCCTAGGTCAAAACGCTTCATATAGCAGAATATGGACATCGGGAACTGGCCAGGGGCCCACAAGCTCGGGAGGCAAGCCCTGGGGGGTAGGGCGCCCCCCAGGCTTGTGGCCACCTGGTGGGTCCCCTTCTATTGTTTCTTCGCCCAATATTTTTTTATTCCAAAATAAATCTCCGTAAAGTTTCAGGAAATTTGGAGTTGTGAGGAATTGGCATCTCAGATTTGCTCCTTTCTAGTCTAGTATTCCAGCTGTCGGCATTCTCCCTCTTCACGTAAATCTTGTAAATAAGAGAGAAAAGGCATAAGAATTGTACCATAATGTGAAATAACACTCCATAATGCAATAAATATCAACATAAAAACATGATGCAAAATGGACGTATTAACTCACCCAAGCTTAGACCTCGCTTGTCCTCAAGCGGAAGCCGGAATCAATAATCATGACCACATGTTTAGAGATAGAGGTATCAATAAAATGAAATACGGACATGATGGCATCATGATCATCTTTAGAACAGCAATATATTGTTATATAACTTCTTATGCTAAAGTGATAATTCATTCACAAGGTAAATTATGAACCAAAAACTTAATTAAAACTAACAGACTACGATCTCGGTCATTGAGGCAATTTCAATTTGTCGTAATATCAAAAAGAGTCAATATAAGAGTTTATCTTGCAAGTCCACATACTCAACCATCTTTTATTCTTTCATAATTGCTAGCACTCACACGATACTTATGAAATCAAAGCTTTTAATTAGACACATAGAAAGATACGGGCTTATAGTTCTGTGCTACCTCTTGAGCATGCGTTGGTTTTCCCTTGAAGAGGAAAGGGTGATGCAGCAAAGTAGCATAAGTATTTCCCTCAGTTTTTGAGAACCAAGGTATCAATCCAGTAGGAGACTACGCGCAAGTCCCTCGTACCTGCACAAACAAGTAAGAACCTTGCAACCAACGCGATAAAGGGGTTGTCAATCCCTTCACGGCCACTTGAAAAAGTGAGATCTGATAAAGATAATAAGATAAATATTTTTGGTATTTTTGTTGTATAGATTGGAAAGTAAAGATTGCAAAATAAACGGTGACAGAAATAGCTAATTAACAGAAGATTAATATGATGGAAGATAGACCCGGGGCCCAAAGGTTTCACAAGTGGCTTCTCTGAAGATAGCATATTCTATGGTGGGTGAACAAATTACTATCGAGCAATTGATAGAAAAGCGCATAGCTATGAGAATATCTAGGCATGATCATGTATATAGGCATCACTGCTACGTCTTGAGCTTGCGTTGGTTTTCCTCGAAGAGGAGAGGGTGATGCAGCAATAGTAGTGTAAGTATTTCCCTCGGTTTTTGAGAACCAAGGTATCAATCCAGTAGGAGGCTCCTCAAAAGTCCCACGCACGTACATAAACAAACTGAGAACTCGCAACCAACGCAATAAAGGGGTTGTCAATCCCTCCACGACCACTTGCGAAAGTGAGATCTAATAAAGATAGTAAGATAAGATAAATATATTTTTGGTATTTTATAATATAGATGCAAAAAGTAAAGATGCAAATAAAAGTAGATTGAAAGCAAATATGATAAGAGATAGACCTGGGGGCCATAGGTTTCACTAGTGGCTTCTCTCAAGATAGAATAGGTATTACGGTGGGTGAACAAATTTCACCGAGCAATTGATAGAAAAGCGAATAATTATGAGATTATCTAGGCATGATCATGTATATAGGCATCACGCCTGTAACAAGTAGACTGACTCTGCCTCGCATCTACTACTATTACTCCACACATCGACCGAGCTCACACTGCGTCTAGAGTATTAAGTTCATAAGAACAGAGTAACGCATTAAGCAAGATGACATGATGTAGAGGGATAAACTCAAGCAATATGATATAAACCCCATCTTGTTATCCTCGATGGCAACAATACAATACGTGCCTTGCAACCCTTTACATCCTTTGGGTAAGGACGCCGCAAGATTGAACCCAAAGCTAAGCACTTCTCCCATGGAAAGAAAGATCAATCTAGTAGGCCAAACCAAACTGATAATTCGAAGAGACTTGCAAAGATAACTCAATCATGCATAAAAGAATTCAGAGACGATTCAAATATTATTCATAGATAAACTTGATCATAAACCCACAATTCATCGGATCTCGACAAACACACTGCAAAAAGAGTTTACATCGAATAGATATCCACAAGAGAGGGGGAGAACATTGTATTGAGATCCAAAAAAAGACAAGAAGCCATCTAGCTAATAACTATGGACCCGTAGGTCTGTGGTAAATTACTCACAACTCATCGGAGGGGCTATGGTGTTGATGTAGAAGCCCTCCATGGTCGATTCCCCCTCCGGCAGAGTGCCGGCGAAGGCTCCAATATGGGATCTCGCGGATACAGAAGGTTACGGTGGTGGAAATTGTGTTTCGTCTGCCCCTGGATGTTTTCGGGGTACGTAGGCTTATATAGGAGGAAGAAGTATGTCCGTGGACGCCCGAGGGGCCCACGAGACAGGGGGGCGCACCCTATAGGGGGGCGTGCCCTCCTATCTCGTGGGAGCCTTGGCTGTTTCTTTACTTGCACTCCAAGCCCTCTGGATTACGGTCGTTCCAAAAATCATGCTCCCAAAGGTTTCATTCCGTTTGGACTCCGTTTGATATTCCTTTTCTTCGAAATACTGAAATAGGCAAAAAAACAACAATATGGGCTGGGCCTCCGGTTAGTAGGTTAGTCCAAAAGATTATATAAATGTGTAAAATAAAGCCCATAAATATCCAAAAGGGGTAATACAATAGCATGGAACAATCAAATATTATAGATACGTTGGAGACGTATCAAGCATCTCCAAGCTTAATTCCTGCTCGTCCTCGAGTAGGTAAATGATAAAAAAGAAAATTTTGATGTGGAATGCTACCTAGCATAATTCTCAATGTAATTTTCTTTATTGTGGCATGAATGTTCAGATCCAAATGATTCAAAATAAAAGTTCATATTGATAAAAGAAATAGTAACACTTCAAGCATACTAATCAAAGTAATTATGTCTTCTCAAAATAACATGGCAAAAGAAAGTTCATCCCTACAAAATCATATAGTTAGGCTATGCTTCATT
The DNA here is from genome assembly GCA_021605145.1 of Aegilops bicornis. Classification (NCBI taxonomy): domain Eukaryota; kingdom Viridiplantae; phylum Streptophyta; class Magnoliopsida; order Poales; family Poaceae; genus Aegilops; species Aegilops bicornis. The sequence goes on from CM038673.1 coordinate 164,318,457, forward strand.
TTCGTCACACAAAGATGTTCCCAACTTCAATACCCCCGATGACAAGCCAAGCAATTGTTTCATACTTAAATAATCTCAAACTTTTTCAACCTTCACGCAATACATGAGCGTGAGCCATGGATATAGCACTATGGGTGGAATAGAATATGATGATGGGGATTGTGTGGAGAAGACAAAAGGAGAAAGTCTCACATTGACGAGGATAATCAACGGGCTATGGAGATGCCCATCAATTGATGTCAACATGAGGAGTAGGGATTGCCATGCAACGGATGCATTAGAGCTATAAATGAATGCTCAACAAAAGAAAACTAGTGGGTGTGCATCCAACTTGCTTGCTCACGAAGACCTAGGGAATTTGAGGAATCCCATCGTAGGAATATACAAGCCAAGTTCTATAATGAAAAATTCCCACTAGTATGAAAAAGACAACATACGAGACTCACTATAGGAAAAACATGGTGCTACTTTGAAGCACAATATATGAGACTCACTAGATGAAGAACAAAGTGCTACTTTGAAGCACAAGTGTGGAAAAAGAGATAGTAACATTGCCCTTTTTATTTATTTCCTTTTTTCTTTTTTTTCTCTTTTTTTGGGCCTTTATTTTTTGGCCTTTCTTCTTTTTTTTCTTTGGGAAATGCTCTAATAATGATGATCATCACACTTTCATTGATTACAACATATGAATTACAACTCGAAACTAGAACAAGATATGACTCTATATGAATGCCTCCGGCGGTGTACCGGGATGGTGCAATGAATCAAGAGTGACATGTATGAAAAATAATGCATGGTGGCTTTGCCACAAATACGATGTCAACTACGTGATCATGCAATGGCAATATGACAAAAGTAAAGTATGTCATGATGAAGAACGGAACGGTGGAAAGTTGCATGGCAATATATCTCGGAATGGCTATGGAAATGCCATAATAGGTAGGTATGGTGGCTGTTTTGAGGAAGATATAAGGAGGTTTATTTGTGATAGAGCGTATCGTATCACGGGGTTTGGATGCACCGGCGAAGTTTGCACCAACTCTCAAGGTGAGAAAGGGCAATGCGCGGTACCGAAGAGGCTAGCAATGGTGGAAAGGTAAAAGTGCGTATAATCCATGGACTCAACATTAGTCAAAAGAACTCATATACTTATTGCAAAAATTTAGAAGTCGTCAAAAATCAAGTACTATGCACATGCTCCTAGGGGGATAGATTGGTAGGAAAAGACCATCGCTCGTCCCCAACCGCCACTCATACGGATGCACAAGCCAGGTACACTTCATGTTTCAAATTTGTTACACAACTTTAACCATACGTGCATGCTACGGGACTTGCTAACTTTAACACAAGCATTCTTTATATTCATAATCACCCAACTAGCATGACTTTAATATCACTACCTCCCTATCTCAAAACAATTATCAAGTATCAAATTGATCATAGCATCCAATTCACTTCCTATGATAGTTTTTATTATACCCAACTTGGATGCCTACCATTCTAGGACCAATTTTATAACCATAGCAAATACCATGTTGTTCTAAAAGACTCTCAAAAAGATATAAGTGAAGAATGAGAGACTAGCAATTTCTTAAAAATTAAGTCACCACCGTGCTCTAAAAAGTATAAGTGAAGCACTAGAGCAAAAACTATCAAGCTCAAAAGATATAAGTGAAGCACATAGAGTATTCTAGCAAATTCTAATCAAATAGGCTTCTCCCAAAAAGGTGTGTACATCAAGGATGATTGTGGTAAACTAAAAAGCAAATACTAATATAATACACGACGCTCCAAGCAAAACACATATCATGTGGCAAATAAAAATATAGCTCCAATTAAAGTTACCAATGAACGAAGACGAAAGAGGGGATGCCTTCCCGGGGCATCCCCAAGCTTAGGATTTTGGCTATCCTTGAATATCTTGGGGTTCCTTGGGCATCCCCAAGCTTAGGCTCTTGCCACCCTTTATTCCATAGTCCATAAAAGCTTTACCCAAAACTTGAAAACTTCACAACACAAAACTCGACATGAAATCTTATAAGCTCCGTTAGTGAAAGAAAACAAAACCACCACATAAGGTACTGTAATGAACTCATTATTTATTTATTTTGGTGTTAAACCTACTATATTCCAACTTCTCTATGGTTTATAAACTAGTTTACTAGCCATAGATGCATCAAAATAAGCAAACAACACACGAAAAACAGAATCTGTCAAAAACAGAACAGTCTGTAGAAATCTGTAACTAACGCAAACTTCTGGAACTGAAAACATTCAGCCAAAATAGGAAGACCTAGGAAATTTGTTTATTGATCAGCAGCAATTGGAATCACTATTTTATCACGTTCTGGTGATTTTTAACAATTGTTTTCGTGAACCGAAAGTTTCTGTAAATTACAGCAATATCAAATAACTATCATCCAAGAAGATCCTATAGGTTTAACTTGGCACAAACACTAATTAAAATATAAAAACACATCTAAACAGAAGGTAGATGGATTATTTATTGAATGACAGCAAGGAAAAATATTGGGTTGTCTCCCAACAAGCACTTTTCTTTTAAAGCCTTTTAGCTAGGCATTGTTAATTTTAATGATGCTCACACGAAAGACAAGAATTGAAGCACAAAGAGAGCATCATAAATCAAGTGACAAACACATCTAAGTCTAACATACTTCCTATGCATAGGCATCTTATATAAAAACAAATTATCATAGCAAGCAAAAACTAGCATATGCAAGGAAGCGGAAAGGAACAATAGCAATTTCAACATAACGAGAGGTAATTTAGTAACATGAAAATTTCTATAACCGTATTTTCCTCTCTCATAATAATTACATGTAGGATCATAAGAAAAAAAAACAATATAGCTATCAAATAACATATTCTCAACACGATCCACATGCATGCGAAGTTGACACTCTTCCAAAATAGTTGGATTATCATTAATTAATTAAAGTCATGATTTCTCCAAGCCCACTTTTATCAAAAATTTCATAAGATTGAATATTATCCAAATAGGTGGGATATAAAGTTGACATTCTTCCAAACCCACTTTGAATATTATTGCAAACACTATTATCAATCTTATATTCATCATGGGGCTTAAATAAATTTTTAAGGTCATAAGAAGAATCTCCCCAATCATGATTATTGCAACAGGTAGTGGACATAGCAAAACAAGCATCCCCAAGCTTAGGGTTTTGCATATTATTAGCATAATTTACATCAATAGAATTTATAATAAAATCTTTGCAATCATGCTTTTTATTCAAAGATCTATCGTGAATCACTTCATAAAGCACTTCATCACAATTTTCTGATTCACGGATTTCTAGCAAAACCTTATAAAGATAATCTAGTGCATCCAAATCACTAGGAATTGGTTCATCATAATTGAATCTCTTAAAAATATTGGCAAGAGGGTGAGGATCCATAGATATTAGCTTCTCTGTTTAGGAATAAATACTCAACTATTTCGAGCAAACGAGCCAAGTAAGACATCAGAAAAGACGAACGGAAAAAGGGCGAATAAAACGGCAAGGGTGAAGTGGGGGAGAGGAAAACGATAGGTAAATGGAAAATAATGTAAATGCGAGGGAGATGGGTTTGTGATGGGTACTTGGCATGTCTTGACTTGAGTGAAGAACTCCCCGGCAACGGCGCCAGAAATCCTTCTTGCTACGTCTTGAGCTTGTGTTGGTTTTCCTCGAAGAGGAGAGGGTGATGCAGGAATAGTAGCGTAAGTATTTCCCTTAGTTTTTGAGAACCAAGGTATCAATCCAGTAGGAGGCTCCTCAAAAGTCCCACACACCTACACAAACAAACTGAGAACTCGCAACCAACACAATAAAGGGGTTGTCAATCCCTTCACGGCCACTTCATAAAGTGAGATCTAATAAAGATAGTAAGATAAGATAAATATATTTTTGGTATTTTATAATATAGATGCAAAAAGTAAAGATGCAAATAAAAGTAGATTGAAAGCAAATATGATAAGAGATAGACCCGGGGGCCATAGGTTTCACTAGTGGCTTCTCTCAAGATAGCATAGGTATTACGGTGGGTGAACAAATTACTATCGAGCAATTGATACAAAAGCGAATAATTATGTGATTATCTAGGCATGATCATGTATATAGGCATCACGTCTGTAACAAGTAGACCGACTCCTGCCTGCATCTTCTTCTATTACTCCACACATCGACCGACTCCTGCCTGCATCTAGAGTATTAAGTTCATAAGAACAGAGTAACGCATTAAGCAAGATGACATGATGTAGAGGGATAAACTCAAGCAATACGATATAAACCCCATCTTGTTATCCTCGATGGCAACAATACAATACGTGTCTTGCAACCCTTTACATCCTTTGGGTAAGGACACCGCAAGATTGTACCCAAAGCTAAGCACTTCTCCCATGGCAAGGAAGATCAATCTAGTAGGCCAAACCAAACTGATAATTCAAAGAGACTTGCAAAGATAACTCAATCATACATAAAAGAATAAAGAGACGATTCAAATATTATTCATAGATAAACTTGATCATAAACCCACAATTCATCGGATCTCGACAAACACACCGCAAAAAGAGTTTACATCGAATAGATCTCCACAAGAGAGGGGGAGAACATTGTATTGAGATCCAAAAAGAGAGAAGAAGCCATCTAGCTAATAACTATGGACCCGTAGGTCTGTGGTAAATTACTCACAACTCATCGGAGGGACTATGGTGTTGATGTAGAAGCCCTCCGTGGTCGATTCCCCCTCCGGCAGAGTGCCGGCGTAGGCTCCAAGATGGGATCTCACGGATACAGAAGGTTACGATGGTGGAAATTGTGTTTCGTCCGCCCCCTGGATGTTTTCGGGGTACGTAGGCTTATATAGGAGGAAGAAGTACGTTGGTGGATGTCGTGGTTCTAAGTCTGACAGTAGAATGTGGGGTATGTATGGAGAGGCAAGATACTAGCTATGGAGTAGTTGTATACGTGCGAGTTTTACGAGTTCAAGCCCTTCTCGGAGGAAGTAACAGCCCTACGTCTCGGAGCCCGGAGGCGATCGACTGGATTATATGCGTAGGAATTACAGGGGTGCGAACCCTTCTACCTGTGGAGGGGGGGTGGCTTATATAGAGTGCTCCAGGACCCCAGCCAACCCACGTAGCGGAGGGTTAAAGGTACATTAAGGCCAGGCGTTACTGGTAACGCCTTACATAAAGTGTCATCATGACCATAAAGACTACTTAATTACAGACCGTTTGGACACCGAGTGGTTCTTGAACTCCCGGTGGTCGAGTGGGCCTTCATGGTCGAGTGTCTTTGAGTCTGTCGAGTGGAATCCTACCAGGTCGACTGGAAGGCAGTTTATTCTAAGGATGTCCTTGGGGAGGGTATCTTGGACAGGTCCATGACCCTACCCTAGGTACATGACTTCATCAGTGGACGCCCGAGGGGCCCATGAGACAAGGGGCGCGCCCTATAGGGGGGCGCCCTCCTATCTCGTGGGAGCCTCGGCTGCTTCTTGACTTGCACTCCAAGTCCTCTAGATCACGTTCGTTCCAAAAATCACGCTCCCGAAGATTTCATTCCGTTTGGACTCCGTTTGATATTCCTTTTCTTCGAAATACTGAAATAGGCAAAAAAAAACAGCAATATGGGCTGGGCCTCCGGTTAGTAGGTTAGTCCCAAAAATGATATAAATGCGTAAAATAAAGCCCATAAATATCCAAAAGGGGTAATATAATAGCATGGAACAAAAAAAAATTATAGATACGTTGGAGACGTATCAATCACGTCTGTGACAAGTAGACCGAAACTATTCTGCATCTACTACTATTACTCCACACATCGACCGCTATCCAGCATGCATCTAGAGTATTAAGTTCATAAGAACAGAGTAACACATTAGGCAAGATCACATGATGTAGAGGGATAAACTCAAGCAATATGATATAAACCCTATCTTTTTATCCTCGATGGCAACAGTACAATGTGTGCCTTGCTGCCCCTGCTGTCACTAGGAAAGGACACCGCAAGATTGAACCCAAAGCTAAGCACTTCTCCCATTGCAAGAAAGATCAATGTAGTAGGCCAAACCAAACTGATAATTTGAAGAGACTTGCAAAGATATTAAATCATGCATATAAGAATTCAGAGAAGAATCAAATATTGTTCATAGATAATATTGATCATAAACCCACAATTCATCGGATCTCGACAAACACACATAAAAAGAATTAAACCGAATAGATCTCCAAGAGAATCGAGGAGAACTTTGTATTGAGATCCAAAGAGAGAGAAGAAGCCATCTAGCTAATAACTATGGACCCGAAGGTCTGTGGTAAACTACTCACGCATCATCGAAGAGGCCATGGTGTTGATGTAGAAGCCCTCCATGGTCAATTCCCCCTCCGCTGGGAGCACCGTAAAAGGCCCCAAGATGGGATCTCACGGGTACAGAAGGTTGCACCGGTGGAAATAGGGTTTCGTGGTGCTCCTGGATGTTTTCAGGGTATATGAGTATATATAGGCGAAGGAAGTAGGTCGGTGGAGCCACGAGGGGCCCACGAGTGTGGGGGGTGCGCCTACCCCACTAGGCGCGCCTCCCTACCTTGTGGACGCCTCGTTGCTTCCTTGACGTCCACTCCAAGTCTCCTGGATTGCATTTGTTCCAAAAACGATCCTCGCGAAGGTTTCATTCCGTTTGGATTCCGTTTGATATTCCTTTTCTGTGAAACACTGAAATAGGCAAAAAAATAGCAATTTGCACTAGGCCTTCGGTTAATAGGTTAGTCCCAAAAATAATATAAAAGTGCATAATAAAACCCATTAAACATCCAAAACAGATAATATAATAGCATGGAACAATCAAAAATTATAGATAAGTTGGAGACATATCAAGCATCCCCAAGCTTAATTCCTGCTCGTCCTCGAGTAGGCAAATGATAAAAACAGAATTTTTGATGTGGAATGCTACCTAACATAATTTTCAATGTAATCTCTTTATTGTGGCATGAATGTTCAGATCCAAAAGATTCAAGATAAAAGTTCAATATTGACATAAAAATAGTAATACTTCAAGCATACTAACCAAGCAATTATGTCTTATCAAAATAACATATCCAAAGAAAGCTCATCCCTACAAAATCATATAGTTTGGCCATGCTTCATTTTCGTCACACAAAATGCTCCCATTATGCATAACCCCGATGACAAGCCGAACAATTGGTTCATACTTTTTAACGCGCTTCAGCGTTTTCAACCCTTACGCAATACATGAGCGCAAGCCATGGATATAGCACTATAGGTGGAATAGCACATGATGATGGAGGTTATGAGAGAAGTCAAAAAAGGGAAAAAGTCTCACATTGATGCGGCTAATCAACGGGCTATGGAGATTCCCATCAATTGATGTCAATGCGAGGAGTAGGGATTGCCATGCAACGGATGCACTGGAGCTATAAGTGTATGCAAGCTCAAACTGAAAACTAAGTGGGTGTGCATCCAACTTGCTTGCTCATGAAGAACTAGGGCATTTGAGGAAGCCCATCGTTGGAATATACAAGCCAAGTTCTATAATGAAAAATTCCCACTAGTATATGAAAGTGAGAAAGCAAGAGACTCTCTATCATGAAGATCATGGTGCTATTTTGAAGCACAAGTCTGGAAAAAGGATAGTAACATTGTCCCTTCTCTCTATTTCTCTCATTTTTTTGTTTGGGCTTCTTTGGCCTCTTTTTTTATTTGAGCTTCTTTGGCCTCTTTTTTTATTTTTTATTTCCTTTCCTCACATGGGAAAATGCTCTAATAATGATGATCATCACACTTTTATTTACGCATAACTCAATGTTACAACTCGATGCTAGAACAAAAATATGACTCTATGTGAATGCCTCCGGTGGTGTGCCGGGATATGCGATGAATCAAGAGCGACATGTATGAAAGAATTATGAAAGTGGCTTTGCCACAAATACGATGTCAACTACATGATCATGCAAAGCAATATGACAATGATGGAGTGTGTCATAATAAACAGAACAGTGTGAAGTTGCATGGCAATATATCTCGGAATGGCTATGTAAATGCCATAATAGGTAGGTATGGTGGCTGTTTTGAGGAAGATATAAGGAGGCTTATGTGTGATAGAGTGTATCGTATCACGGGGTTTGGATGCACCGGCGAAGTTTGCACCAACTCTCAAGGTGAGAAAGGGCAATGCACGGTTCCATAGAGGCTAGCAAATTGCGGAAAGGTAAGAGTGCGTACGATCCATGGACTCACATTAGTCATAAAGAACTCATATGCTTATTGCAAAAGTTTATTAGCCCTCGAAGCAAAGTACTACTACGCATGCCCCTAGAGGGATAGATTGGTAGGAAAAGACCATTGCTCGTCCCCGACCGCCACTCATAAGGAAAGCACTCAAAGAACACCCCATGCTTCAAATTTGTCACACAATGTTTACCATACATGCATGCTACGGGACTTGCCAACTTTAACACAAGTATTTCTCAATTTCACAATTACCCAACTAGCATGACTCCAACATTACCACCTTTATATCTCAAAACCATTATTAAGTATCAAATTTATCATAGTATTTAATGCACTCTATATGAAAGTTTTTACCATACCCATCTTGAATGCCTATCATATTAGGACTAATTTTATAGCCAAAGTAAATTACCAAGACTCTCAAAATAATATAAGTGAAGCATGAGAGATCAATAATTTCTATAAAATAAGACCACCACCGTGCTCTAAAAGATATAAGTGAAGCACTAGAGCAAAATTATCTAGCTCAAAAGATATAAGTGAAGCACATAGAGTATTCTAATAGATTCCGATTCATGTGTGTCTCTACTTAAAGGTGTGTACAGCAAGGATGATTGTGGTAAACTAAAAAGCAAAGACTCAAATCATACAAGACGCTCCAAGAAAAACACATATCATATGGTGAATAAAAATATATCCTCAAGTAAAGTTACCGATAGATGAAGACGAAGGAGGGGATGCCTTCCGGGGCATCCCCAAGCTTAGGCTTTTGGTTGTCCTTGAATTTTACCTTGGGGTGCCTTGGGCATCCCCAAGATTAGGTTCTTGCCACTCCTTATTCCATAATCCATCAAATCTTTACCCAAAACTTGAAAACTTCACAACACAAAACTCAACAGAAAATCTCATGAGCTCTGTTATTATAAGAAAACAAATCACAACCATAAGATACTGTAATGAACTCATTATTTATTTATATTTGTGTTAAACATACTGTATTCCAACTTCGCTATGGTTCATACCCCCCGATACTAGCCATAGATTCATCAAAATAAGCAAACAACACACGAAAAACAGAATCTGTCAAAAACAGAACACGCTTAGCAATCTGATTTGTTCGAATACTTCTGGAACTCCAAAAATTCTGAAAAAATAGGACAACCTGGATAATTTGTATATTGATCTACTGCAAAAGTAATTGTCAATTTATCACGTTATGGAGAATTTTAACAATTATTTTCGTGATCGCAAAGCTTCTGTCTTTTTCAGCAAGATCAAACAACTATCACCCAAGAAGATCCTATTGGTTCTACTTGGCACAAACACTAACTAAAACATAAAAACACATCCAAAAAGAGGCTAGATGAATTAATTATTACTAAACAGGAACAAAAAGCAAGGAATAAAAATATAATTGGGTTGCCTCCCAACAAGCGCTATCGTTTAACGCCCCTAGCTAGGCATTGAGATTTTGAAGATGCTCACATGAAAGATAAGAATTGAAGCGCAAAGAGAGCATCATGAAACACCTGACAAACACATATAAGTCTAACATACTTCCTATGCATAGGCATCTTATAGGCAAACAAATTATCATAGCAAGCAAAAACTAGCATATGCAAGGAAGTGGAAAGAGACAATAGTAATCTCAACATAACGAGAGGTAATTTTATAACATGAAAATTTATACAACCATATTTACCTCTCTCATAATAATAACATGTAGGATCATAAGAAAATTCAACAATATAGCTACCACAAAACATATTCTTAACACGACCCACGTGTATGCAAAGTTGACACTCTTCCAAAATAGTGGGATTAACATTAACTAAAGTCATGACCTCTCCAAACCCACTTTTATCAAAAACTTCATAAGATTGAACATTCTACAAATATGTGGGATCTAATGTTGACACTCTTCCAAACCCACTTTCAATATTATTGCAAACACTATTATCAATCTCATATTCATCATGGGGCTTAAATAAATTTTCAAGATCATAAGAAGAATCACCCCAATCATGATCATGGTGTTTTGCATATTATTAGCACAACTGACATTAAGAAAATTTATAATAACATCATTGGAATCATGCCTTTTATTCAAGGAGCTATCGTCAATCTCTTCATAAATGTCTTCATCACAATTTTCAGATTTATGAATTTCAAGCAAAACTTCATAAAGATAATCTAGTGCACAAAACTCACTGGCAATTGGTTCATCATAATTGGATCTCTTAAAAATATTAGCAAGTGGATGAGGATCCATAAACTCTTAGCAAGCAAAGATGCAAGCAAAAAGAAGGCACATGGTAACACAAGATTGAACGGAAGAAGGGCGAAAGAAAAGGGCAAAGGTGAAGTGGGGGAGAGGAAAACGAGAGGCAAATGGAAAATAATGTAATGCGAGGGATAAGAGTTTCTGATGGGTACTTGGTATGTCTTGACTTGTGCGTAGATCTCCCCGGCAACAGCGCCAAAAATCCTTCTTGCTACCTCTTGAGCATGCGTTGGTTTTCCCTTGAAGAGGGAAGGGTGATGCGACAAAGTAGCGTAAGTATTTCCCTCAGTTTTTGAGAACCAAGGTATCAATCCAGTAGGAGACTACACGCAAGTCCCTCGTACCTGCACAAACAAATAAGAACCTTGCAACCAATGCGATAAAGGGGTTGCCAATCCCTTCACGGCCACTTGCAAAAGTGAGATCTGATAAATTTAATAAGATAAATATTTTTGGTATTTTTGTTGTATAGATTGGAAAGTAAAGATTGCAAAATAAACGATGACAGAAATAGCTAATTAACGGAAGATTAATATGATGTAAGATAGACCCGGGGGCCATAGGTTTCACTAGTGGCTTCTCTCAAGATAGCATATTCTACGGTGGGTGAACAAATTACTGTCGAGCAATTGATAGAAAAGCACATAGTTATGAGAATATCTAGCCATGATCATGTATATATGCATCACGTCCTTGATAAGTAGACCGAAATGATTCTCCATCTACTACTATCACTCCACACATCGACCGCTATCCAGCATGCATCTAGAGTATTAAGTTCATAAGAACAGAGTAACGCATTAGGCAAGATGACCTGATATAGAGGGATAAACTCAAGCAATATGATATAAACCCCATCTTTTTATCCTCAATGGCAATAATAAAATGCATGCCTTGCTGCCCCTGCTATCACTGGGAAAGGACACCGCAAGGTTGAACCCAAAGCTAAGCACTTCTCAAATTGAAAGAAAGATCAATCTAGTAGGCCAAACCAAACTGATAATTCGAAGAGACTTGCAAAGATGTTAAATCATGCGTATAATAATTCAGAGAAGAATCAAATATTGTTCACATATAATCTTGATCATAAACCCACAATTCATCGGATCTCGACAAACACACCGTAAAATGAATTACATCGAACAGATCTCCAAGAGAATCGAGGAGAACTTTGTATTGAGATCCTAAGAGAGAGAAGAAGCCATCTAGCTAATAACTATGGACTCGAAGGTCTGTGGTAAACTACGCACGCATCATCGGAGAGGCCATGGTGTTGATGTAGAAGCCCTTCGTGATTGAGTCCCCCTCCGGCGGAGCGCCGGAAAAGGCCCCAAGATGGGATCTCATGGGTACAGAAGGTTGCGGCGGTGGAAATAGGGTTTAATGGTGCCCATAGATGTTTTCAGGGTATATGAGTATATATAGGCGAAGGAAGTAGGTCGGTGGAGCTACAAGGGGCCCACTAGGGTGGGGGTGCGCCTACCCCCTTGGGCGCACCTCCCTACCTCGTGGCCGCCTTGTTGCTTCCTTGACGTCCACTCCAAGTCTCCTGGATTGCGTTTGTTCCAAAAATGATCGTCGCGAAGGTTTCATTCCGTTTGGACTCCGTTTGATATTCCTTTTCTGCGAATCAATGAAATAGGCAAAAAAACAACAATTTGCACTGGGCCTTCGGTTAATAGGTTAGTCCCAAAAATAATATAAAAGTGCATAATAAAGCCCATTAAACATCCAAAACAGATAATATAATAGGATGGAACAACCAAAAATTATAGATACGTTGGAGACGTATCATTCTGCCTCCAAACCATTTACCTCAAGGGTAATGTCGACAATAATAGTTTATGAGCACCTACATCCGAGTGGATATGAATGTCTGGATCTTTCCTCAATACATAGTGCTTGCCAAAAAGAGAAAATGTAAAAGGAAGGGTGAAGATCACCATGACTCTTGCATAAACGTAGGAAGTGAAAATAAAAGATAGGCCCTTCACAGAGGGAATTAGTGGTTGCCATGCGCTTTTTAGTTAGATGCACAAAATCTTAATGCAAAGGAACGTCCCTTTATATTGTCGCCTGTGATAGAGAACTTTATTATGCAGTCTGTTAAGGAAATATGCCCTAGAGTCAATAATAAAATTCTTATTTATATTTCCTTATATCATGATAAATGTTTATTGTTCATGCTAGAATTATATTAACCAGAAACTTAGTACATGTTTGAATACATAGACAAAATAGAGTGTCCGTAGTATGCCTCTACTTGACTAGCTCGTTAATCAAAGATGGTTATGTTTCCTGACCATAGACATGTGTTGTTATTTGATGAACGGGATCACATTGTTAGAGAATGATGTGATGGACAAGACCCATCCGTTAGCTTAGCATTATGATCGTTGAGTTTATTGCTATTGCTTTCTTCATGACTTATACATGTTCCTCTGACTATGAGATCATGCAATTCCCGAATACCGGAGGAACACCTTGTGTGCCATCAAACGTCACAACGTAACCGGGTGATTATGAAGATGCTCTACAGGTGTCTCCGAAGGTGTTTGTTGGGTTGGCATAGATCGAGATTAGGATTTGTCACTCCGTGTATCTCTAGGCCCTCTCGGTAATGCACATCACTATAAGCCTTGCAAGCAATGTGAATAATGAGTTAGTTGCGGGATGATGCATTACGGAACGAGTAAAGAGACTTGCCGGTACGAGATTGAACTAGGTATGATGATACCGACGATCGAATCTCGGGCACGTAACATACCGATGACAAAGGGAACAACGTATGTTGTTATGCGGTTTGACCGATAAATATCTTTGTAGAATATGTAGGAGCCAATATGAGCATCCAGGTTCCGCTATTGGTTATTGACCGAAGATGTGTCTCGGTCATGTATACATAGTTCTCAAACCCGTAGGGTCCGCACACTTAACGTTCGATGACGATTTGTATTATGAGTTATGTGATTTGATGACCGAAGCTTGTACGGAGTCCCGGATGAGATCACAGACGTGATGAGGAGTCTCGAAATGGCCGAGACATAAAGATTCGTATATTGGAAGGTTACATTCGGACACCGGAATGGTTCGGGTCGTTTCGGATAAGTTTGGGAGTACTGGGGGTTACCGGACCCCCCCCCCCCGGGGAAGTTAATGGGCCTCATGGGCCTAGTGGTGGAAGAGAGGAGGCCGGCCAAGGAGTGGCACGTGATACTTCTCCAACGTATCTATAATTTTTTATCGTTCCATGCTATTATATTATCTGTTTTGGATGTTTAATGGGCTTTAATATGCTCTTTTATATTATTTTTGGGAATAACCTATTAACTGGAGGCCCAGTGCCAGTTGCTGTTTTTTTGCCTATTTCAGTGTTTCACAGAAAAGGAATATTAAATGGAATCCAAACGGAACGAAACCTTCGCGAGGATCTTTGTTGGAACAAATGCAATCCTGGAGACTTGGAGTGGATGTCAGAGACGCAACGAGGCGGCCACGAGGCAGGAGGGCGCACTCAGGGGGGTAGGCGCGCCCCCACCCTCGTCGGCCCCTCATAGCTCCACCGACCTACTTCTTTCGCCAATATATACTTTTATACCATGAAAACATCCAGGGGAGCCACGAAACCACTTTTCCACCGCCGCAACCTTCTATACCCTTGAGATCCCATCTTGGGGCCTTTTCCGGCAATCTGCCAGAGGGGGATTCGATCACGGAGCGCTTCTACATCAACACCATAGCCTTTCTGGTGATGTGTGAGTAGTTTACCACAGACCTTCGATTCCATAGTTATTAGCTAGGTGGTTTCTTCTCTCTCTTTGGTTCCCAATACAAAGTTCTCCTGGATGTTCTTGGGGATCTATTCGATGTAATACTTTTTGCGGTGTGTTTGCCGAGATCCGATGAATCGTGGGTTTATGATCAAGATTATCTATGAACAATATTTGATTCTTCTTTGAATTCTTATATGCATGATTTGATATCTTTGCAAGTCTCTTCGAATTATCGGTTTTGTTTGGCCTACTAGATTGATCTTTCTTGCAATGGGAGAAGTGCTTAGCTTTGGGGTCAATCTTGCGGTGTCCTTTCCCAAAGGATGTTAGGGGCAGCAAGGCATGTATTGTATTGTTGCCATCGAGGATAAAAAGATGGGGTTTATATCATATTGCTTTAGTTTATCCCTCTACATCATGTCATCTTGCTTAATGCATTACTCTATTCTTATGAACTCAATACTCTAGATGCATGCTGGATAGCGGTTGATGTGTGGAGTAATAGTAGTAGATGCAGAATCGTTTCGGTCTACTTGACACGGACGTAATGCCTATGTTCATGATCATGCCTAGGTATTCTCAATACTATGCGCTTTTCTATCAATTACTCGACAGTAATTTGTTCACCCACCGTTATATATGCTATCTTGAGAGAAGCCACTAGTGAAACCTATGGCCCCCGGGTCTATTTTACATCATATTAGTTTATCGTCAACTTGCCAATTTCTACCGCTGTTTATTTTGCAATCTTTACTTTCCAATCTATACAACAAAAATACCAAAAATATTTATCTTATTATCTTTATCATATCTCACTTTTGCAAGTGGCCATGAAGGGATTGACAACCCCTTTATCGCGTTGGTTGAAAGGTTCTTGACTGTTTGTGCAGTTACTAGGCGATTTGCATGTAGTCTCCTACTGGATTGATACCTTGGTTCTCAAAAACTGAGGGAAATACTTACGCTACTTTGCTGCATCACCCTTTCCTCTTCAAGGGAAAACCAACGCTTGCTCAAGAGGTAGCAATAAGGATTTCTGGCGCCTTTGTCGGGGAGATCTACGCTCAAGTCAAGACATACCAAGTACCCATCACAAACTCTGCTCCCTCGCATTACATTATTTGCCATTTGCCTCTCGTTTTCCTCTCCCCCACTTCACCTTTGTCATTTTATTCACCCTTTTCTGTTTGCTTCTTTCTGCTTGCCTCTTGTGTGCCTATTTGCCCTGATGGCTTTGCCTAAAAGCGTTGATCATCACCTTAGGAGGATGGAAGAAATTGAAAACAACGTTAGAAGCTTTATGTCCTTGCAATTTGAGCATAATAATTTCTTCAAAAGCAAGCTTAAGGGAAAAAAGTTTTATGGAGTACATGAACAAAGAGCTCGATGATATGTATAAGGAATTTTATAGTTTGAAATCTCAGTTTGCTCATCTTGAAAATTTAGTAGGTCAAATTTCGGATAAGCAGGCCACTTTAGTTAATAAGATGGCAGCCAAACTGGAAGAGCTAGAGGGTAATAATGATGAAGATCTAAAAGTTATTGATGTGTCTCCTATTAAATCTTTGTTTTCCAATATGAATCTTGATAAAGATGGGACTGGAGATGAGTCAACTTTAGTTAAAAGGCGTCCCAATGATTCGGAGTTTTTAGATCTTGATGCAAAAATTAATAAAAGTGGGATTGAAGAGGTCAAAAATTTACATAGCAATGAACCCACTATTTTGGATTTCAAGGAATTTAATTATGATAATTGCTCTTTGATAGATTGTATTTCCTTGTTACGATTCGTGTTAAATTCTCCTCATGCTTATGATCAAAATAAAGCTTTTACTAAACATATCGTTGATGCTTTAATTCAATCTTATGAAGAAAAGCTTGAATTAGAAGTTTCTATTACTAGAAAACTTTATGATGAGTGGTAACCTACTATTAAAATTAAGATTAAAGATCATGAATGCTATGATTTATGTGATTTGGGTGCTAGTGTTTCCATGATTCCCAAAACTTTGTGTGATGTGTTAGGTTTTCGTGAATTTGATGATTGTTCTTTAAATTTGCACCTTGCAGATTCCACCATTAAGAAACCTATGGGAAGGATTAACAATGTTATTATTGTTGCAAATAGGAATTACGTGCCCATAGATTTCATTTTTCTTGATATAGATTGCAATCCTACATGTCCTATATTCTTGGTAGACCTTTCCTTAGAACTATTGGTGCAATTATTGACATGAAAGAAGGAAGTATTAGATTCCAATTTCCGTTAAGGAAAGGCGTGGAAAAATTTCCTAGAAAGAAAATTAAATTACCTTATGAATATATTATGAGAGCCACCTATGGATTGCATACCAAAGATGGCAATACCTAGATCTATTCTTGTTTTTATGCCTAGCTAGGGGTGTTAAACGATAGCGCTTGTTGGGAGGCAACCCAATTTTATTTTGTTCCTTGCTTTTTGTTCCTGTTTAGTAATAAATAATTCATCTAGCCTCTGTTTAGATGTGGTTTTATGTTTTAATTAGTGTTTGTTCCAAGTAGAACCTTTGGGAAGACTTGGGTGAAGTCTTTGCGATCTTGCTGTAAAAAACAGAAACTTTAGCGCTCACGAGATTAGCTGCCATTTTTTACTGGAGAGTGCTTTTAGGTTGATTTCTTTTGCAGATGATTAACAGATAAATTCCTCACATCCACCAACTTATTTCAGAATTTTTGGAGTTCCATAAGTATACGTTTGGTACAGATTAGTACAGACTGTTCTGTTTTTGACAGATTCTGTTTTTCGTGTGTTGTTTGCTTATTTTGATAAATCTATGGCTGGTATCGGGGGGTATGAACCATAGATAAGTTGGAATAAAGTAGGTTTAACACCAATATAAATAAATAATTAGTTCATTACAGTACCTTAAAGTGGTGGTTTGTTTTCTTACACTAACGGAGCTCATGAGATTTTCTGTTTAAGTTTTATGTTGTGAAGTTTTCAAGTTTTTGGGTAAAGATTTGATGGATTTTGGAATAAGGAGTGGAAAGAGCCTAATATTGGGGATTCCCAAGGAACCCCAAGGTAAAATTCAAGGACAAACAAAAGTCTAAGCTTGGGGATGCCCCGGAAGGCATCCCCTCTTTCGTCCTCATCTATCGGTAACTTTACTTGAGGCTATATTTTTATTCACCACATGATATGTGTTTTGCTTGGAGCATCTTGTATGATTTGATTCTTTGCTTTTTAGTTTACCACAATCATCCTTGCTGTACACACCTTTTTGGAGAGACACACATGAATTGTAATTTATTAGAATACTCTATGTGCTTCACTTATATCTTTTGAGCTAGATAATTTTGCTCTAGTGCTTCGCTTATATCTTTTTAGAAACACGGTGGTGGTTTTATTTTATAGAAATTATTGATCTCTCATGCTTCACTTATATTATTTTGAGAGTCTTTTAGAACAGCATGGTAATTTGCTTTGGCTATAAAATTAGTCCTAATATGATGAGCATCCAAGATGGGTATAATAAAAACTATCATATAAAGTGCATTGAATACTATGAGAAGTTTGATTCCTTATGATTGTTTTGAGGTATGAAGATGGTGATATTAGATTCATGCTAGTTGAGTAGTTGTGAATTTGAGAGATACTTGTGTTAAAGTTTGTGATTCCCGTAGCATGCACGTATGGTGAACCATTACGTGATGAAGTCGGAGCACGATTTATTTATTGATTGTCTTCCTTATGAGTGGCGGTCGGGGAAGAGCGATGGTATTTTACTACCAATCTATCCCCCTAGGAGCATGCGCGTAGTACTTTGTTTCGATAACTAATAGATTTTTGCAATAAGTATGTGAGTTCTTTATGACTAATGTTGAGTCCATGGATTATACGCACTCTCACCCTACCACCATTGCTAGCCTCTCTAATACCGCACACCTTTCGCCTGTATCATACACCCACCATATACCTTCCTCAAAACAGCCACCATACCTACCTATCATGGCATTTCCATAGCCATTCTGAGATATATTGCCATGCAACTTTCCACCATTCTGTTTATTATGACACGCTCCATCATTGTCATATTGCTTTGCATGATCATGTAGTTGACATCGTATTTGTGGCTAGGCCACCATTCATCATTCATACATGTCGCTCTTGATTCATTGCATATCCCTGTACACCACCGGAGGCATTCACATAGAGTCATATTTATTCTAAGTATCGAGTTGTAATTCTTGAGTTGTAAGTAAATAGAAGTGTGATGATCTTCATTATTAGAGCATTGTCCCGCGTGAGGAAAGGATGATGGAGACTATGATTCCCCCATAAGTCGGGATGAGACTACGAACGAAAAAATAAAAGAGGCCAAAGAAGCCCAAATAAAAAAAGAGGCCAAAGAAGCTCACCATAAAAAAATGATGAGAGAAAAAGAGAGAAGGGACAATGTTACTATCCTTTTTCCACACTTGTGCTCCGAAGTAGCACTGTGATCTTCATGATAGAGAGTCTCTTATTTTGTCACTTTCATATACTAGTGGGAATTTTTCATTATAGAACTTGGCTTGTATATTCCAATGATGGGCTTCCTCAAAATGCCCTAGGTCTTCGTGAGCAAGCGAGTTGGATGCACATCCACTTAGTTTCTTTTGTTCAGATTTCATACACTTATAGCTCTAGTGCATCCGTTGCATGGCAATCCCTACTCACTCACATTGATATCTATTGATGGGCATCTCCATAGCCCGTTAATACGCCTAGTTGATGTGAGACTATCTTCTCCTTTTTGTCTTCTCCACAACCACCATTCTATTCCACCTATAGTGCTATGTCCATGGCTCACACTCATGTATTGCGTGAAAGTTGAAAAGGTTTGAGAACATCAAAAGTATGAAACAATTTCTTGGCTTGTCATCGGGGTTGTGCATGATTAAATACTTTGTGTGATGAAGATAGAGCATAGCCAGACTATATGATTTTGTAGGCATAACTTTCTTTGGCCATGTTATTTTGAGAAGACACGATTGCTTTATTAGTATGCTTGAAGTATTATAATTTTTATGTCAATATTAAACTTTTGTCTTGAATCTTTCAAATCTGAACATTCATGCAACAATAAAGAAAATTACATTGAAAATTATGTTAGATCGCATTCCACATCAAAAATCAGTTTTTATCATTTACCTACTCTACTTGACTAGCTCGTTAATCAAAGATGGTTATGTTTCCTGACCATAGACATGTGTTGTCATTTGATGAATGGGATCACATCATTAGGGAATGATGTGATGGACAAGACCCATCCGTTAGCTTAGCATTATGATCGTTCAGTTTTATTGCTATTGTTTTCTTCATGACTTATACATGTTCCTCTAACTATGAGATCATGTAACTCCCGAATACCAGAGGAACATCTTGTGTGCTATCAAACGTCACAACATAACTGGGTGATTATAAAGATGCTCTACAGGCGTCTCTGAAGGTGTTTGTCGGGTTGGCATAGATCGAGATTAGGATTTGTCACTCCGTGTATTGGAGAGGTAGGGCCCTCTCGGTAATGCACATCACTATAAGCCCTGCAAGCAATGTGACTAATGAGTTAGTTGTGGGATGATGCATTACGGAACGAGTAAAGAGACTTTCCGGTAATCTCGGGCAAGTAATGTACCGATGACAAAGGGAACAACGTATGTTGTTATGCGGTTTGACCGATAAAGATCTTCGTAGAATATGTAGGAGCCAATATGAGCATCCAGGTTCTGCTATTGGTTATTGACCAGAGATGTGTCTCGGTCATGTCTACATAGTTCTCGAACCCGTAGGGTCCGCACACTTAACGTTCGATGACGATCTGTATTATGAGTTATGTGATTTGATGACCAAAGCTTGTTCGGAGTCCCGGATAAGATCGTGGACGTGACGAGGAGTCTCAAAATGGTCGAGACATAAAGATTCATATATTGGAAGGTTACATTCGGACACCGGAATGGTTCGGGTCGTTTCAGATAAGTTTCGGAGTACCGGGGGTTACCGGCCCCCCCCCCCCGGGAAGTTAATGGGCCTCATGGGCCTAGTGGTGGAAGAGAGGAGGCCGACCAAGGAGTGGCGCGTGATATGTTTCCAATGTATATATAATTTTTTATCGTTCCATGCTACTATATTATCTGTTTTGGATGTTTAATGGGCTTTAATATGCTCTTGTATATTTTTTTGGGGACTAACCTATTAATCGGAGACCCAGTGCTAGTTGTTATTTTTTGCCAATTTCAGTGTTTCGCAGAAAAGGAATATCAAATGGAATGAAACCTTCGCGAGGATCTTTCTTGGAACAAATGCAATCCAGGAGACTTGGAGTGGAAGTCAGAGACGCAACGAGGAGGCCACGAGTGTGACGCCCGGATAATCAAGCTACAGTAACCTCTGCTAATGCTGCCACGTCACCTCGATTTACTGTTGCTAATCTCGCTTTAGTGCAAAAACCGATTCAAATTCAAATTCAAAATAGAGACAAACAACCAAAGTTTTCAAACATTAAAACAAAAATGTTCGGGATGTGACTTAATTAAGTTTCCTAAATTAGTTACAACCTATGTATTTTTACAAAACTAAAATGTTAGGTAAATAAAGAGAAAACAGAAAAGGAAATAAATAGAAGAAAATAAATAAAATAAAGCAAGAGAGAAACTAAACAAAAACAACAACACAAACCACTGGGCCAACCGTGGCCTAGTTGCCAGCACAACTGGGCAAAGGCCCAACCGGCCAGGCCCAACCGCCCACCCACTCACCTTATCCCCCCCACTCCCCACCAAACCCAAGATCGAACCCCCAATCCCCCACGAAGCCCCCCCACTCCCCCTCTCGCTCCCATCCCCCCTCCAATCCAGAACTGGATCGGGCATAACCCCGTCGCCCTGTGCCCCGATTCCGGCGCCCATCCCCGGCGTCACCCCGCCGCTGACGCCTCGCCTTCTCCCCGTCGCCCCGCCTCATTGGGCGCCCCGCCGCCTCGGCGCGCGCCCCTGCCTCGGGTGCGTCGTCCACTGTCGCCTCGCCCGGCTCCGCCCGAATCCGCGCCACCTTGTCCGCTTCGTGCTCGCCGCCCGACGCTGACTTCGCCGTCGCCCAGCGACTTTGGCCCTCCCGAGCACTCTCATGCACATCTGAGGGCCGGTGAGACCCCATCGCCGTCCTCCCCTCTCTTTCCCCCCTCGAGCTCACCACACCCGCACCATCCAGCGTTGTCATCACCTCAAGCGGCCATCGTGCCCACGCCCGTGGTCGCGCGCTCATCCGTCCTTGTCGTGCGCGCCCGCACTCCCTTGGTGTCTTGTTGTGTGCGTCTCAAGACGCCCGTGGTCGCCGTTCCCGCCCCCTCGGCCCGGCCCGGTGCCCGGCAACCTCGCGCCGGCCAGCGCCCATCTCGCGTCACATCATGTCAGAGGCCGCTGGCCGGGTTCGTCGCCTCGCGCCTCCTGCGCGTGCACTCGCTCGGGCTGCGCCCCGCTCCCCTGTGCCCGTAACCCGTCTGCTCTCTAAGCCCCCCCCGCTGCCCAATGACAAGTTGGGCCCGCCCTATGAACATTTAAAAAAAAAAGAACAAAAGAAAGTTAAAATAAACAAATTATTAATTAATTAAATTAGGTAATTAATTCTGTTAAATAAAACCAATTAAATTTAGTTAAGCTAATTAACTACTTAATCTAACTAATCTGAATTAGGACTAAAAGTGAATGGCATGCGGGTCCCCTGGCCCACTTTGACCAGTCAACTGGGACTGTTGACTGCTGACTCAGCAGTTAACGAGTCCCATCATCATACATACATGAACTAACTGCTGGGTACACTTTCGTGTACCCATAGCATTTTCTGTATTTAATATTTTAAAGTAAATTAAATCAGGAAATTAGAAAATCATTTAAAAACTTTTAAAATTCATATAAAATAAACGTAACTTGGATGGAAAAACTTTGTACATGAAGGTTGCTCGAGCAGCCAGAGACAAATCCGGATCACGAGACCGCTTATCAAGAATCGGCAGCCGGATTTGGGTTCAGCAGACCCTTGAGGTTCGAACACCGGGGTGCGCGTGGAGATCCAACCCTCCACCGTCTCGCACCTCGCCGAATCGCTGGGACCTAAACTACTAAGCGGAACAGCAAAGAGACACGAGATTTATCTTTGGTTCAGGCCACCATTGTGGTGTAATACCCTACTCCCGTGTGTGGTGTGGTGGATTGCCTCTTGGGCTGATGAGGAACAATACAAGGAAGAACAACCTCGCGAGGGTCTGTTCTTGGCTGGTGTGATGAACTGCTAGGTGGTGTTCAGTCGCTCTAGCTACTGGTTTCTTGATGAGGATTCCGATCTCCTCCCTTCTCTCCCTCTTCCAGATGCCCCTCTTTCTGAGTGTGGCTACTCCTATTTATAGGCGAAGGCCCTGGGCCTCTTCCCAAATATTGAGCGGGAAGGGTGCCAACAATTGGCCATTTTGAAGGGGAACAGCGGGTACACTTATCCTGACTAAAGTTGGTCCTCGCCTGCCAAAGGCTCTGGTGATGACGCCTGCTTAGTCTTGTTGCACCGAAACGGATGCCTTTGCTTGATGCTCTCGCCTGCGCTTGATACCTTTGCACCAAAGAGGAAAGGAGGACGCTGCGCGGGCTGGCGCCCGACTGGCGCCCTTGGTCGTCATGGCTTGCGTCATGGGCACCTCGCGAGGTACCCTGCCTTGAACTCTCCGCCTCCTCATGAGCCAGCCTGGCGAGGCCGTGCCTGAGGAAGCTCCTTGTCGTCCGCCCCGCGAGGCTTGGCCCCTCGCGAGGGTCTTGAGCTTACGTTGATGAAGATGGGCCGTGCTGGGCCTCCTTCTAGCCACGCTGCGAGCCGCATCTGAGGCAAGTCTGGGACCCCGTTCCCGAGAATGCCGGCAGAGCCCTGTGGCCCATGGCGCTCCGAACTTGGCCGGGCGAGAGGCGAAAGGGCAAGTCGCGGCGTCACGGGCCCTAACAGCTGCGGCCTTGGGTGCAGCGTGGCGGTTGATTGGGCGTGGGCGGCACCGTTCCCCACGCCTCCTTATTTCGTGCCTTGCTAAGCGGACACGCTGCTGTACACATCCGTTCCCCTTCGCTGCTTGAGCGCTCCTGTCCTTCCTTCCCTCGAACTCCAGCTCTTGCATCCACTCGATCTCGAACCTTCCCCATCTCCTTCCTGCTGTCATGGCCCGGCGAGAAGGGAACAGGAAGAAACCCGTGCCGCCGCCTCGCTTCATTGTCGACAATGGCCCCGCCGTCGATCAGCCGGTCATAGTCAACCAAGAGGGCCTGGGCAAGGTCCGCTCGGCCCTGGCCACCATCTTCAATGAGTGCGGGAGGACGACGGCTTGGCCTGCGTCTCGCTTCTCCGTTGACAGGATTCCCACCGAGGTCCGGTACTTCACCGACGCCCTTTGGACTGGACTGGTTCCCCCCTTCTCAGATTTCTTCAATGCCGTGCTTTCCCATTACCAGATCCATATGATGCATCTGGGTCCTGAATCCATCACCCTTCTCGCGGTATTTGCATTGGTTTGTGAGGCAATGACGGGCATCATTCCTTCGGTTGCCTTGCTGCGCCACTCCTTCTCTCTGCGCCTCGTCGACCCCATTCAGTGCTCGGGGTGCGTGAGCTTCATCGCTGCGCCCAAGACAGCGGTTTACGGAATTGACTTCAGTCTTCCCCCACCCTCGCCTTGGTTTCGCGAGCGGTGGCTGTACGTGGACGTTGGGGTGCCCAGCCCCCTGCTGACGGAGCCATCCTCGCCTGCTGTCCCCAACTCAGGCTGGGGCCAAGTGACACTCGCGGGCCCCCGATTTGCCTTCGTCTGGCACCGCTTCGAGTTCCTGAGAAAGCTTGGCGTGACGGCGCCCAAGGTGGTGAAGAAGTTCCTGCTATGTCGTATCGCTCCTCTCCAACACCACTCCCACCGGATGTGGGCTTTCAGCGGGCCTGATGATCGTATGAGGCTCCAGAAGGAGGACCTGACGCCTAAAGTGCTGAGGACAGTGCTCCTGGTCCTGATTGGTGACCCCAACCCCGGCGGCATCCGGCATGGAGGGGCCTTGCTGTACCTCTGCCAGAACAGGGGCGACTTTGTGAACCAGATGCTGTCTTTGTGAATGGGGGCGCCCCGCTGGCCTCCAGGGGCCTCGCGAGAATCCAGTGATGGTGACTGCCCTTCCAGTCGGCCAAGGCGGCTCCTCCTCAAGTGGCGGGGCAGGGAGGCACGAGCCGCCAGAGGCCGAAGGGACCCCCGCCGGGGTGACAGCGCCGGGCGACGCTCATGAGGGAGCGGCTCTTGAGGCTTATGCCGCCGTGGCTGAGGGCGGCAGGCAGCTGCCCACAGTGCCTGCGGGTGAGGCCCCCGAGGCCCCTGCTGCTTCTCTTGGTGAGGCGACCAGCAGCGCGCGTCAGGCGGATGCCCCTGACGCAGGTCACCTTGATGCTTCTCCCTCGTCGCAGGCTGACCCCTGCGCTCAAATCTTGGGTCGCTTCCGCGTGGACTTCGAGGCCCTCCGGAAGAGAAGGGAGGCCCTGGGCGATGATTACCCTTGTCGCTTGTTGAAGCGTAGGTAGTACTTCGCCACTGACGAGTAAGCCTTCTCCTTCTCCGGCTCTTGATCCTTCCGCTGCTTGTACTGATCCTTGCCCTGCAGGCCCCTTCCTGCCGAGCTTACGGAGACGGGTGAGGAGCCGTCCCCCTCGGCTTCGCCCCCTCCCCCGTCCTTGAGTGCTCCGAGCAGTGGAGCCCTTGCGGTGAGGGCGATCAGGGGGGCGAACCGCCCCGAGGCGCGTCGAGGCCCTGCGCGCCTCGCGACCCTTCTTCGCGAGCCTTCTCGGGGCATAGCTAGCCTGCCGTGGGCTTCTCGCCTGGTCGTGGACGGCGATTGGCTGAGTGCTTCCTGCGCTCTTCATCTGGGGGTGGGCTGGCTCGGGCCGGGCCACGGCGCAGCGTGCCCGGCCGAGCAGTGCCAGCCCCAGCCCCTGCCGGAGGAGTGCTGATTCGTGGCTCCCGGCGCCCGCTTGGGGCGGTCGATGGTGTGGAAGACGTGCACGAGCGCGCCCGGGAGCACCGCGCCCTTCGGCAAGGATTTCTTCGAAGGGCGGCTGACGCGGTGAGCCTTCTTGGTGAAGAGCTCGCTGATGAAGACGCGTGCCTTGAGGCCGAGGGCCTGCGCCCAGCCGCAGAGAGGCGTGAGCTGGAGGGTGTTGCCACCCTTGCGCGCCATCAGCGCGATGTTGATGATGAGGAGGCCAAGGCGTCGCTGGCAGCCTCTCGGGAGGCCTGTTCTCGGGCCGTCGAGGAGGCCCGAGAGGCTAACAGGCGGCGAGAGGCGGCGGAGGAGCGGGCACGGGAACTCCTGGCCATGTGTCACTCACTGGAGGAGCAAGTAGAGCTGCGCGAGGCAGCCCTCGCGTCGATGAAGGTGGCCTCCGGCGACCCGGCGGAGCTCCAAAAGCGTGAGGAGGCGTTGACACTTGAAGCCGCTGAGCAGCAGTAATCTGGCGCTTGGAGACGAGGGAGCGCTTGGAGACGCGGGCGGAGGATGAGGTCACTGCACGGGAAGCCCACGTCCTGGAGGAGGTCGAACGCCGAGTGGCGACGGCGCGCTTGAACCTCGAGGGCGAGTTCGAGGAGAGGCTGGGGTTGATCAAGGCCGAAGCTGAAGGCAGGACTGCTGCCTTGAGGGCCAAGCTGGAGGAGGCGACGCGGCGGGCCGATGCTCTTCGGGCCGCCCTCGAGGTGGCGCAGGGGGAGTCAACCACCTCTCAGGCCGAGGCGCTCCTTTTTCGCCAACGGGTGGAGGAGGCCGAGGCCGTCGCGCGCCAGAATGCGGACGAGATACGTCAGCGGCGAATCCTGGAGCATGAGCACGGCCCCATGCTCGCCACGCTCCGGGAAAGAGCCAACACAGCCTTG
Organism: Aegilops bicornis; assembly: GCA_021605145.1. NCBI lineage: Eukaryota > Viridiplantae > Streptophyta > Magnoliopsida > Poales > Poaceae > Aegilops > Aegilops bicornis. The sequence continues at coordinate 164,344,738 of CM038673.1, forward strand.
GGTAACATCTGCGAGGCGGCTGTTGGCGAGCCGCACGCGGTTAACTACGCCGGCAACCTTCAGTTCTTCACCGACGTGGTGGCGGCTGGAGGCGCCTTGATCGGTCGGGGCCAATAGGTTGGTGGAGGAGAGGAGCGCATGGCGCTGCTTGGCGCGCCTTTTCTCGTGTCTTCAGCCATCTCCGGAACATGGACCCCCCGCCGACTTTGACGCAGCCATCGCCCGATTCCCGGGCCGTCCGGGCGACTGGCGACCTTGGGTGGAAGACAACGTGGATGCTCTCGTCAGGGCATTTGCTTCGGACAACGACGGCGTGGTCGTGGCCGCCGATGAGGGCGGCGTGGTGAATGGCCCTGACGCCGCCGATGGCCACGCTTGACGATGTGGCGAGGCCATGACGCCAGCAACGGCTTGGGAGGTGCTCCCGAGGACGCATCGGGGATTTATCCGACTGATTATGTATTGTCCCTGTTCCATTACCCTGCATGAATAGAACTCAGGTTTTGGCCTGATGGCTGTGAGAGCATTTTGGGACGGGGAGCCCCTCATGTAAAACTTGTGTTCATCGTATTAGCAGGTGTTACATCGCCCATACGCCCGCGCCAAGTGGTTGGCTAAGCGACGTGCTGGTTGGCTGGTTTACCTTTGTTTCGTACGAGCCCTGAGATAGCCTGTGGGAGGCTGCGGTGACCTGAGTGTCTCCTGATCGAATCCGTAGGATCTGCAGTAAAAACCCTCCGGAGAGGACGCAGCAGCGACAGGCTCGGCTACGCGCAAGCTAGGCCTGGTCTGGCTCGCGAGGCTCATGAGGGAGGCAGGCTGAGGCGGAGTGGTGACGAACGCGAGAGATTTGCTCGAACGAGACTAAGCACCCCTTCCCCGAACACACGCAAATCTCAAATTCGAATCCAACTTAAATCCAGCGGGGGAAAGCGACAACCAAATGGAAAGGCGAAGAAAGCAGAAGAAAAGCTGCGTCCGGCACCTAGTCTAGTGTTGGACGTCTTCTCACCAGCGTGGAGCTAAGTGCTTCCACTGGGCGTGGGAGGGAGCCCCAGGGCCTGAGGCCGACACCCCTGAGACTCCAGGGCGTGTACAGCCCCAGTCATTATTACGTGAGAGTGTCACGGGGCGGCGAGCTTCACGTGCACTGGCCTTCTTCACAGTACCGGCCTTGCTTCATATCGCTGCAGACGAGGCCCCGCTTTGCGCCACACTCTAGTGCCATCAACGACAACCGGACACCAGGACGCCGCCGATGGGGTAGAGCGGTCGCCAGCGGTTCCCCCGACGACCACGGGTCCCCCGCCAGGGGCAGGCCCTGAGGAACCTCCCCAGCAGAGGGCCTACCTCCTGAGAACGCCTTGCTCCGAACACCGCGGTGGTGATGTTGGATCTCGACCCCTCTCGTGCAGCTCCCTGCGCCCTCCTCCCGAGGGGTAGGAGACTGCGGGAGCGGGGCAGCTGCTCGCCGCGGCAACCTGTACCTCCTGCGATCCATGATTAGCGTATGCTTGCTCCTGAGGAAGTAGCGGTACCCGATAATCGTCGCCCCCGGCGCGACCAGTGGGACAATCCCGAGGCTCCTGGAAGAGCTCAGCTTCTGGCGCCTCATCCCCCGGCTTCGGGCTGAGGAGCGAACCTTGTTCTCCCTCATGCGGGTGCCCTTGGTCCATCATGTGGTGCCACGAATTCTTCTGGCGCCCGTCATCCCGAAGGCCACGCCGTAGTGCTGAGCGTGCCATGCGGCTCTGCTTGATGCGCCCACCGTGGGGTGGTGGCGCGGCGGTCCACCTGGGCCGTGGGTTACGTCGAGTCCTTCTTCTCCGCGGGCCGGGGGCGGGGGCAACCCCGCCGCCGGCCCGGTGCTGACAGCTTCGCTGGTGTTGGAGTAGCTTTGGAGCCCGCGGGCACGCGTGGAGCCCCCGCGCGGGCCGCCCTGGGCCTGAGATGGAAGCTGGGTGCAGAAGGGGTGAGCCCCCGAGGCGGCAAAGCCGGGAGCTCTGCCACTCGCTCCACAGACGCGTTGCGGCCGCTCTCCGGCCGATCTTTGCAGCAGCTCTCGGAGCCCTTGTGGTAGCGGCCCTCGAGTTCGCTTTGCTCGGCGGTGTACGGTGACGTGGTCGCGGCGTGATTGGAGGCCCTTGCTGCCCACCGCGCCTACCGCGGCTTGAGAGTCGTCGAAGCCTGTCCGCGTCGCCCGCGGCACGCAGCGCCCTGCGGACCGCGAGCTGCACAGAACGCAGTGTCGCCCGAGGCGAAGCTCTGCTGTGGGCGAACCACGCCGCCTAAGGATCTGGGTTGCCCGGCAGTCGCGGACATGGTGATGACGATGCAACGGGACACGAGGTGGTAGAAGGTGGATTCGGCGCACCCTACCTGGCGCGCCAAATGTCGGATTTCGGGTTCCGGCAGACCCTTGAGGTTCGAACACTGGGGTGCGCGCGGAGATCCAACCCTCCACCGTCTCGCACCTCGCTGAAACGCTGGGACCTAAACTACTTAACGGAACAGCACAAGAGACACGAGATTTATACTGGTTCAGGCCACCATTGTGGTGTAATACCCTACTCCAGTGTGTGGTGTGGTGGATTGCCTCTTGGGCCGATGAGGAACAATACAAGGAAGAACTACCTCGCGAGGGTATGTTCTTGGCTGGTGTGATGAACTGCTAGGTGGTGTTCAGTCGCTCTAGGTACTGGTTTCTTGATGAGGATTCCGATCTCCTCCCTTCTCTCCCTCTTCCAGATGACCCTCTTTCTGAGTGTGGCTACTCCTATTTATAGGCGAAGGTCCTGGGCCTCTTCCCAAATATTGAGCGGGAAGGGCGCCAACAATTGGCCATTTTGAAGGGGAACAACGGGTACACTTATCCTGACTAAAGTTGGTCCTCGCCTGCCAAAGGCTCTGATGATGACGCCTGCTTGGGCTCCACAATGACTCCCTTCCAGCCGTTGGGCTGGTCTTGGTCTTGTTGCACCGAAACGGATGCCTTTGCTTGATGCTCTCGCCTCAGCTTGCTCCCTTTGCACCAAAGAGGAAAGGAGGACGCTGCTGGGCTGGCGCCTCGGGCGCCCTTTGGTAAATCATGGCTTGCGTCATGGGCACCTCGCGAGGTACCCTGCCTTGAACTCTCCGCATCCTCATGAGACAGCTGACGAGGCCGTGCTCGAGGAAGCTCCTCGTCCGCCGCCCATGAGGCTTGGCCCCTCGCGAGGGTCTTGAGATTGCGTTGATGAAGATGGGCCGTGCTGGGCCTCCTTCGAGCCACGCCGCAGGCTGCAGGCAGGCAAGTCTGCGGACCCCCATTCCCAGAACACCGACAGCCACACGTCCCTAGCATAGCGAACACACAACTTTCCCCCTCCGGTTCACCTGTCCGAAAACGCGAAACACCGGGGATACTTTCCCGGATGTTTCCCCTTTCGCCGGTATCACCTATCCCTACGTTAGGTCACCCCTAGCACAACGTATTGCCGCATCTTGCTTTGTGTTACATTTGATTGCTCTGTTATTTATTGTGTTCCCCCTCTGTTACTTCTTTCCGGTAGGCTCCGAGACCGTTGCCAATACCCCCGTGATCGGCTACATCGCCGACGACCCCTTCTTCTTGCCAGAGCAACCGGGCAAGCCCCCCCCCCTTGATCACCAGATATCGCCTATTCTTCTCTATACTGCTTGCAATAGAGTAGCGTAGCATGTTACTGCTTTCCGTTATTCCTATCCTGATGCATAGCCTGTCCGTGCTACTCTTTATTTGTTACCTTTACCTGCAATCCTACATGCTTAGGATAGGATGCTAGTATTCCATCTGTGGCCCTACATTATTGTCCGTCTGCCTTGCTATACTATCGGGCCGTGATCACTCGGGAGGTGATCACGTATATATACTATATACTTTATACTTAACACGCTTAACGAGATCTTAGTATTTTATCCGAGTTGGGTCGTTGAGCTTCTACGCACTAACCGCCACGTGGGACAAGATATGGGCAACCGGCGTCGTGGTATCAGCCGAAGCATTTCGTGACGTCAGCGACTGTGCGGCGCGCGCCGGATTGGACTGGAACGCCTGCTAGGCTACGCTCGCTTCGCCGCCCTACATAGCGTGCATGTGCGCTAAGGGCGATGGGCCCAGACCCCTGTGCGCTTAGGTTTAGACCGGCGTGCTGACCTCTCTGTTGTGCCTAGGTGGGGCTGCGACGTGTTGATCTTCCGAGGCCGGGCATGACCCAGGAAAGTGTGTCCGGCCAAATGGGATCGAGCGTGTCGGGTAATGTGGTGCACCCCTGCAGGGAAGTTTATCTATTCGAATAGCCGTGATCTTCGGTAACTGGACGACTTGGACTTGTACCTTGACCTTATGACAACTAGAACCGGATACTTAATAAAACACACACTTCCAAGTGCCGATACAACCTGGCGATCGCTCTCTAATAGGGCGACGAGGAGGGGATTGCCGGGTAGGATTATGCTATGCGATGCTACTTGGAGGACTTCAATCTACTCTCTTCTACATGCTGCAAGAGGGAGGCGACCAGAAGCGTAGTCTTTGATAAGACTAGCTATCCCCCCTTATTCTGGCATTCTGCAGTTCAGTCCACCGATATGCCCCTTTACACATATACTCATGCATATGTAGTGTAGCTCCTTGCTTGCGAGTACTTTGGATGAGTACTCACGGTTGCTTTCTCCCCCCTTTTTCCCCCTTTTCCTTTCCTTCTGGTTGTCGCAACCAGATGTTGGAGACTAGAAGCCAGACGCCACCGTTGACGACGACTCCTACTACACAGGAGGTGCCTACTACTACGTGCAGCCCGCTGACGACATCCAGGAGTAGTTAGGAGGATCCCAGGCAGGAGGCCTGCGCCTCTTTCGATCTGTATCTCAGTTTGTGCTAGCCATCTTATGGCAACTTGTTGAACTCATGTGCAGACTCAGATATTGTTGCTTCCGCTGACTCGTCTATGATCGAGCACTTGTATTCGAGCCCTCGAGGCCCCTGTCTTGTATTATGATGCTTGTATGACTTATTCTATTTTTAGAGTTGTGTTGTGATATCTTCCCGTGAGTCCCTGATCTTGATCGTACATGTTTGCGTGTATGATTAGTGTGTGATTGAATCGGGGGCGTCACAAGTTGGTATCAGAGCCGACTGCCTGTAGTAATCCCCCTTCCACACTCTTTGGTCAAAGTCGAGTCTAGACTTTACAAAACGTTTACTAACATGGCTGTGCGGCCCATGGGCCCACGTCGCCATTGGGTGGTATTAGGATCTTTTATTCCTCGACCTATACTCTGGGAATTCTAATCTCTCTTCTATTCGGGTTTAATGATTTTCTAAAATCTAACTTTAGGTTCTCGAAAACACTTTCTCCCGGAGAGCCCCTTCGGTCCATATGATCGTTGGCTGCACCAGAAGATTTCGAAGTTACTCTCCGATACTCTTTTGAGACCTTGTGCCTGTTGCTTTTGCAATTCCCTACCACCGAAATATCCCTATGGATAAATACATATACTTCCCGTTCTTACTTCTATTCCCAGTTGATCTTATTATTACAAGATACCCTGAAATCCTCTCTATTGTTCCAAGAATATTTTGTGCCTACTGCCTTGCAGTTCTTTGCCATATGAATACCCCTACGGATAATTTCTCACCCTTATCGAGTATTCGCTCATCCCCCAGTTGTTCATGTGTTTCACAATGGTCTTCGAAATACTATTCGATCCTCCAAAATCCTTAGTAGCTTATTGCTCTGCAATACTTGTCTGCTTGCATTATGGATGCTTTCCATATGTCTGGCAATATTCGTTAGTATCCGTAGGCACCTTCATTTTGATCCTATTGATTCAACATGAGTGCGAATGCACGCAATCATCAGTTGATCCTTTTAAATTATATTTCCGGCTCTGATGTCATTTTAAACATGAGCTGGTTCTCAACCAATCCAATTGCCGTCGATTGTACCCCTAAGGCTATTCAACTTATTCATCCCTAATCAGAACATTGCTTCTGATCCCTTGATTTGAAAATCATAATTCCTTTGCATTTGAGCTCTGGATTAGTTAGTTGTTCCTATAATCCAATGCCTTTGCATTGTTACTTCCTCTGGTTGTGTGCTGATTCTCACATCAGCTCTGTTATGGACCGGCAGATCCTTTAATGGATTTTATCCGACATCATCCTTCATATTCAATAACCTTGTGAGCCTTCCCTCGGATACATAATGCCTTTGGTAAATTGTATCATCTACTTTCTCAACCTTGCTCTGCTTTCAAGCTGGTGATATTTACTCTTGAAGTTTGTGGTATATGTTTCTACGATGCCCCAATGGGTTGAACCTATGCCTTCCTTAATCTGTGTGATCCTGAAAGATTTCACATGTCATACTTATCTAGTATTGCACCAGGTAAAACTTTCAACAACTAATGTCATTTTCGACAAGCGAGAGGTGAATGGAAGGTTATGCATTGAGGAAGTGGGAGTCGACCTTGAACCTTTGTGTTCATGCCCATGGACACGATGTAGTTCCTATCCTGGAAGCTTCTTGTAATAATAACTATTCCCTTGATATAATATCATCTGATATCGGTGAATTGATCCTTTGCAATCGTGGTTCCGACCATGTTCTCCTTTAAATACCATTCCTCGTGCAAGTTTAGGCACTTGTCTTCTACAGAGCAATACCCCAGTCGAACCTCTACTTTGATCTGTCGCTGAGTATTACCCCCTGTTATCTCGAGATTATCATGGAACCGCATAACTTCTTATGAGTTCTTCTTCAAGTGCTACATTCTCATTGATTCCAATTTTTCACGGGCTCTGAGTTATTAAACACTCAAAGACACCAATAACTGACTCAAGTCCGCACCATGATTAATCAGCTGTTGGTAACCCTCATTACTTATGAGTTTGAACTCGATCAAGTCATCCCTAGCCTGCTTGGCTATATCCTTGTCATGCCGATTTTAACTGTGCTACCTGGTCCTTCTTCCCGGAGAAAAAATTTCGATGGTGAGCTAATCTTACGTTGATCTTCCTCGTCATATCAATTGTCCTTGAACAACAAGCTTGATTTTAAGTTTGTGTCGTACCTATGGTTTCAATAACTTTTCACTTCATCATTCCGTTGACTTGATGTCATCGCCGATCGGTTACATCTTCATGAAGCCTCTCGACAAAATTTTCTGTGAACATCATCAACATTTTGACTCCTTCCAGGATATCAATCGAATTCATGATGGTAAGTACCATACTCGTACCTTGGTAATTTGAGTTACCATCGACAACATCTTTACCTTCCTCTCATCACAAACTTGTTCATGTTATGGATGCAACTTGCTATCGAGTTTGTATTATGTTCTATCTTGAAGTATTATTGTCCTTTATATTGCAAGGATTGCTCCACCTCTTAAGAATTCTTGGTATAGTGATACTTTTCACCATCACCATTCTTTCTTGGTCCCCGTGTTGAATTTAACCGGGATACCAATAAGTGGACGACGCTGCTTGGATTTTGTACTCCTAGCAACCTTATTACTTTGAAGTTAATGGCCGATAGTTCATCCTAAGACTATTGGTTATTGAATCACCATTCTAACATTGATCATGCTACATAAGCCCATATTTTGGGTGCACCTTCCAACCAATGTTCAGTTATGTATGTTTTCCTTGAGCATACCTCATTATATCATTTGATCCGATAAAGTTTATCTCCTTGTTCACATAATCGTGGAAATCCTTCTTTTGGAAATCTCAATGGAATGTCGCTGAGTCCATCAGCCACCTCCTCACCCTCTCCTTGGTTTAAGATGAACTCTTGTTTCCGAACTCGCTTTCATAGTTCATTTCCCCGGGAATCTTACAATGTCATCCCGTCAATTTGTGTTGCACCTTTTTTTCCTCAGGCATCCCGTGTCTGAGGTATCTTGACACGTCAGATATGATGGTTGGAACATATTTCCAAGAGTTATAACATTGGTCTTTATATGACCCGGTAAGGTGACGTCATGCCTAGCACTCCTGGCCGGAGGACCTATTGTTATAGTTACCTTTTGGCAAGGTTAGTCATTCTTCCGTGAGGAAATTGTAAGACTTATTATATAAGTTGTTCCTGATGAATCCTTTGTATATCCAAGTCCAACCTTTGCTTGAAGACCATGTCAATACTATCTCGAAGCATGTCTGTGGTACTCCGATTTTCAATAAGAGCATTGAAAGCGCAATGCTAAGTTTTCTTTATCCATTATCCAAACATCGTTGTATGGATAATGCCCTGAAAATTCCTCTCCCATTACCTAAATGGCTTTCTACTTTCTATCCTGTCATGGATATCATGCTTCGCTTGTCCTTGGAAAGGATATACCCTTGAAATATGTGTTTAAACACACTTTCCTTTCCATTGTTCTGTTTAATCTGATAATCACATTTTCCTTTCCATTGTTTTGTGTAACCTTCTTGAGGTTTCTATGATCTAAGCAGTAATAAGTCACTGCTTTTGTAAGCACCTCGGTGTACAACTCTATCAGTAAGAACCTGTTACTATTGTTGATGACATTCTGGTATCCACCGATGGACGAGAACTTTGCCTAATGGTCTGCCTTGTTCAACGAGCAGGAAAATGGTTCTCTTCGTCCCGAGCCCTTGGTACCAACGTTGTTGCCAACCTAACTGATAGGCTACCCTCTGACATGTCTTGCTATCCTGACCGTGTAAGATGCCAACGGCCTTCCTACTTTTAACCCACATGGTGGGCCCATAACGCATAGTTCCACATGATCGAAACCTGACTCTCTTATACACCTTGTTGACAAAGTTATCCCTTACTCTTGGTTTCATGTGTATTTCATGAGCCACCTTCCTAGTGATCTGTTCCGGTATCATATGCAATACTTAAACTTGATGCTTTGAACCCCTTTCACACTCTTTTTCAGGCATCGAACGATTGTCTATCCGCTTGGAACTCCTTATTATACCTTCTTACCTTACTCTCGATATGTTCAACTCGAGAGATACACATCTATTCATTCACGGGAAAACCCCTGTGACGCCCCTGATTCAATCGTACACTAATCATACACGCAAACGTGTACGATCAAGATCAGGGACTCACGGGAAGATATCACAACACAACTCTAAAAATAAAATAAGTCATACAAGCATCATAATACAAGCCAGGGGCCTCGAGGGCTCGAATACAAGTGCTCGATCATAGACGAGTCGGAAGCAACAATATCTGAGTACAGGACATAAGTTAAACAAGTTGCCATAAGATGGCTAGCACAAAGCTGGGATACAGATCGAAAGAGGCGCAAGCCTCTGCACGGGATCCTCCTAACTACTCTGGTCGTAAATCGTCGGCGGGCTGCTGCGTAGTAGTAGCCACCTCCGGGGTAGTAGTAAATCATCGACAGTGGCGTCACAGCTCCTGGGCTCCATCGTGCAGTTGCAGCAATCGGGTAAAGAAAGGGGGAAAAGGGGGAACAAGGCAACCGTGAGTACTCATCCAAAGTACTCGCAAGCAAGGAGCTACACTACATATGCATGGATATATGTGTAAAGGCCATATCAGTGGACTGAACTGCAGAATGCCAGAATAAGAGGGGGATAGCTAATCCTGTCGAAGACTACGCTTCTGGCAGCCTCCGTCTTGCAGCATGTAGCAGAGAGTAGTCTGAAGTCCTCCAAGTAGCATCGCATAGCATAATCCTACCCGGCGATCCCCTCCTCATTGCCCTGATAGAGAGAGATCACCGGGTTATATCTGGCACTTGGAAGGGTGTGTTTTATTAAGTATCCGGTTCTAGTTGTCATAAGGTCAAGGTACAACTCCAAGTCGTCTTGTTACCGAAGATCACGGCTCTTCGAATAGATTAACTTCCTAGGGGTGCACCACATAACCCAACACACTTGATCCCATTTGGCGGACACACTTTTACGGGTCATGCCCGACAGCGGAAGATCAACACGCCGCAGCCCCACCTAGGCACAACAGAGAGGTCAACCGCCGGTCTAAACCTAAGTGCACAGGGTCTGGGCCCATCGCCCTTAGCACACACAAGACGTTATGTGGGCGGCCGGAAGCGTAACTAGCCCCTTAATACAAGAGCAGCCTACGTTCCAATCCGGGCGCGCCCGCTCGATCGGCGACGTCACGAAGTGCCGGTGATACCACGACGCCGAGTGCCCATAAGCTGTTCCCGCGTAGTTGGTTAGTGCGTATAGACCAAATGGCCGGACTCGGATCAAATACCAAGATCTCGTTAAGCGTGTTAAGTATCCATGACGCCGACCAGGCCAGGCCCACCTCTCTCCTAGGTGGTCTCAACCTGCCCTGTCGCTCCGCCACAAAGTAACATTCGGGGCCGTCGGGAACCAGGCCCACCTCTACCGGGATGGAGCCACATCATTTCAGCCCCATCTCGAAACAGTATCACGAGGTAATGTAATAGTGTAAAGTATATAGTATATGCCTGTGATCACCTCCAAGTGATCACAGCCAGAGTATAGCATGGCGGGCGGACAAGAGTGTAGGGCCACAGATGGAACACTAGCATCCTATACTAAGCGGTAGGATAGCAGGTAAAGGTAACAACGATGAGTAGCAAGGGCGGGCTATGCAGCGGTATAGGATTAATGGAAAGCGATAACATGCTACACTACTCTAATGCAAGCGGTATAGAGAAGAATAGGCGATATCTGGTGATCAAGGGGGGGGCTTGCTGGTTGCTCCGGCAAGAGAGAGGGTCGTCAACTCCGTAGGTCGAACTGGCGACAGCGGCGTCGGTCTCGTAGTCTACCGGAGAGAAGAGGGGGGAGAAACAATGAATACCATGCAAACAGATGCATATCGATGCATGACATGACAAGTAACCGTGCTAGGTGTGCCCAATCGCGGTAGTAGGTGGTAACGACGAATGGGGGGAAACATCCGGGAAAGTATCCCCGGGGTTCCGCGTTCTCGGGCAGAGGTACCGGAGGGGGAAGGTTGCGTGTTCGATATGTTAGGGATGTGTGGCGGACGAACGGGTTGCGTATCCTGGTTCGTCTCGTCGTTTTGAGCAACTTTCATGTAGAAAGTATTTTCATCCGAGTTACAGATTAAAAGATATGATTTTCTAAAGATTTTATTAATTTATGAAATTTAATTAATTATTTAATTAATTCGAAAATGAATTAATGGCATCAGGATGATGTCATGCTGACATCAGCAGTCAACAGAGTTGATCGTCAACTGACGATGGGTCCCACTGGTTAGTGACACATTTTATTTAAACAGATTAATTAAATTAATCAAAATTAATTAGGGGGTGGGCCCCACTGTCATACTAATTAATTAACCAATTAACAGTAGTTAATTAGGTTAATTAATCATCAGGATAATTAACCCTAATTAGTTAATTTAATCAGAATTAATTAAGTTAATTAATTAATTATTTATTTTTATTATTTATTATCATATTATATATATTTATTATTTTTTATTATTTTTTATTATTAAAACGTTCTCTGGGCGGGGCCCATGTGTCATAGGGCCATAGGGGCCTTAACGGCGCTGAGTTAACGAGGCCACGCAGGCGGCAGGCACGAGGCGTGCACGCCCGAGTGGGACGAGGCCACCGGGCGCCCAACCGTGAAGAGGCGGGCGTCGGACGCCGGTGAGGCCACGTCGAGGCGGGGCCGTGGCGAAGCGATCGCGAAGGAGGACGCTGGCCGTGGATGGTGCGGCCGGACCGAGCGGCGGCGAGGCGGAGACGGCGCTTGAGCAAGGCGGGAGGCGAGAAGTAGGGCGCCACGGGCCGGGCGCGGTGACCAACGGCGACGGCGCAAGACGGGCACGGAAGCGTCTGCAACAAGACGGTAGCGCGCTGATGTGCGTTCGAACGCAGGCAGCGCGGCGTGGGCGCCGCAAAGATGGGGAATAGGACCGGTAGGCAAGGCGTGGTGCGGCGTGAGGGCGGCGGAGCTTGAGCTCCGCACGCGGCGCTGGGGGGGAGACGGTGCGTGACAGAGAAGGGAAAGGAGGGAGCTCACGTCGGGGAGTAGGGCACGGGGCAGCGGGGGGGCGAGGGGGGTGTCGGGGACGACGGCGGAGAGGGTGCAGGCCGGTGGGGAAGGGCGCCGGTGAGGTCCGGTGGGAAGGGGGCGATGGCGTCAAGGGCGATTTAGGCCTGGCAAGGCGGCGTCGAGCCCGATCCGATCTGGATAGGGGCAAGGGGGCGCGTCGTGGGGGGGGGAGAGTGGGTGGTGGCAGGTTAGGGTTTGGGGGAGGGAGTGGATAAGGATGGGGTAGTGGGCTGGCCGGCTCGGCCTGGTGGGCGAATGGGCCGGCCCGCTGGGTCGGCTGGCCCGGGGGGTTCTTTTCCTTTTCTTCTTTTAGTATTAGTTTTCTCTTTTGTATTTTCTTTCTTTTATTTATTTTCTTTTCTGTTTTAAATTATTTTAAATTACTTAGGCATTTTATAAAAATAGGTTTGTTGCACCATAATTACCTTTGTAATATTTAGTACAAACCAAACATTTTTATTTTAAGGTTTCAAAACTTTAATTGTTTGACTTGATTTTAAATTTGAAATTTTGAACAGGATTTGAATCATCGCAAGCTTAACAACAGTAAACGTGGTGACGTGGCATCATTAGTGGAGGGTTACTGTAGCGTAACTATCCGGGCGTCACAACCCCAGACGATTACCCCCTGAGTATTCTATCGTAGCCGAGCTACCCCTTACCTATTCGTAAGCACGAAGGAACCCCCGAAGAAAGGATGACGACTTCACCATGATGACCTGAAGCAAAGAAATGAAGACGTCAATGTAATGGATCGACCTCTTCGAGGAGAGCAACCAAGGCCGAGAAGATCCGTTAGAATTTCGTAACTAGACCTCCCCCCCCCTTCTCTACCTCTTAAATCTCGGGACGAGATTTGTGACGCCCGGATAATCAAGCTACAGTAACCTCTACTAATGCTGCCATGTCACCTCGATTTACTGTTGCTAATCTCGCTTTAGTGCGAAAACCGATTCAAATTCAAATTCAAAATAGAGACAAACAACCAAAGTTTTCAAACATTAAAACAAAAATGTTCGGGATGTGACTTAATTAAGTTTACTAAATTAGGTACAACCTATGTATTTTTACAAAACTAAAATGTTAGGTAAATAAAGAGAAAACAAAAAAGGAAATAAATAAAATAAAGCAAGAGAGAAACTAAACAAAAACAACAACACAAACCACTGGGCCAACTGGTGGCCCAAGAGGCTGACCAATGGGCAAAGGCCCAACCGCCAGGCCCAACCGCCACCCACTCACCTTATCCCCCACTCCCCACCAAACCCTAGATCGAACCCCCACTCCCCAAGCCCCCCCACTCCCTCTCGCTCCCATCCCCCGATCCAGGCTGGATCGGGCCTAACTCAAATCACCTCGCCCGATTGCGGCCCACATCGCCGGCGTCACTTGGCTGCTGACGCCTCGCCTTCTCCCCGTCGCCCGCCTCATTGGGCGCTTGCCGCCTCGGCCGACGCCCCTCGCCTCGGGCCGTTGTCCACATGTCGCCTCGCCGGCGCCGCTGACCAGCCACCTTATCCGCGTCGTGCTCGCCGCCCCGACGCCGACTCGCCGTCGCCCCGCAGCTTTGGCCCTCCCCGAGCACTCTCATGCACCTCTACAGGGCCCGGTGAGGCCCCCATCCTTCGTCCTCCCCCTCTCGTTCCCACCCTCGAGCTCACCACACCCGCAACATCCCGCGTCATCATCACCTCAACCGGCCATCGCGCCCCCACCCGTGGTCACCGCGCTCACCCCGTCCTTGTCCTGGCGCGCCCGCACTCCCTTGGGTGTGTGCTGTGTGCGTGCTCACGACGCCGTGGTCGCCGTTCCCGCGCCCCCTCAAGGCCCGTGGTGCCCCGGCAACCTCCCCGCCCGGCGGCGCGCCGTCTCGCGTCACCGTGGCCATTGCCACTAGCCGGGTTCGCCGCCCCGCGCGCCTCCTGGTCGTGAACTCGCTCGGGTTGCGCCCCGCTCCCCTGTGCCCGTAACACGTCTGCTCTCTAAGCCCCCCCTGCCCAATGACAAGTGGGGCCCGCCCTATGAACGTTTAAAAAAAAGAACAACAAAATAAAGTTAAAATAAACAAATTATTAATTAATTAAATTAGTTAATTAATTCCGTTAAATAAAACTGATTAAGTTTAGTTAAGCTAATTAACTACTTAATCTAACTAATCTGAATTAGGACTAAAAGTGAATGGCATGCGGGTCCCCTGGCCCACTTTGACCAGTCAACTGGGACTGTTGACTGCTGACTCAACAGTTAACGGGTCCCATCTGTCATACACATGAACTAATCTTTGGGTACACTTTCGTGTACCCATAGCAGTTTCTGTATTTAATATTTTAAAGTAAATTAAATCAGGAAATTAGAAAATCATTTAAAAACTTTGAAAATTCATATAAAATAAACGTAACTTGGATGGAAAAACTTTGTACCTGAAGGTTGCTCAGAACGACGAGACAAATCCGGATACGCAGACCGCTTATCAGCCACACGTCCCTAGCATAGCGAACACACAACTTTCCCCCTCCGGTTCACCTCTCCAAAAACGCGAAACACCGGGGATACTTTCCCGGATGTTTCCCCTTTCGTCGGTACCACCTATCCCTACGTTAGGTCACCCCTATCACAACGTATTGCCGCGTCTTGCTTTGTGTTACATTTGATTGCTCTGTTATTTATTGTGTTACCCCTCCGTTACTTCTTTCCGGTGGCTCCGAGACCGTTGCCGATACCCCCGTGATCAGCTACATCGTCGACGACCCCTTCTTCTTGCCAGAGCAACCAGGCAAGCCCCCCTCCCTTGATCACCAGATATCGCGTATTCTTCTCTATACTGCTTGCATTTGAGTAGTGTAGCATGTTACTGCTTTCCGTTATTCCTATCCTGATGCATAGCATGTCCTTGCTACTACTGTTGTTACCTTTACCTGCAATCCTACATGCTTAGTATAGGATGCTAGGATTCCATCTGTGGCCCTACATTTTTGTAAAATGCGCCTTGCTATACTATCGGGCCGTGATCACTCGGGAGGTGATCACGGTATATACTACATACTTTATACATGATACATGTGGTGACTAAAGTCGGGTCGGCTCGTGGAGCACCCACGAGTGATTCACGGATTGGGGGCTGAAAGGACCTTTGTCCCAACGGCCCTCTGAGTGGATCTTTGTGGCGGAGCAACAGGGCAGGTTGAGACCACCTAGGAGAGAGGTGGGCTTGGCCCTGTTCGGCGTTCGCGGTTACTTAACATGCTTAACGAGATCTTGGTATTTGATCTGAGTAGGGCCGTTGACCTTATATGCACTAACCGCCACGTGGGACAAGATATGGGCAACCGGCGTCGTGGTATCAGCCGAAGCATTTCGTGACGTCAGCGACTGAGCGGCGCGCGCCGGATTGGACCGGAACCCCTGCTAGGCTAGGTCTGGTTCCGGCCGCCCTCGCAACGTGCAGGTGTGCTAAGGGTGACGGGCCCATACCCCTGTGCGCTTAGGTTTAGACGGGCGTGCTGACCTCTCTGTTGTGCCTAGGTGGGGCTACGACGTGTTGATCTTCCGAGGCCGGGCATGACCCAGAAAGTGTGTCCGCCAAATGGGATCGAGCGTGTCGGGTAATGTGGTGCACCCTCAGGAAGTTTATCTATTCGAATAGCCGTGATCTTCGATAACAGGGGCGACTTGGAGTTGTACCTTGACCTTATGACAACTAGAACCGGATACTTAATAAAACACACCCTTCCAAGTGCCAGATACAACCCGGCGATCGCTCTCTAACAGGGCGACGAGGAGGGGATTGCCGGGTAGGATTATGCTATGCGATGCTAATTGGAGGACTTCAATCTACTCTCTTCTACATGCTGCAAGACGGAGGCGACCAGAAGCGTAGTCTTCGATAAGACTAGCTATCCCCCCACTTATTCTAGCATTCTGCAGTTCAGTCCATCGATATGCCCCTTTACACATATACCCATGCATATGTAGTGTTGCTCCTTGCTTGCGAGTACTTTGGATGAGTACTCGCGGTTGCTTTCTCCCCCCCCCCTTTCCCCCTTTTCCTTTCCTTCTGGTTGTCGCAACCACATGTTGGAGACTAGAAGCCAGACGCCACTTCCGGAGGTGCCTACTACTACGTGCAGGCCTCTGACGATGTCCAGGAGTAGTTAGGAGGATCCCAGGCAGGAGGCATGCGCCTCTTTTGATCTGTATCTCAGTTTGTGCTAGCCATCTTATGGCAACTTGTTGAACTTATGTCTGTACTCAGATATTGTTGCTTCCGCTGACTCGTCTATGATCGAGCACTTGTATTCGAGCCCTTGAGGCCCCAAGCTTATATTATGATGCTTGTATGACTTATTTTATTTTTAGAGTTGTGTTGTGATATCTTCCCGTGAGTCCCTGATCTTGATCTTACACGTTTGCGTGTATGATTAGTGTACGATTGAATCGGGGGCGTCACAACGAGGCAGGAGGGTGCGCCCCCACCCTCGTGGGCCCCTCGTAGCTCCACCGACCTATTTCTTATGCCTATATATACTCTTATACCCTGAAAACATCTAGGGGAGCCACGAATCCACTTTTCCACCGCCGCAACCTTCTGTACCCGTGAGATCCCATCTTGTGGCCTTTTCCGGCGATCTGCCGGAGGGGGATTCGATCACGTGGGGCTTCTACATCAACACCATAGCCTCTCTGATGATGTGTGAGTAGTTTACCACAGACCTTAGGGTCCATAGTTATTAGCTAGATGGCTTCTTCTCTCTCTTTGGTTCTCAATACAAAGTTCTCCTCGATGTTCTTGGAGATCTATTCGATGTAATACTTTTGCGGTGTGTTTGCCGAGATCCGATGAATTGTGGGTTTATGATCAAGATTATCTATGAACAATATTTGATTCTTCTCTGAATTCTTATATGCATGATTTGATATCTTTGCAAGTCTCTTCGAATTATCAATTTAGTTTGGCCTACTAGATTGATCTTTCTTGCAATGGGAGAAGTGCTTAGCTTTGGGTTCAATCTTGCGGTGTCCTTTCCCAGTGACAGCAGGGGCAGCAAGGCACGTATTGTATTGTTGCCATCGAGGATAAAAAGATGGGGTTTATATCAGATTGCTTGAGTTTATCCATCTACATCATGTCATCTTGCTTAATACGTTACTCTATTCTTATGAACTTAATACTCTAGATGCATGCTGGATACCGGTCGATGTGTGGAGTAATAGTAGTAGATGCAAAATCGTTTCGGTCTACTTGACACGGACGTGATGTCTATGTTCATGATCATGCCTAGATATTCTCATAACTATGCGCTTTTCTATCAATTTCTCGGCAGTAATTTGTTCACCCACAGTAATATATGCTATATTGAGAGAAGCCACTAGTGAAACCTATGGCCCCCGAGTCTATTTTACATCATATTAGTTTATCGTCAACTTGCCAATTTCTATCGCTGTTTATTTTCCAATCTATACAACAAAAATACCAAAAATATTTGTCTTATTATCTTTATCAGATCTCACTTTTGCAAGTGGTCGTGAAGGGATTGACAACCCCTTTATCGCGTTGGTTGCAAGGTTCTTGATTGTTTGTGCAGGCACTAGGCGATTTGTGTGTAGTCTCCTACTGGATTGATACCTTGGTTCTCAAAAACTGAGGGAAATACTTATGCTACTTTGCTGCATCACCCTTTCCTCTTCAAGGGAAAACCAACGCATGCTCAAGAGGTAGCAGCGCCTCGCCCAAACCGAATTGGACTAGGGTTGGGGGCAGCGGCCCCCCCTTTCCTTCTCTCATCCTCTTCCTTCCCTCCTTATCCTACTAGGAATAGGAAAGAGGAGGGGAATCCTACTTGGACTGGGGAGTCCTAGTAGGATTCCCCACACCTGGCGTGCCCCCTTAGGGCCGGCCACCTCTTCCCTCCCCTCCTATATATACGTGTCCAGGGGGCACCCCATAGACACACAAGTTGATCTTTTAGCCGTGTGCGGTGCCCCCCTCCATAGTTACACACCTCGGTCATATCGTCGTAGTGCTTAGGCGAAGCCCTCTACCGGTAACTTCATCATCTCCGTCACCACGCCATCGTGCTGACGAAACTCTCCCTTGGCCTCAACTGGATCAGGAGTTCGAGGGACTTCACCGAGCTGAACGCGTGCTGATCGCGGAGGTGTTGTACGTTCGGTACTTGGATTGGTTGGATCGCGAAGACGTTCGACTACATCAACCGCGTTACTAAACACTTCCGCTTTCGGTTTACGAGGGTACGTGGACACACTCTCCCCTCTTGTTGCTATGCTTCTCCTAGATAGATCTTGCGTGATTGTAGGCAAATTTTTTGAAATACTACGTTCCCCAACAGTGGCATCCGAGCCAGGTCTATGCGTAGATGTTATAGGCACGAGTAGAAAACAAAGAGTTGTGGGCGATAATAGTCATACTTCTTACCAGCATGTCATACTTTGATTCCGCTGTATTGTTGGATGAAGCGGCCCAGACCGACATTACATGACTGCGTTCATGAGACTGGTTCTACCACCGTGCTTCGCACACAGGTGGCTAGTGGGTGTTTGTTTCTCCAGCTTTAGTTGAATCGAGTTTGACTACGCCCGGTCCTTGTTGAAGGTTAAAACAACACACTTGATGAAAAATCGTTGTGGTTTTGATGCGTAGGTAAGAACAGTTCTTGCTAGAAGCCCGTAGCAACCACGTAAAATTTGCAACAACAAAGTAGAGGACGTCTAACTTGTGTTTGCAGGGCTTGCTGTGATGTGATATGGTCAAGATGCGATGAGATATAAATTGTTGTTCGATATGATCATGTTTTGTAACAGTTATCGGCAACTGGCAGGAGCCATATGGTTGTCGCTTTATTGTATGAAATGCATTGCCATGTAATTGCTTTACTTTATCACTAAGCGTTAGCAATAATCGTAGAAGCAATAGTTGGCGAGACGACAACGATGCTTCGATGGAGATCAAGGTGTCAAGCCGGTGACGATGGTGATCATGTTGGTGCTTTGGAGATGGAGATCAAAGGCACAAGATGATGATGCCATATCATATCACTTATTTTATTGCATGTGATGTTTATCTTTTTATGCATCTTATTTTGATTAGTACGGCGGTAGCATTATAAGATGATCTCTCACTCAATTTCAAGGTATAAGTGTTCTCCCTGAGTATGCACCATTGCGACAGTTTGTCGTGCCGAGACATCACATGATGATTGGGTATGATAAGCTCTACATTCACATACAACGGGTGCAAGCCAGTTTTGCACAGGCAGAATACTCGGGTTAAACTTGACGAGCCTAGCATATGCATATATGGCCTCGGAACACTGAGACCAAAAGGCCGAGCGTGAATCATATAGTAGATATGATCAACATATTGATGTTCACCATTGAAAACTACTTCATCTCACGTGATGATCGGACATGGTTTAGTTGATATGGATCACGTGATCATTTAGATAACTAGAGGGATGTCTATCTAAGTGGGAGTTCTTAAGTAATATGCTTAATTGAACTTTAATTTATCATGAACTTAGTCCTGGTAGTTTTTGCATATCTATGTTGTAGATCAATAAGCTCGCGTATAGCTTCCTCGTTTATTTTTTGATATGTTCCTAGAGAAAAATAAGTTGAAAGATGATAGTAGCAATGATGCGGACTAGGTCCGTGATCTGAGGATTATCCTCATTGCTGCACAGAAGAATTATGTCCTTGATGCACCGCTAGGTGACGGACCTATTGCAGGAGCAGATGCAGACGTTATGAACATTTGGCAAAGCTCGGTATGATGACTACTTGATAGTTTAGTGCACCATGCTTTACGGCTTAGAACCGGGACTTCAAAAACGTTTTGAACACCACAGAACATATAAGATGTTCCATGAGCTGAAATTTGTATTTCAGACTCATGCCCGAGTCGAGAGGTTTGAGAACCCTGACAAGTATTTTGCCTACAAGATGGAGGAGAATAGCTCAACCAACGAGCATGTGCTCAGAATGTCTGAGTACTACAATCGCTTGAATCGAGTGAGAGTTAACCTTCCAGATAAGATAGTGATTGACAGAGTTCTCTAGTCACTATCATCAAGTTACTAGAACTTCGTGATGAACTATAATATGTAAGGGATGACGAAAATGATTGCCAAGCTCTTCATGATGCTGAAATCAGCGAAGGTAGAAATCAAGGAAAGCATCAAGTGTTGATGGTTGACAAGACCACTAGTTTCAAGTAAAAGGGCAAAGGAAAGAAAGGGAACTTCAAGAAGAATGACAAGCAAGTTGCCACTCCCATGAAGAAGCCCAAAGATAGACCCAAGCCTGAAATTGAGTGCTTCTACTGCAAAGGAAATGGTCACTGGAAGGGGAACTGCCCTATATACTTGGCGGGTAAGAAGGATGGCAAAGTGAACAAAGGTATATTTTATATACATGTTATTGATGTGTACTTTACTAGTGTTTAGCAACCCCTCTGTATTTGATACTGGTTCAGTTACTAAGAGTAGTAACTCGAAACGGGAGTTGCAAAATAAACATAGACTAGTTAAGGGCGAGGTGATGATGTGAGTTGGAAGTGATTCCAAGGTTGATAAGATCACCATCGCACACTCCCTTTACCTTTGGGATTAGTATTGAACCTAAAATAAATGTTATTTGGTGTTTGCGTTGAGCATGAATACGATTGGATCATGTTTAGTGCAATACGATTATTCATTTAAGTAAAAGAATAATTGTTGTTCTATTTACATGAATAAAACCTTCTATGGTCATACACTCAATATAAATGGTTTATTGAATCTCAATCGTAGTGATACACATATTCATAATATAGAAGCCAAAAGATGCAAAGTTAATAATGATAGTGCGACTTATATGTGGCACTGCTGTTTAGGTCATATTGGTGTAAAGCGCATGAAGAAACTCCATGCTGATGGAATTTTGGAATCACTTGGTTATGAATCACTTGTTGCTTGCGAACCATGCCTCATGGGCAAGATGACTACGACTCCGTTCTCCGGAACAACGGAGCGAGCAACTGACTTATTGGAAATAATACATACTAATGTATGCGACTCGATGAGTGTTGAGGCTCATGACGGGTATCGGCATTTTCTAACCTTCACAGATGATTTGAGCAGATATGGGTATATCTACTTGATGAAACATAAGTCTGAAACATTTGAAAAGTTCAAAGTGGAAAATCATCGTAACAAGAAAATAAACTTTCTATGATCTGATCTTGGAGGTGAATATTTGAGTTACGAGTTTGCTCTTCATTTGAAACAATGTGGAATAGTTTCGCAACTCGCGCCACCTAAAACACCACAGCGTAATGGTGTGTCCGAACGTTGTAATCGTACTTTATTAGATATGGCACGATCTATGATGTCTCTTACTGATTTACCGCTATCATTTTGGGGTTATGCTTTAGAGACGGCTACATTCACGTTAAATAGGGAACCATCTAAATCCGTTGAGATGACACCATATGAACTGTGGTTTCGGAAGAAACCCAAGTTGTCGTTTCTTAAAGTTTGGGGCTGCAATGCTTATGTGAAAAAGCTTCAACCTGATAAGCTCGAACACAAATCGGAGAAATGTGTCTTTATAGGATACCCAAAGGAGACAGTTGGGTACACCTTCTATCGCAGATCCGAAGGCAAGATATTCGTTGCTAAGAATGGATCCTTTCTAGAGAAGGAGTTTCTCTCAAAAGAAGTGAGTGGGAGAAAAGTAGAACTTGATGAGGTAATTGTACCTGCTCCCTTATTGGAAAGTAGTTCATCACAAAAATCAGTTCCAGTGATTCCTACACCAATTAGTGAGGAAGCTAATGATGATGATCATGAAACTTAAGATCGAGTTACTACTGAACCTCGTAGGTCAACCAGAGTACGGTCCACACCAGAGTGGTATGGTAATCCTGTTTTGGAAGTCATGTTACTAGACCATGATGAACCTACGAACTATGAGGAAGTGATGATGAGCCCAGATTCCGCGAAATGGCTTGAGGCCATGAAATCTAAGATGGGATCCATGTATGAGAACAAAGTATGGACTTTAATTGACTTGCCCGATGATCAGCGAGCCATTGAGAATAAATGGATATTCAAGAGGAAGACGGACGCTGATAGTAGTGTTACTATCTACAAAGCTCAAATTGTCGCAAAAAGTTTTCGACAAGTTTAAGGTGTTGACTATGATAAGATTTTCTCACTCGTAGGATGCTTACGTCTGTCCGAATCATGTTAGCAATTGCCACATTTTATGAAATCTGGCAAATGGATGTCAAAACTACATTCCTTAATGGATTTCTTAAAGAAGAGTTGTATATGATGCAACAAGAAGGCTTTGTCAATCCTAAAGGTGCTAGCAAAGTGTGCAGCGATCCATCTATGGACTGGTACAAGCATCTCAGAGTTGGAATATACTCTTTGATAAGTTGATCAAAGCATATAGTTTTATACAGACTTGCGGTGAAGCCTGTATTTACAAGAAAGTGAGTAGGAGCACTACAGCCTTTCTGATAAGTATATGTGAATGGCATATTGTTGAATGGAAATGATATAGAATTTTCTGGAAAGCATAAAGGAGTGTTTAAAAGGAGTTTTTCAAAGAAAGACATCAATGAAGATGCTTACATATTGGGCATCAAGATCTATAGAGATAGACCAAGACGCTTGATAAGATTTTTCAATGAGTACATACCTTGACAAGATTTTTGAAGTAGTTCAAAATGGAACAGTCAAAGAAGGAGTTCTTGCCTCAGACAGTAACGTGTAAAGTTGAGTAAGACTCAAAACACGACCACGGCAGAAAATAGAAAGAGAATGAAAGCCATTCCCTATGCCTCAGCCATAGGTTTTATAAAGTATGCTATGCTATGTACCAAACCTTTTGGGTACCTTTCCATGAGCTTGGCAAGGGGGTACGATATTGATCCAGGAGTGGATCACTTGACAGCGGTCAAAATTATCCTTAGAAGACTAAGGAGATATTTCTCTGTTATGGAGGTGATAAAGAGTTCGTCGTAAAGAGTTATGGTGACGCAAGCTTTTACACTGATCTGGATGACTCTGAGTGTGAATCTTGATACATATTGAAAGTGGGAGCAATTAGCTAGAGTAGCTCCATGCAGAGCATTGTAGACATAGAAAATTTGCAAAATACATACGGCTCTGAATGTGACAGACCCATTGACTAAGCTTCTGTCACAAGCAAAAAATGATCATACCTTAGTACTCTTTGGGTGTTAATCACATAGAGATGTGAACTAGATTATTGACTCTAGTAAAACCCTTTGGGTATTAGTCAAATGGTGATGTGAACTATTGGTGTTAAGTCACATGGTGATGTGAACTAGATTATTAACTCTAGTGCAAGTGGGAGACTGAAGGAAATATGCCCTAGAGGCAATAATAAAGTTGTTATTTATATTTCCTTATATCATGATAAATGTTTATTATTCATGCTAGAATTGTATTAACCGGAAACTTAGTACATGTGTGAATACATAGACAAAACAGAGTGTCCCTAGTATGCCTCTACTTGACTAGTTCGTTAATCAAAGATGGTTGTGTTTCCCAACCATAGACATGTGTTGTCATTTGATGAACGGGATCACATCATTAGAGAATGATGTGATGGACAAGACCCGTCCATTAGCTTAGCGTTATGATCGTTGAGTTTTATTGCTATTTCTTTCTTCATGACTTATACATGTTCCTCTGACTATGAGATCATGCAACTCCCGAACACTAGAGGAACACCTTGTGTGCTATCAAACGTCACAACGTAACTCGGTGATTATAAAAATTCTCTACAGGTGTCTCCGAAGGTGTTTGTTGGGTTGGCATAGATCGAGATTAGGATTTGTCACTCCGTGTATCGGAGAGGTATCTCTAGGCCCTCTCGGTAATGCACATCACTATAAGCCTTGCAAGCAATGTGACTAATGAGTTAGTTGCGGGATGATGCATTACGTAACGAGTAAAGAGAATTGCCGGTAACGAGATTGAACTAGGTATGATGATACCGACAATCGAATCTCAGGCAAGTAACATACCGATGACAAAGGGAACAATGTATGTTGTTATGCGGTTTGACCGATAAAGATCTTCAAAGAATACGTAGGAGCCAATATGAGCATCCAGGTTCCGCCATTGGTTATTGACCGAAGATGTGTCTCGGTCATGTCTACATAGTTCTCGAACCCGTAGGGTCCGCACGCTTAACGTTCGATGACGATTTGTATTATCAGTTATGTGATTTGATGACCGAAGCTTGTTCAGAGTCCCGGATGAGATCATCATGCAACGAGGAGTCTTGAAATGGTCGAGACATAAAGGTTCACCTATTGCAAGGTTACATTCGGACACCGGAATGGTTCGGGTCGTTTCGCAGTACCGGGGGTTACCGGACCCCCCCCCCCACGGGAAGTTATTGGGCCTCATGGGCCTAGTGGTGGAAGAGAGGAGGCCGGCTAGGGAGTGGCGCGCTGATACATCCATTTTGCATCATGATTTTATATCGATATTTATTGCATTATGGGCTGTTATTACACGTTATATCACAATACTTATGCCTATTCTCTCTTATTTTACAAGGTTTACATGAAGAGGGAGAATGCCGGCAGCTGGAAATCTGGGCTGGTAAAGGAGCACATATTAGAGACCTATTCTGCACAGCTCCAAAAGTCCTGAAACTTCACGGAAGTTCTTTTTGGAATCAATAAAAAATACTGGCGAAAGAATACACCAGAGGGGGCCCACACCCTGGCCACGAGGGTGGGGGCGCGCCCTACCCCCTGGGTGCGCCCCCTGCCTCGTGGGCCCCCTGGCAGGCCTCCGGTGCCCATCTTCTACTATATGAAGTCTTTTACCCTGGAAAAAATCATAAGCAAGCTTTCGGGAAGAAACTCTGCCGCCACGAGGCGGAACCTTGGCGGAACCAATCTAGGGCTCCGGCAGAGCTGTTCTGCCGGGGAAACTTCCCTCCGGGAGGGGGAAATCATCGCCATCGTCATCACCAACGATCCTCTCATCGGGAGGGGTCAATCTTCATCAACATCTTCACCCAGCACCATCTCCTATCAAACCCTAGTTCATCTCTTGTATCCAATCTTTGTCCCAAAGCCTCGATTGGTACTGTGGGGTTTCTAGTAGTGTTGATTACTCCTTGTAGTTGATGCTGGTTGGTTTATTTGGTGGAAGATCGTATGTTCAGATCCTTTATGCATATTAATACCCCTCTTATTATGAACAGGAATATGATTTGTGAGTAGTTACGTTTGTTCCTGAGGGACATGGGAGAAGTCTTGCTATAAGTAGTCATGTGAATTTGGTATTCGTTCGATATTTTTATGAGATGTATGTTGTCTCTCCTCTAGTGGTGTTATATGAACGTTGACTACATGACACTTCACCATTATTTGGGCCTGGAGGAAGGCATTGGGAAGTAATAAGTAGATGATGGGTTGCTAGAGTGACAGAAGCTTAAACCCTAGTTTATGTGTTTCTTCGTAAGGGGCTGATTTGGATCCACATGTTTCATGCTATGGTTAGGTTTACCTTAATACTTATTTTGTAGTTGCGGATAGGGGTTAATCATAAGTGGGATGCTTGTCCAAGAAAGGACATCACCCAAGCACCGGTCCGCCCACATACCAAATTATCAAAGTAACGAACGCGAATCATATGAGCGTGATGAAAACTAGCTTGACGATAATTCCCATGTGTCCTCGGGAGCGTTTTTCTCTATATAAGAGTTTGTCCAGGCTTGTCCTTTTCTACAAAAAGGATTGGGCCATCTTGATGCACCTTATTTACTTTCATTACTTGTTACCCTTACAAATTACCTTATCACAAAACTATCTGTTACCGATAATTTCAGTGCTTGCAGAGAATACCTTACTGAATACCGCTTATCATTTCCTTCTGCTCCTCGTTGGGTTTGACACTCTTACTTATCGGAAGGTACGATAGATCCCCTATACTTGTGGGTCATCAAGACTCTTTTCTGGTGTCGTTGCTGAGGGAGTCCTGGACTAAGGGGTCCTCGGGCGTCCGGCCTGTTATCCATGGGCCAGACTGATGGGCTGTGAAGATACGAAGGCCGGAGAAAATACCCGTGTCCGGATTGGACTCTACTTGGCATGGAAGGCAAGCTAGGCGACCTATTATGAAGATTTCCTCCTATGTAACCGACCTCATGTAACCCTAGATCTCTCTGGTGTCTATATAAACCGGAGAGCATAGTCTGAATAGGACAGATTCATTACCATATTCACATAGACTAGACTCCTAGGGTTAAGCCATTATGATCTCGTGGTAGATCAACTCTTGTAACACTCATATTAATCGAGATCAATCAAGCAGGAAGTAGGGTATTACCTCCATAGAGAGGGCCCGAACCTGGGTAAACATCGTGCCCCCCGTCTCCAATTACCATCGATCCTAGACGCATAGTTCGGGACCCCCTACCCGAGATCCGCCGGTTTTGACACTGACATTGGTGCTTTCATTGAGAGTTCCACTGTGCCATCGACGAAAGGTTTGATGACCCCTTCAATTGTCAATAATGACGTTGTCCTGGGAGGGACCTTCCTCCCCGGACAGGTTTTTGTGTTTGGCGGCTTTGCACTGCGGGCCAACTCGCTTGGCCATCTGGAGTAGATCGATAGTTACGCCCCTGGCCACCAGGTCAGGTTCGGAAGCTTGAACTATGTCACGGATATCCGTGGAGACTTGATCTTCGAGGGATTTGAAACCTCGGCGATCGCTTCCCCTTTCTCCGATGAACATGACTTAAATCTGTCATCAGAGCACACTCAGGAGATGGATCCTGTTGCTGCAACAGCCTCAGTACCGAAGCAGATCATCCCCTTCGAGGCCATAAAGTCCGCGGCGTTGAAGCCGCACAAGGACTCGACATCCTGCAATGTTGGCGTCAATGGAACTCCGGACTCGTCTCCGTCTACATGTTCCGGATCAAGTGCGCCTGCGGACACCGAGCTGGATCAGTTATCGATTTTCGAATTTAGTGCCGCAGACATCTTCCAGCATTCGCCTTTGGTGACGTACTAAATTCTTTGAAGAACTTGTCCCTGGAGGAAGACTCACAGCCGAATTATGTTCGGTTCGAGCTAGAGGCGGACGACGAGGAATTTTGCTTCCCACCCGCCACCCACTTCATAGCCACCGTCGATGACTTAACCGACGTGCTTGACTATGGCTCTGAAGACATCATCGGTATGGACGACGATGCCGACAATGAGCAAGGCCAAGACCCGCCATTCACTGGAGTTGGACGGCCACCTCTTCGTACGATGTATACATGGTTGATACACCCAAAGGATCTGGCGACGACAAAGAAGAGCCAGATAAGAATAAACCTTCTGAGACACAGTCCAAGCGACGGCGCCCCAAACGTCATTCTAAGCCTCGCCGCTCAAAAGATAGCAACACTGGTACCGGAGAAAATAGCATTCCGGGTGACGCCGAAAATAATGAAGACCATGTTGGTGCTGTATCCGAACAGGAGGAACACGACGACATGCAAGACAACCCTGATGAGCGGGCCATAGAAGATGACTCGGGGGACGATGGTTACCGTCCACCCTCCAAAGAGGAGACAAGCCTCGGCAACGAAGATTTCATCGTGCCTGAGGACCCTCCGGAGCAGGAGCGCTTTAAGCTTCAACTCATAGCCACTGCAAGGAGCCTGAAAAAGAAACAACAACAGCTTCAAGCTGAACAAGATGTGCTTGTCGATAGATGGACTGACGTCCTGACAGCGGAAGAATACGGCCTCAAGCACCCAGCCAAGTGCTACCCGAAGCGCAGACTGCTACCTCAATTCGATGAGGAGGCACCAGAGCACATATCTCCCTCGCGTAATGCAGAATGACCACCACGTGGTCGAGACAAGGTGGCCGACCGGCCACCACACGGTCGGGCAAAGCAGCAACTCAGGCTGAACAGCAGCCTGCCCAACCGCCCTGCAAAAATAAAGACGGAAGAGTTCGGGGTCACACGTATGACCTTCGGTAGACCCTGGACAGTAGAGCAGAACACACAAGATCGATCTATGGATCGCGAGGACGTGCCTCGAGGCATGAAGACGGCTACCTATTCGAACATGACAAACCTAACCACGCCCAGTCCGAATGCCGCAGACGGACTCCATCAGAGCTACGCCGCGACACGGCCCGGTACAGAGGTCCCGCACACCCTCTCTGCTTCATGGACGAGGTACTGGATCACGAATTCCCCGAGGGATTCAAGCCCGTCAATATCGAATCATACGACGGCACAATCGATCCCGTGGTATGGATCGAGGATTTCATTCTCCATATTCATATGGCTCGAGGAGATGACCTCCACGGCATTAAATACCTCCCACTCAAGCTCAAAGGGCCAGCTCGGCACTGGCTTAACAGCCTGCCTGAAAATTCTATCGGCAGCTGGGAGGACTTGGAAGAAGCTTTCCTAGACAACTTCCAAGGAACCTATGTCCGGTCACCAGATGCCGATGACTTAGGCCACATAGTTCAACAACCTGGAGAATCAGCCAGAAAATTCTAGAATAGGTCCCTAACCAAAAAGAACCAGATCGTTGACTGCCCAGATGCCGAGGCCTTGGCAGCCTTCAAACACAGCATCCGGGATGAATGGCTAGCACGCCACCTCGGCCAAGAAAAACCGAAGTCCATGGCAGCCCTCGCACTCATGACCCGCTTTTGTGCAGGAGAGGACAGTTGGCTGGCCCGTAGTAACAACACAGCCAGCGAGACAGACCCCTCGGAGGCCAAGAATAGCACTGGCAAGCTCCGGCGCAATAGACACAAACGCCAAAGCAATGACAACAACACCGATGACGCCACAGTCAACACCGGATTCACTGGCTCCAAGTCCGGCCAGCGGAAGAAGCCCTATAAAAGAAATAATGAAGGACCTTCCAGCCTGGACCACATACTCGACCATCCGTGCCAGATACACGGCACCCCGGACAAGCAAGCCAATCATACCAACATGAATTGTTGGGTTTTCAAGAAGGCTGGCAAGTTAAATGCCAAAAACAAAGAAAAGGGATCACAAAGTGAGGACGAGGACGAAGAGCCCCGGCAGCCAAACACTGAGGGGCAGAAGAAATTTCCCCCTCGAGTCAAAACGGTGAACATGATATACGCTACACACATCCCCAAAAGGGAGCGTAAGCGGGCACTCAGGGACGTCTACACGGTAGAGCGAGTCGCCCCCAAATTCAATCCATGTTCGTCATTTCCAATCACCTTTGATCGTCGAGACCACCCAACCAGCATCCGCCATGGCGGTTCGGCCGCATTGCTCCTCGACCCGATCATCGACGAATTTCACCTAACACGAGTCCTAATGGACGGTGGTAGCAGCCTCAACCTGCTCTATCAAGACACAGTTCGGAAGATGGGCATTGACCCCTCACGAATCAAACCAACAAAGACTACCTTCAAAGGAGTCATACCAGGCGTCGAGGCCCGCTGTACGGGCTCAATCACGCTGGAAGTGGTCTTCGGCTCTCTGGACAATTTCCGAAGCGAGGAGTTAATCTTCGACATCGTACCCTTCCGCATCGGCTAACACGCATTACTCGGACGAATAGCGTTTGCTAGATTCAACACGGTGCCACACTACGCTTACCTGAAACTCAAGATGCCCGATCCAGGCGGCGTCATAACAATCAATGGCAATACAGAACGCTCTCTCTGAACAGAGGAGCACACCGCCGCCCTAGCAGCAGAGGTACATAGCGGCCTTCTCAAGCAGCGGCATAGTGCGGCTGCCGAGCCCCTGGACACCATCAAGAGGTCCCGAACTACACTATAGCAGGACAGCAAGGCTCGTCAAGAGCTCGACTAGCAATTCGGTTTCCGTCCCAGTCCAAATGAAGTGATGGCATTCGTACCACGCGTACATAATTACGCACTCGAGATTCCATGGGCATCGACGGAGGCACAAGCTCAACCAGGATCTACAGTTCGGCTAGACCAACCCCGGATACACCTTTTTCTTTCTGTTTCAGGTTCCCTTTCCCGTGAGCCTGATCACAAGCCCCTTCGAAGGATTGGCATACAAAGGTGACATGCATCATAGGTGTGTAGGGTAACCTCCATACGTTCTTCTTGACGGTATTTTTCCTTCCTTCTCAGGACCCGTACACTGCCCCCTCTTGATTCCGGCATATTACATAGCCCGGGTGCTTATCACGCTATTTGTACAAGATACGCCTTAACGTATCCATTCAGTTATAATGATAAAGATTTGCGGCCCAGTTTTTGTGGTTTTCGCCCCTTACTTCATTTCATTTCGATCTGCTTATTAGCTACATCGGTACTCTTTTGTACGTTTCATATTCGCCAGGGGTTGCTTATCGCCCCACAATAAGGCAACAAAGTTCGAACACTTTTTGTATAAAAGTTCGGCACCCCGAATTTAGCATTATATGCATTGGCTCTAAATCATGTCTTTGGTCAATAGTTGGGTTGCCCGGCTCCTGTGCTTGCTACCCTACGTTCCGCTCTATCGGCTAGGGTAGTAAAGGGAGAACTACTGCGATTGTGCCCTGGCCTTGCCGGATGAGCACCTTAGTAGAGAAAGCCGAAAACTGACTGTCATGATACGGCGAGAGCCGGTCAGCTGTTGGTGGGTTACAAAATCGTTGGATATTTTTTCCGCCTCACGCGAAGGATCGGCACTTCCCGATCAGATGCTGACAGCACCCTGGCTCGGACCAGGGGCTGCGCACTTGCTTAATTATAAAACTCCTATGGCTAAGTGAGGGTGTTGAAGCCGTATAGTCTGATTGCCTTGTTCGTTGCGCTAAACAACTCCTTCAAGGACCATACAATTGGATCACGATTATTTAGATCCCATCCCGAACACCTCCATACTAATTACGTGAGGGCAGAAGCCGACGACTGGCCAACCCTCAGATTGCATATAACACGGCTGCACAGGAGGAAACAATTTAAAGCATAACGAAATTATATTACAAAACAAGCTCTGTCTTTATAATACAAGGCAAAGTCCCAATACGAATGTATTCATTCGAAAATAACGTCCTGCGAACATTGAGCTGCCACAAGTCCAGACCCTTCTATGACATCCGCAAAATATTTCTCGGGTGTGTGGTGCTCCCTTCCTCCGGGCGGCGCTGGCCACTTCAACAGCGTTCATCTTCGCCCACCACATCTTGCAGCGAGCGAAGGCCATACGGGTGCCTTCAATACATGCAGAGCGCTTGACGACGTCCAGCCACGGACAGGCTTCCACTAGTCGCCTCACGAGTCCGAAGTAGCTGCCGGGTATAGCTTCGGCTGGCCATAGCCGGATTATCAAATCCTTCATGGCTAGTTCGGCCACCTGCATGCAGCTCCACCACCTGCTTCAGCTGATCGGTGAAGGACACGAGATGCTCTAGCGTCGCATACTGCGACCAGAATAGCTTCTCCATAGAACCTCCTCCTTCGGCTCGGTAGAACACTACAGTGTCTGATACGCTGCATGGTAGATCCGCAAAAGGTCCTGGGGAACTCCGAACCCGGGTTAGTAAAAGGTACTGCCTCTCCGCATACTTGATTTGCATCTTAAAAGCCTTACCCGCCGTGATCTTCCTGGCCTCCTGGATCTCCTGGATGACGGCACAGGCCTCATTCCGCGGTCTTGGCATACGACGAGCCTTGGTGAGTTCGGCCTCCTGAGCCGACGCATCATTCTCCAAGCTCTCACATTTTTTTCACTGCATCCTGGAGCTCCTGCTGGATTTCCTTGACACGGGCCTCGAGCTTCTTACGGGCGGCTTGCTGCTGGACAACCTTCCCCTTGGCCTCACCCAGGGCCTTCCTCAGGGCCTCGACCTCGGTCGCAGCTCCTGTATACATTTCGACATTACAGTCAATACACAGCGTCTCCGCTTTCCGAACACATAGCAAATACGTTACTTACCTTGCTTCTCTTGCAGCTGCAGTCTAACCTCGCCGAGCTCGTTCTTGGTCCGCTCTAGCCTTTGCTTCAGTTCAGAGACTTCGGCAACATGTGAGGTCGCGGCCAACAGCGACGCCTGCTCATGCACACATATCACGTTAGTCTCCTACACAAGAGGATTGATCCTCTGTCCGGTTCCTCTTACCGAGCACCGGACAGTGTCTCAGGGGCTACTAACTATATGGGGTTTTTTCTCTGTTATTTACCTCGAAACCTGTCAACAAGTTGCTGCAGGCTTCGTTCAGTCCACTCTTGGCGGACTGAACCTTCTTGATCACCGCGCTCATAAGAACACGGTGCTCGTCCATAACGGAGGTGCCTCGTAGCGCCTCCATCAGGTTATCCGGCGCCCCTAGATGGACAGGGACCACCGGAGGAAATGGTGCACCCCCCTCCTTCAAAGGGGGCTGCCCGCCCGACTCCGGAGCCATATGGGTCTCCAGAATCGTATCCGGCCGAGGGCCAAGCTGGATACGGCCCTCTTTTCCAGTCTCCATGGGGATCGTCTCCTCCAGGTGTCCGGCAGTGGAGGCTTCGCCTCGTGGCGCCTCCCGGAAAGCGTCCTGGGTTCCTCCCTGACTCGGATTGGCCCTCTGGGACAGCACCTCGTGTCGTCCCCGGCCCCGGGGGAGTAAGCAGGCGGTGGCGACTGGCTCGCCATCTCCGACGGAGCCAATGAACTTCTAGACGAGGATCGCTGGATTAGGTCGCGGGTCAACCTGCAATGGTACAGTTAACTACATCAAGATAATGAAGAGAAAGGGCTGGATGCGCGCATAAATAAGCCATGTCACTTACGATGCGGCCCGGGGCTTTGTGCGGGGGCGTCGTTCTGGACTACTGTCAACGTCCCACGCGGTGTTGGCTGCCGGAACGCCCTTCCCCTTTTTGGGCGCCTCCGCCTCCAGATGTGCCGGGGCCGCCCTCTTCTTCTTCCTCTCCTCAGGGGGAGGATTGTTTTCTTCCTCCTCCTCCTCTTCCCGCCCATTATCCTCAGGGACAGAGGAATGAGTTTCGTCATCTTCAGATGCCGCTTCAGAAGTACCCTTACGACGGAGGCCGCTCTTGGCCCCATTTGCCTTCTTCTCTGTCGCCTTATACGGCACCGATACTAGCATCTCCGCCAAGCGCGGGACGACTGGTTCTTCGGGCAGTGGAGCCGGACACTGGATCCGCTTCGCCCTCTCCGTCCAGTTCTGAAAGAGTAGTAATAAAAGCTCAGATATCATCCTCGAAACAATTAGGTTGGGGACTCATTCGAAATAACATACCTTGCTGGCGGGGTGTGTACAATCGTGACCACTGTCTGAATCCGTGGCTGATACGTCCATTTTGCATCATGCTTTTATATCTATATTTATTGCATTATGGGCTGTTATTACACATTATGTCACAATACCTATGCCTATTCTCTCTTATTTTACAAGGTTTACATAAGGTGGGAGAATCTTTGGCGGTGGAATTCTGAAATTTGGAAAAGGAGCAAATATTAGAGACCTATTCTGCACAACTCCAAAAGTCTTGTAACTCCATGAAAGTTATTTTTGGAAATAATAAAAAAATATTGAGCAGAAGAAGTATGTCAGAGGGGGCCCCACCTAGCCACGAGGGTCCATTGTTATTAGAGACCTATTCTGCACAACTCCAGGGGGTAGGACGCGCCCCCCTGCCTCGTGGGCCCCCTGTTGGCTCTCCGGTGGCCATCTTCTGCTATATGAGGTCTTTCGTCCGAAGAAAAATCATAAGCAACCTTTCGGGAGGAGACTCCGCCGCCATGAGGCGGAACCTTGGCGAAACCAATCTAGGGCTCCGGCAGAGCTGTTCTGTCGGGGACACTTCCCTCCGGGAGGGGGAAATCATCGCCATAGTCATCACCAACGCTCCTCTCATCGGGAGAGGGCAATCTCCATCAACATCTTCACCACCACCATCTCCTCTCAAAACCCTAGTTCATCTCTTGCATCCAATTCTTGTCTCCAAGTCCGGGATTGGTACTAGTAGGTTGCTAGTAGTGTTGATTACTCCTTGTAGTTGATGCTAGTTGGTTTATTTGATGGAAGATCATATGTTCAGATCCTTTATGCATATTAATAACCCTCTGATTATGAACATGAATATGCTTTGTGAGTACTTACGTTTGTTCCCGAGGACATGGGAGAAGTCTTGCTATTAGTAGTCATGTGAGTTTGGTATTCGTTCGATATTTTGATAAGATGTATGTTATCTAGCCTCTAGTGGTGTTATGTGAACGTCGACTACATAACACTTCACCATTATTTGGGCCTAGAGGAAGGCATTGGGAAGTAATAAATATATGATGGGTTGCTAGAGTGATAGAAGCTTAAACCCTAGTTTATGTGTTGCTTCCTAAGGGGCTGATTTGGATCCATATGTTTCATGCTATGGTTAGGTTTACCTTAATACTTTTGTTGTAGTTGCGGATGCTTGCAATAGAGGTTAATCATAAGTGGGATGCTTGTTCAAGTAAGAACAGCACCCAAGCACCGATCCACCCACATATCAAATTATCAAAGTACCGAACACGAATCATATGAGCGTTGATGAAAACTAGCTTGACGATAATTCCCATGTGTCCTCGGGGCGCTTTCCTTCATATAAGAGTGTGTCCAGGCTTGTCCTTTGCTACAAAAGGATTGGGCCACCTTGCTGCACTTTATTTACTTTTGTTACTTGTTGCTCGTTACAAATTATCCTATCACAAAACTATCTCATTACCACTTATTTCAATTACTTGCAGAGAATACCTTGCTGAAAACCGCTTATCATTTCCTTCTACTCCTCGTTGGGTTCGACACTCTTACTTATCAAAAGGACTACGATAGATCCCCTATACTTGTGGGTCATCAAGACTCTTTTAAAGCGCCGTTGCCGGGAGTGAAGCGCCTTTGGTAGGTGTAATTTGGTAAGAAAAAAATTATATAGTGTGCTGAAATTTCTTGTCACTTGTTACTATGGAAAGTAATCCTCTGAGGGGCTTGTTTGGGGTATCTTCACCCCGACCAATGAAAGCAAAGAGTTTCTCCTCAACCCTACTGAACCTATTGCAAATGAAAATATTCCCTTTGAAGTTCCTTGGGTATGTTAGAAAAACTGCTAGCTAATCCTTTTGTAGGAGATGGAACAAAGCATCCTGATGAGCACCTAATCTATGTGGATGAAGTTTGTGGATTATTTAAGCTTGCAGGTATACCCGATGATGTTGTTAAGAAGAAGGTCTTTCCTTTATCTTTGAAGGAAGATGCATCGACATGGTATAGGCTATGTGATGATACAGGATCATGGAACTATAAACGATTGAAATTGGAATTTCATCAGAAGTTTTATCCTATGCATCTTGTTCATCGTGATCGCAATTATATATTTAATTTTTGGCCTCGCGAAGGAGAAAGAACCGCTCAAGCTTGGGGGAGGCTTAAATCAATGTTATATTCATGCCCCAATCATGAGCTCCCAAGAGAAATAAATCTCCAAAGTTTTTATGCTCAGCTTTCTCATAATAATCAATCCATGCTCGATACTTCTTGTGCTGGCTCTTTTATGATGAAGACTATTGAATTCAAATGGAATTTATTGGATAGAATTAAATGCGACTCTGAAGATTGGGATCTCGACGAAGGTAAGGAGTCAGGTATGACACCTAAGTTTGATTGTGTTAAATCTTTTATGGATACCGATGTTTTCCGTAAATTTAGCACTAAATATGGACTTGACTCTGAGATAGTAGCTTCTTTCTGTGAATCTTTTGCTACTTATGTTGATCTCTCTAAGGAGAAGTGGTTTAAATATCATCCTCCCATGGAAGTAAAAGTAGCTGCACCTACTAAAGTTGAAGAAAAGACTATCACTTATAATGATCCTGTTGTTCCTACCTCTTATGTTGAGAAACCACCTTTCCTTGTTAGAATAAAGGATCGTGCTAAAGCTTCAACTGTGGTTCGTAAAAGCAATATTAGAACGTATACACCTCCTGAGCAAGTTAAAGTTGAACCTAATATTGCTATTGTTAAAGATCTCTTGGCTCATAATATTGATGGGCATGTTATTTATTTCTGCGGTGAAACTGCTAGAATTGCCAAACCTTGTGCTAAAGATAAACATACACCTGTGGTAGGCGTACCTGTTATCTCTATTAAAATAGGAGATCATTGTTATCATGGCTTATGTGATATGGGTGCCAGCGTTAGCGCTATACCTATTGCCTTATACAATGAAATTAAGCATGATATTGCACCTGCTGAGTTAGAAGATATTGATGTCACAATTAAGCTTGCCAATAGAGATACTATATCACCAATGGGAATTGTTAGAGACGTTGAAGTCTTGTGTGGGAAAACTAAATATCCTGCCGATTTTCTTGTTCTTGGTTCCCCACAAGATAGCTTTTGTCCCATTATTTTTGGTAGACCCTTCTTGAACACTGTCAATGCTAGAATAGACTACAAAAGGAGTGTTGTTACCATTGGCTTGGGTGATATGTCTCATGAGTTTAATTTCTCTAAATTTAGTAGACAACACCGTGAAGAAGAATTGCCTAGTAAGGATGAAATTATTGGTCTTGCTTCTATTGTCGTACCTCCTAGTGATCCTTTAGAACAATATTTGCTAGACCATGAAAATGATATGTTTATGAATGTAAGAAGGGAAATAGATGAAGTACTCTTTAAACAGGAACCTATCCTGAAGCACAATTTGCCTATTGAAATCGTAGGGGATCCTCCTCAACCCAAGGGTGATCCCGTGTTTGAGCTTAAACCATTGCCTGATACTCTTAAATATGCTTATCTTGATGAAAAGAAGATATATCCTATTATTATTAGTGCTAACCTTTCAGAGCATGAAGAAGAGAGATTATTGAAAACTCTGAAGAAGCACCGAGCTGCTATTGGATATACTCTTGATGATCTTAAGGGCATTAGTCCCACACTATGTCAACATAAAATAAATTTGGAAGAAGATGCCAAACCAGTCCGTGATCATCAAGGAAGGCTGAATCCTAAGATGAAAGAAGTGGTAAGAAAAGAAATACTAAAGCTTCTGGAGGCAGGTATAATTTATCTCGTTGCTGATAGTCAGTGGGTAAGTCCTTGTCGGGGTACTAGAGTAGGGGTACCCTAGTATCCCGTACTCGTGCACAGACAGTTGTAGCACCCCGCGGCAGGGTTTGCCTCGTCACCGCCAAGATCCTCCGTGGCTCCTTTGGAGCCATTCAAGAACAAAGTATTTGATTAAGGAGACAAGGCCCCAGCAAGAGGAGCTTGTCGGGAAGGCCACTCCAGGCATGCAGAAGACAAGGCCCCGGCAAGAGGAGCTTGCCGGGAAGGCTCGGAGCGCGACAAGCCTCCGGACGCGGCAAGGATTCGGCCGCGGCAAGGCGCTTGCCGCGGCAAGCAACCTCTCTCCATCTCCGCTTCAGCTCATCCAGCAATGTGTCGCCACGGGACCATTCCGTGCGCGCGTGTCAAGAGGCTGTGCAGCCAGCGGAGAGCAGCGATAAGCGGCGCTGACAAGCTTGCCATAGTGGCGAGCGGAGGCGCACCTGACGGTCTCTGTTGCCTTTGTTGGGGCGACAACGACGGGCATTTATTGCTTTTGTCCCTTGCCGTCGAGTTAGGTATTTTGCCTTTGTACCTTCGCTCGGTAGGTGTACCAACTCTTGTTTTACATTTGTACCCTCATCTATGTTGCCACCTATCGGAGACCCCTTGAGCATATAAAAGGAGGCCCATGTGCAGCGTAGAGGGGTTGATTCGTTCGACTCACTCGAGACCCGGATACACTCACGCTTAGGTTTTGTAGCTCTCATCGCTCCCTAGCAAGAACACAATACATCGGACAAGCAGCGGTAGGAGTTTTATCTCTCCGGAGAGCTCGAAGCTGGGTAAACTGCTCGTGTGCCTCGCCTCAATCCGCTCTTCGTGCGATCTCCGCCCCCTCCGAACCACAAAGGGGCTTGGTCCGCCCGGCCCCATAGGTGTTCGTCAGTGCGATCAGCCTCCCGACATCTTTGGCGCGCCCGGTAGAAGCGTCGAGGCCGTGTGAATCTGATCCGACGTTCACACGAGCGGCGTCCTCAACATCTTCCTCAACATGCCACCGAACAAGAAGGCTTGGCGGCAGCGAGCCCGTCGCGTCGTACCCACCCTCAACGCAGCAAGCGGGTGGTGGGACAGACGCTGGCGGAGGAACGGCGCCCGGCGAAGGTGTTCGCGACGTTGCCAAGTCCAAGGACAAGGCCCCGCAAACCTTGGCGTCCGTGCATCCCCGCGCCCATCTCAGAGGCAGCGGGACCAACAATGTCATGGCGTTCACAACGCCATACGTTCGATTGGATCGAGACCCTCAAGACCAGCATGCGTGCCAACATGTCAGCACGAGTGAGACTCTGATCGCCGGACGGGTGCTGCTCCTTCTAACGTGGTTAGAAGTCCGAGCATATCCGCTCCTCGCACCGCTCGCCAATGCCACCCACTACTCCAGAAGCTGCTGGCGAGAGCTCACCGCTGCTCGCTACCCTCCAACGCGGCCGACAAGGTCGACGAGTGGAGGGCCACTATCGAGCCTCATCGGCTTTGCCAACGGCGACGCTTCTGCGGCAACCAACGCCATCGTTGCCGCGGCGAGACGACAAGGCACGAGCCGGTGGCGGCAGACTGTCGGAGGTGCAACCACCGTGCACTCTCCGCCACGAAGGCCAAGATCGCCGACTCACCGGATCCACCTCGACAGCGACTCCACGCGTTGTCGGATCCATGAGCTTCGCCGCGATCAGCGCCAAGATTCTTCATGAGCGACAACAAGAGGACGCTCGAACTGGCATCGGCGCCGGAGAGAAGCGCGACGTCAGTCCGACAAGTGCGATGGGCCTTACATTGACATGCTGCGCCCGGAGGAGCCAGGCGACTTGCCGTCTGTGTAGGTTGCCCTGCGTTCACTCGTGAGCTGCGGCAAGTCCGAAGGGCCCAGCCGGAAAAACTTTAAACCAGACGTCTTTGGAGAAGTATGATGGCGGGGCGCATCCGTCGGAGTTCCTCAGCATCTACACCATCACGGTGCAGGCTGCGGGGACGGGACGACAAGATCCTCGCCAACTACTTCCGCTCATGCTCAAGCCCAACGTCGATCTTGGCTCATGCACTTGCCGAACAGCTCCATATCCTCTTGGGCAGATCTGTGCCATCGCTTTGTTGGTGCCTTCACAGGTGGCCACAAGCCTCATGGCCAAGAAAGTGACCTTCATCTGCTCGCCCAGAAGGAAGGAGAGTCCCTGCGCAAGTTCATTCAGAGATTCAGCCGTGTGCACTACAACATCCCAGACGTCCACCCTGTCGCGGTGATCAGCGCATTTCATCAGAATGTGCGGAACCGCAGGATGAGGGAGGAGATGGCGATGTGCAAAGTCAAGGACGTCGATGAGCTGTACGCCTTGGCCGACAAGTGTCGCAGCGCCGAGGAAGGAGGAGACTCCTGAGGAGAGAATGCGGAAGCAGGATCTGACAGTGAGGACACCGCCCCGGCAAAGAAGGGCCGGCGGCGAGGCAACAGGAATAAGAAAGGTAGAGAAGTGCTAGCTGTTGAGCAGTCCGTCAATGGAGGTGGCGACAAGAACGCCAAGGATGGTGGCTCCGGCAAGGAGGTTGCCGCTGACGCCAACCACCAGTCGATGGCAGCCGCCGACAAGCAGGACAGCTCCGGCAAGTAGTACTGCAAGATCCACCACACCAAGGGCCACGACCTCCAGAGCTGCAAGAAGGTCGAGCAGCTTGTCGAACAACAGAGAGCTGAGTACGAGCGGCGCGACAAGGAGAAGGCCCAGGAAGGTGCTGGGGGAGCAAGCAGGAAATGTCCCGGCCGGGGAGGACGCCGCGGCAAGGCCAAGCAGCGGCAAGGAGACAGACCTCCCATGGGCGCGACAAGGATGAAGATGATGGCGACGGCGAAGATATGGAAGGCGACGGCGCTGATGAGCGGGAGTTTGAGAAGCCACAGAGGTCCTCTGCGTTGTGGAGGTGCTTCCTGCATACCTCCCACCGCCAACTCAAGCAATGGATGCGGGAGGTCAATGCGGCGGAACCATCCGTGAGAGTCACGAAGTCTCTGAAGTGGTCCAGACGCCTATCATTTTTGATATTGAGGACCACCCTGGTCGCATAATCGCGGTCGGGTGCTTGCCGATGTTGGTCTCACCAACCATCCGCAACCTCAAGGTCACCAAAATGCTAGTTGTGGCGGGGCGGCTTGAATCTGATCTCCTCCGCGGTGCTCCGAAACTTCAAATCCACGACAGCCGAGCTCGAAGAGACCGGCACTTTCCAAGGAATCAATCCGGGACGGAGCAAGCGAAGGGAAGATTACGTTGCGGTAACATTTGGCGGCGAAGCTGAACTTTAGGACCGAGAGGGTCACATTCGACGTTGCCGATTTCCCATTGCCTTACAATGGGATACTTGGCCGTCGGCACTCACCAAGTTCATGGCAGCCTCTCCACGCCTACAACCTACTCAAGATGCCAGGCCCGATAAGCGTCATCTCTTTCCATGGCGACAAGAAGGATGCCCTTATCTGTGCCGACAAGATCTACC
This sequence comes from Aegilops bicornis, assembly GCA_021605145.1. Taxonomy (NCBI): domain Eukaryota; kingdom Viridiplantae; phylum Streptophyta; class Magnoliopsida; order Poales; family Poaceae; genus Aegilops; species Aegilops bicornis. The sequence goes on from CM038673.1 coordinate 164,385,423, forward strand.
GGGATGCAGCAGCCGCGACAGATTGCCAAACACTTACCGCTGAAGCTCCCGGAGGGAAGAAGACAAAGTCCAAGTCCGGCAAGGGCTCTGATGCTCACTACGGCAAGCGCACCTCTTCGGAGTGCTGCGCTACCGACGCACCATCGAGCTCCACCGGCAAGTGCAAGAAGATGGTGGCTCCGCCAAAGACCAAGAAGGTGCCCGCCAAGGAGGACGACACTGGTGGTACCTTTACCATCAGTGCCTCTCTCGACCCTAAATAGGAAAGGCGCTTCGTTGCTTTCCTGCGGGCGAATGTCGACGTGTTTGCATGGCAACCGTCTGACATCCCCGGTGTTCCCAGGAAAGTGATTGAGCACCGCCTGGCCGTTTGTCCTCATGTGCGGCCCGTCAAGCAAAAAGTCAGGAAGCAAGCAGTGGAGCGCCAAGAATTCATAGCAGAAGAGATCAAGAAACTGGAAGCAGCAGGCCTTGTCAGAAGAGTGCTCCATCCTACGTGGCTAGCCAATCCTGTAGTCGTGTGCAAAGCAAATGGAAAATGGAGACTTTGTATTGACTTCACGGATGTTAATAAAGCTTGTCCCAAAGACCCATTTCCCTTGCCGCGCATTGACGGATTGTTGACTCCACGGGTGGAGGTGATTTGCTTTCATTTCTTGATGCATACTCTGGATAGCATCAGATCTTCATGGCTGAAGAAGATGAGGAGAAGACCGCTTTCATTACACCATGTGGCACATCTTTATTTCATATGGATGCCTTTTGGTTTGAAGAATGCTTTGGTTCAACATTTGCAAGGGTAGTCCATGACGCTTTTGAGCCGCAAATGCACAAAAATGTAAAGCCTACATGGATGACATAGTGGTCAAAAGCAAGGACAAAGCAACTCTGGTTCAAGATTTGGACGAGACCTTTGCAAATCTGCGCAAGATCAACCTCAAGCTCAACCCCGAGAAGTGCGTGTTTGGAGTCCCTTAAGCAAGCTTCTCGGGTATTTCGTGTCTCAACGAGGGATTGAAGCTAATCCCGACAAGATCAAGGCCATTGAAGCAGATTGAAGCACCAAAGCGCGTCAAGGATGTCTGAAGACTTGCGGTTCGCGTAGCTGCTCTCGGAGGTTTATTTCTAGAGTCTGCTGGCGGCATCTGCCATTTTTCAAGATTACGAAAAAGGCGGGTCCAATGAAATGGACTCCGAAGCGGAGGCTGCGCTGCAGAGACTTGAAGAGATACCTGTCCTCCACTCCAACACTTGTCGCACCTAAGCCACAAGAAAAGTTGCTGCTATATATAGCGGCAACCAATCAAGTGGTTAGTGCTGCGTTAGTAGCGGAGAGGGAGGCGGATGACGAGCCGCAACCACGGCAAGCACATCCAGTGACAAGCGAGGGGCTTCGCCGACAAGCTCTGGTCCCGACAAGGGCGAATCCACGCAGACGCATGACCAGATGCTGAGAAAGGATGGTGCAGCGCCCAGTCTACTTTGTCGATTCCCTCACGCAAGGGGCTAGGTCAAGGTACTACGGTGTGCAGAAATTGCTTTTCGGCCTCCTCATGGCCTCGAGAAAGCTGCGCCATTACTTCCAAGCACATGAGATCACAGTTGTCACTCGCTTTCCACTGAAGAGGATACTGCAGAATCCAGAAGCGACATGCAGGATTGTCGAGTGGGCGTTGGAGCTGTCAAGCTTTGGTCTCAAGTTTGAAAGCACGTCAACTATCCAGCGAGGAAGCGTTGGCGGAAATTCATAGCGAGAATGGGCGCCAACGCCGGATGAAGAGATTAGGAGACGAGCATTCCCGTCAAGGAAGCAAGCAAAGAGTGGCTGATGTACTTTGATGGTGCCTTCTCGCTGCAAGGCGCCGGTGCGGCGTCCGCTTATCGCACCCACCGGAGAGCACCTCAAGTCGTAGTCCAGATGCACTTTCCCAAGGAGCAAGCGACAAACAATACTGCAGTATGAAGGTTTGCTTGCCCGTCTCGGGATCATGATGGACCTTGGGATCAAAAAGCATATTGTCGGGGTGACTCGCAGCTTGTCGTCCGCCAAGTGAACAAAAGATTACGAGTCCGTTGATGGAAGCCTCACGTTGATGAAGTGAGGAAGCTAGAAGAGCACTTTGACGGCTGCAAATGGAACATGTTCCAAGAGCTCGAGAATGATATTGCCGACGGCTGTCAAAGTGTGCCGCACTTAAGTTGCACTGTGGAACCAGGGATTTTCGTGCTCAAGCTGACTCGATAGCCGTAACACCATCAACTGGACAAAGCAAGAAGAGGAAGTTGACCTCTGGTGACTACTTTCCGACAGAGCTTCCCGAAGCCGTCGTTGCAAAGGTCCCCAAGATCAACACCAACAATGCTGAGGAGCAGTCTGCTCCGACAGACCCCAGGGTTTGTTTCGTTGAAGCAGACGCTCCCGACAAGTCTTGCTCCGGCAAGCTTGTCGGGGAGCATCAAGCTCCGGCAGAGCCGCAGGTTCTTGCCGTAGAAGCTGATGTTCCCGCAGCAACAGATGTGCCTTTGGTCCTTGTTGTCGAGCCGCAAGCTCCAGCATGGGCGCAGCAGATTGTCCATTTCCTTCAGACAGGAGAACTTCCCGAAGAGCAAGAAGAAAGCGGAAAGAGTAGCCCGGCGGTCAAGTATGTACCAGTTTGTCGACGGCATACTATCTGAGAAGAAGACTCAGCGGTGTGAAATTGAAGTGTATTCCGGGGAAGATGGATGAAGGCATTGGCGAGAGATACATGGAGGCTTATGTGGTCACCACATTGGCGCAAGAAACACTTGCCGGCAAAGCTTTCCGGCAAGGTTTCTTCTGGCCGACAACCCTCCGAGGATGCAACTGCACAAGTAACCAAGTGTGAAGCGTGCGGTTCCATTCCAAGCAGATACACCAGCCAGCTCAAGCTCTCCGGGCGATCCCTTTATCACAGCCATTTTCGGTGCAGGGCTCGACATCCTCGGCCCCTTCCCCGAGCTGTTGGGGGCTTTGAGTACTTATGCGTAAGCCGCCATCGACAAGTTCACAAAGTGGCGGAAGTGGAAGCGATGAGGAAGGTGACGGCACGGTCGTGATCAAGTTCTTGGTCGATTGTTTGCCGTTTGGAATCCCTAACAGGATCATCACCAACAACGGCACACAATTTACGATTCGCACCTTCATGCGATCGTCCAAGATCTTGGCGCCAAGGTGCCGCTATACATTGCTCACCCGAGAAGCAGCGGTCAAGCGAGAGGGCAAATGCTGAAGTGCTGCGCGGGCTCAAGACCAGAACTTTAGACAGGCTGCACAAGTGCGGAAGAAACTGGATCGAGGAGCTGCCGGTGGTTCTTTGGTCGATCAGGACGACGCCAAATCGAGCCACCGGCCAGACACCTTTTGCTCTAGTCTATGGAGCAGAGGCAGTTCTCCCCACAGAACTCGTATACGGATCGCCTCGAGTGCTCGCTTATGATGAGCTTGAGCAAGAGCAGCTGCGACAAGATGACGTGCTGCTCCTTGAGGAGGATCGTCTTCGAGTCATTTGTCGAGCCGCTCGCTACCGACAAGCTTTGCGTCGCTACCATAACCCTTGAGTTAGTGCCGAAGTCTCGAGGAAGGCGACCTTGTTCTTCGGTAGCGTTCAGTCCGCCAAGAATTCAAACAAGTTGGCCTTGAAGTGGGAAGGCCCTTATCGGGTGAAACGAGTCACTAGGCCTGGCGCTGTCATCGCTTTGAGACCGAAGATGGCATTCCGGTGAGCAACTCCTGGAACATTGAGCATCTTCGTAAGTTTTACCCATATAGGCGCGGTTGCGGAACCCGTTCCGGCAACCACCTTTATACAAGTCTTGCCGCTGTTGCATGTAATCCTTTGTACAAAGCCGGGCATGAACCCGTGCATCAGTAAAGCTCATGTATTGCGCACAAATTGTCAAATTCATGCTTTCATCATTTTATTGCATGTTTTGACTAACACTTTGTGCAGCAACCACACCCGGTAAACAAAATCGAGCCGCTAGGCTCCATAACTTTATTTCCTCTTCTTTCTCTTTTCTCAAAGAAAGGAAGGCTCCCTCGCACACAAGTTAACCAGGGGGGGGAGGAGGAGATAATACTATGGACCAGGCACCGCTCGAGGAAGTTTCACCTCATCGGGAAGCAAGAGACAGAAAAGCTAAGTTGCCAAAGTTTGAGCAATCAATTTTTAAATTTTTAAGTTATCTTCCTCGAGCGATAGTACTTTGTATGGAAAACACATGTGAGAGGAACCAACTCGCTTGGCTAGTCGGCGCCCTTACTTTGTTTCGAGTCCGCTCAACAACTTAAGTGAGCTGCGGCTAGTCGCGACAAACTGCTTGTCGAGGCGGCACTGCCGAGAGCTGGCGTTCAGCGCTCGGCGCTTCGCGGCAAAAGTGCCCGCACCGACAAGTCCCCCAAATGCGTAAAGGCGGAAGCGTACAAAGGAAGGAATCAAGTAGAGGAAATAACGTTGCATTGATCGCCTAAGATAGAGTATATTACAAAATAACTTGTCGCTGATCTAACAAAGTGTTCTAAACATGATCGGGGAGCAACAAGGGAAAGATAAAGTTGGCGGCCTAGTCTCTGCGGTCGCCCTCAATCCGCTTGATCTTGTTCACCCTGTCCCACAATGGGTGCGACAAGGGCTTTGAGCTCCTCCATGTTGGCATCTGGCGGCGAGGATCTGAGGACACCGTTAAGGTTGAGGCCGGATTGCGGAAGGCCACCTTTATCAACACCTTCTCGAGGGCTCCTGCACAGATCTGGCGCGATTCCTCGGCCAGCTGCTTGGGACCTCTTCTCGGAGTCGGCTGGAGACCCGTCCTGCGCCTTTGAAGAATAAGCTGAGTTTGGCGCTGGGTTGGAGATGCTCGTCGGAGGAGTATGCAAGGTCCGCCATCCCGGCTCCATCAGCTCGTTGTGGATGTCGTGGCGGTGTCCACAAGACCTTGATCCGGTGCTCCACGCTCTCCCTCAAGGTGCTCTAGATGGAGGTAGCATTCGCTAGCAGCTCCTCCTTGGCCTTGATCGCCTCCAACAAGCCCACCTCCCGCTCTCTGGCGCCGTCCAACGTCTGCGTCAGGGTGGTCAGTTTCAGCTCAAGATCCGCCTTGGAATCCTTGGCGGCGTCGAGCTCCTTGCCTCTATCAGCGAGACGACTCTGCAGCTCGCCAAGGGTGTAAGCGTCCTTCTCACGCTCACGCTTGAGCGCGGCAAGCTCTTCGCCGCTCTTCTTGAGGCTGGCCTCCAGCTGTGCCACTTTCGCCTTCAGCTCTTCCTTGGCGGCCTCGGCTGCGGCAGCATCCTTCGCTGAAGCGCCCCACCAAAGTGACTCCTCGCGCCTGGCAAGGTCTTGTTCGTGGCTGTCCAGGTTGACCTTCCGCTCGCCTAACTCGCTTTCCTGCGCGGAGAGCTTCTCGGCAGCCAGCCGCTGCTCCTCCTCAGCCGCGGCCTTCTCAAGGATAAAGGCCGTGCGCTCCTCTGCAAGTTGCCCCCGCACTTCTGCTACGTCACGGAGGGCTTCTTGGTTGGCGCTCCGGAGCTCTTCTGCGCGCTTCTCCATGTTCGCTCCTGCCCTCGCGACAAGTGCTTCCCTGGTCTCCAACTTGGCCTGCCGGGCGCGGTAGAGCGACAGCAGCTTCTTCAGCAGCTGCTCCTCCTCAGACTTCGCCGCTGCTGCTTGGCCCGTCCACCGGCGTCAGCCCAGCAGAGGCGGTAACTTGCCATCGAAGGTCTCTCCTCGACCGGCGCCACGGAGCTCGGTTCCCGGGAGCTTGATGAAGACGCCTCCGCCGGCGGCCTTGAGTAGGCGCTGGCTGGGCTCCTCGAGCTGGCGCCCGCGGCGATGGCGGGGAAGTCGGCTGTCGGTGTAGCGCTTGGCGCTCCTGCGGCCTCAGGACCGTCAGTGCGGTCGCCCGACCCCTCACCGGCCTCTGCGTCAGCAGCCTCGGTGGCCTCCTCGCCAACAGGCTCGTCGGCGACGGCCTCTTCTTCCTAGCAGCGACCTCTTCTTCCTCGACGGCGGCCTCGTCGGTGTTGCCGCGCGCTTCCTCCTTGCCGGCGGCCTCGACCTCCATCGGCTCTGCATCAGACGAAGAAAGAGCAGTCAAGCAAATGTTAAAAAGAGAAACAAAAGAAAGTAAGCCCAAGGGAGATTTTCGTTTAAAGCGATTACACTGCAGCAGGATCCGCAGCCATGGCCTCGACCCTTTGGAGGGTCTTGGCGCTGTCCCTTGCCGGGTAGCCTCCCTTGCCGGGTAGCCTCCTTGCCGAGGAGGGCCTCCTTGTCGGAGGGTGCTCCCTTGCCGGAGAATTCTCCCTTGGCGGCGTGGTGGCGTGGCAGGATTTCGAGGCGGCTTCCGAGCCCTCTGATGAGGCTGCTCTGCTCCTACACAAGCAAACAGTCGGTATCAGCGAAGAAGGAGCACCCCTGCACACCTAATAGTAAGGAGAAAACTGCACACTTACTGCAGGGACTGTCTTTGGGGGCTGCTCTGAGGAAGGGTTGCCCGGGCCCGGCAAGGGAGTCTCGCGTCCCCTGTTGCCACAGGAGAATCGTCCTCAAGCAGCGACCATCGGGATCTTAGCCCTCTTGACGCTCTGGGCGGCGTCACGAAAGGAAAGAGTCCAGAACGAAGCAAATCAGATTCAAGATGAAGCAATAAAATTGAAGAAATACAAGCACAATCTCAAGAGCTTACTCTTCACCTTCCTCCTCGGAGCTGAGCGCAGAGAAGTCAAACTCCGGCTCACCTCCGGTGCGACGAGGCGGGGGAGTGGGCTCTCTTGGCCGCTTGGCGGAGGCGTCGGCGGTGGCCTGAGAAGATCCCGCCCCATTTGTCACGGCAGTGTGGGGCGTTCCCGCGGCAACCTCGCTTGCCGCGGTGGAAGCTGCGTCATGGCGCTACTGCTTTGTGGGCGATCTGCCGCCCGACTCGTCTCCAGCCTTGCGGAGACGCCTCTTCAGTGGAGCCGGGGGCTCCACTGGCGGCAAGTCGCTGGGTGGTGGAGAAGAAGCGCCCTCGGCGGGTCCACTCGACCCGGCCGCGGGCTCGACAAGCTCGTCCTCGCCGATGACCTCCCCTCGCTCGGCAAGGCTTGCCGCCTTCACAGCGTCCGCCTCCTCCACGGTGAACCTGAAGGCTCCGGTAGCGGTAGCCGCTGCCGCCTCCTCCACCTGGTGGCAATCCGCGCCATCTCCTGCGTCGGTGGTGTCGCGGGTGAGCCTTCTGCTTTCGTCGGGCGGATTGGCACTTCTTCCAAGTCATCAAAGAAGCTGCTGCACGACCTCGTCGGGGCTCTGCCAGTTGGGATGATCCCATGGAGTCGCTGGCGGCATCATGGCGCGGATGCGGTCGGCGCCGAAGTTGTTGCACAATGGGGCGACCCCGCGGCAACCTAAACCACTCAGGTGGTCGGGGTCGTTCTTGAACAGCTCGAGCAGCATCGCGTCGACTCCAAGACGGTGAAGTTCGATTCAGGCCGGGCGCAACCTCATAATGTTTGCCGCATTTTGGAACTCCCGAGCAGGCCTCCTCCTTTCCTGCAAGGGAGCGATCACGGCGACGAAGGAAATCTGCGCCAAGCTGCGCCTACGGTTAACCCGGCAAGCCCGAGGCGCAAAATCCAGTCTGACTATCTTGACTTCGCATCCTCCGGCGTAAGTTGCTCCAATCTCTGCGGCGCACTATTGGAGTTTGGCACACGGCAAAGGAAGGGCTGCGGGTTCTCCTCTACGACCCAACACCAATTGGCTCTCCACTCCTCCCACTTGTTGCGGAACTCCCCTTCCAGGTAGGCTTCTTTCTTGCCGATCATGGAGACCCAAGCTATCCCTCCGGCAAGTGGCTCTCCTCTCTCGACGCGGGGCACAAAGAAATGGCGGAAGAGTGCCCCATTTGGGTGGACTCCGACAAAGTTTTCGCAAAGATCTTGAAAACTGCCAAGGTCAAGACGGCGTTGGGGGTGAAATCAAGGAGGGGGAGGCTAAGCGTGTTCATGATGTCATGAAGAACTTCCGGAAAAGTGGCAAAGCCCGCAATAGAAGAAAAAAGCGAAAAAGGGTACCTGTTGGTGCCAAATCAGAGGCGGAGGCGGGAGTACCCTCGTCTTGGCGGATGCGCAGCGTCTCCGTCGACCAAAAGAGGTAGAAGGCGTCCCGCAGCTCCCTTGCGCCGAGCTGTGGGGAAGATGGCCCGCTCCTTGCGCAACGCCGCGAGCCGCTGCGCCTCGGCCGACTTGACGCCCTTCTCCTTGTCGGCTTTCGGAGCCATGGCGAGGGCGGCGGAGGAGGCCGACGGCGGTGAGCGCGCTTGTGGCGAAAGGGGGCGGGGAGCTGCTCTCTTTGCACCGGAGAAGAAGAGGGGCGGCGGTGGTTTTCTTGACAAGACAGCGATGGCGAGTGGACGGCCTGCCCCTGTTTCCTCCGCTTATAAAGAGGGGAGGCGGACGTTCGCTTTCTAATAAAGAAACCCCACGACCACGCCCACGATCTCGCACGACGCCACGCGTCCGATGCGTGCCGTTAGTGGGGATCGTGGTGGGTCCGGGGCGAAGTGCGGCGTGGTCGAGGCGTAGCGTGCCCGTGCCTTGTTTTTGGGCACAGCGGCGACGCGCTTTCGGCACCGTGTACTGCCCGAGCCGGGGGGGCTCCTGGCCGGGTACTAGAGTAGGGGCACCCTAGTATCCCGTACTACGTGCCTGCAGACAGTTGTAGCACCCAGCGGCGAGGTTTGCCTCGTCACCGCCAAGATCCTCCGTGGCTCCTTTGGAGCCATTCAAGAACAAAGTATTTGATTAAGGAGACAAGGCCCGGCAAGAGGAGCTTGTCGGAAGGCCACTCGAGCATGCGAGAAGACAAGGCCCGGCAAGAGGAGCTTGCGGGAAGGCTCGAGCGCCGACAAGCCTCCTGGACGGCAGCAAGGATTCCGGCCGCGGCAAGGCACTTGTCGCTGCAAGCAACCTCTCTCCATCTCCGCTCCAGCTCATCCAGCAGCGTGTCGCCACGCAGGACCATTCCGATGCTGGCGGCGTGTCGAGCTGTGCAGCCGGAGGAAACAGCGATAAGCGGCCGACAAGCTTGCCATCGTGGCGGCGGAGGCGCACTGACGGTCTCTGTTGCCTTTGTTTGGGCGACAATCGGCGGGCATTTATTGCTTTTGTCCCTTGCCGTCGAGTTAGGTATTTTGCAGCATACCTTTGTTGAGTAGGTGTACCAACTCCTGTTTTTACATTTGTACCCTCATCTATGTTGCCACTGCCGGAGACCCTTGAGCATATAAAAGGAGGCCCATGTGCAGCGTGGGGGGTTCGGTTTGTTCGACTCACTCGAGACCAGATACACTCACGCTAGGTTTTGTAGCTCTCATGGCTCCCTAGCAAGAACACAATACATCGGACAAGCAGCAGAGGGAGTTTTATCTCTGGAGAGCTCCGGTTTGGTAAACTGCTCGTGTGCCTTGCCTCGATCCGCTCTTCGTGCGATCTCCGCCCCCCTCCGAACCACAAAGGGGCCTGGTCCGCCGGCCCCATAGGTGTTCGTGGGTACGATCAGCCTCCCCGACAGTCCTGTCCATTGTGTCCCTAAGAAAGGAGGTATTACCGTCGTTCCTAATATTAAAGATGAATTGATTCCAAAGAATTATTACAAGTTATAGGATGGTAATTGATTTCCGCAAATTAAATAAAGCTACTAAGAAAGATCATTACCCCTTACCTTTTATCGATCAAATGCTAGAAAGATTATGCAAACATACACATTATTGCTTTCTAGATGGTTATTCTGGTTTCTCTCAAATACCTGTGTCAGCCAATGATCAATCTAAGACCACTTTTACCTGCCATTTTGGTACTTTTTCTTATAGACGTATGCCTTTTGGTTTATGTAATGCACCTGCTACCTTTCAAAGATGCATGATGGCTATATTCTCTGACTTTTGTGAAAAGATTTGTGAGGTTTTCATGGACTACTTCTCCGTCTATGGATCCTCTTTTGATGATTCCTTGAGCAACCTTGATCGAGTTTTGCAGAGATGTGAAGAAACTAATCTTGTCTTGAATTGGGAAAAGTGCCACTTTATGGTTAATGAAGGTATTGTCTTGGGGCATAAAGTTTCATAAAGAGGTATTGAGGTTGATAAAGCCAAGGTTGATGGTATTGAAAAGATGCCATGTCCCAAGGACATCAAAGGTATAAGAAGTTTCCTTGGTCATGCCGGATTTTATAGGAGGTTCATTAAGGACTTCTCCAAAATTTCTCGGCCTCTGACTAATTTATTACAAAAATATATACCATTTGTCTTTGATGATGATTCTGTAGAAGCATTTGAAATACTTAAGAAAGCATTGATCTCTGCACCTATTGTTTAGCCACCTGATTGGAATTTACCCTTTGAAATTATGTGCCATGCTAGTGATTATGTTGTAGGTGCTGTTCTAGGGCAAAGAGTGGATAAGAAATAAAATGTTATTCAATATGCTAGTAAGACTCTAGACAATGCTCAAAGAAATTATGCTACTACTGAAAAAGAATTCTTAGCAGTTGTATTTGCTTGTGATAAGTTCAGACCTTATATTGTTGATTCTAAAGTAACTATTCACACGGATCATGCTGCTATTAAATATCTTATGGAAAAGAAAGATGCTAAACCTAGACTTATTAGATGGGTTCTCTTTCTACAAGAATTTGATTTACATATTGTTGATAGAAAGGGAGTTGAGAACCCCATTGCAGACAACTTGTCTATTTAGAAAATGTTCTTGATGGCCAACTACCTATTGATGATAGCTTTCCTGATGAGCAACTAAATGTCATAAATGCTTCTCATAGTACTCCATGGTATGATGATTATGCTAATTACATTGTTGCTAAATTTATACCACCTAGTTTCACATACCAGCAAAAGAAAAAGTTTTTGTATGATTTGAGACATTACTTTTTGTCAGGACCGGGTTTTCAGGATATTAATTTCCAGAAAATGGTCCTTGTGCTCACCGGCCCCAGGATTACTGTTAGCTGATGAGACACTAACTTGATACAGAAGCTCCAAGCAAAAATACATAATATGTAGTACAAGACCATCCTGGCCTATGAGTACAACGAATGGTTTCTAGTGGCAGATGGCGGAAGCGGTTTGTGGTCTTTCAGCGTCTATGGGACTCCATTTCCCACAGGAACAGCTAACCAGGTTAGCTCCTATCTTCGCGGGACTGCTATCACCAGTGCGTACGTTCCCGGGCTGTCATCACAACGCTCCTCTCCGTGCATGAAATCTGGCCAAGACAATAGCCAGGGACAAGCCAGTGAGTACTTTTGAATGTACTCGCAAACATTTTAAACACATGTATAACATAATAAATGATAATCGACCTCTGACTTAGTTTATGAACACAACATCAGTCACAAAATAAAATCCGTGATGCACGTAAGCAAGTTATTCACATAGATCATGAATTATGCAATTAGAGAATACAAATAGAATGCCTCAGTCGGGCGTCCGAGCGACACCATAGAAAGGGCTTATAAGTGAAATAGGTAACAAACATGCCACAGTCGGGCGTCTGTGCGACACCACCTAAAGGGCTTATAAAGTAAATAAATAGCATGCCATAGTCGGGCGTCTCAGCGACACCACATAAAGGGCTTATAAAGTAATTAATTAACAAGCATGCCACAGTCGGGCGTCTCAGCGACACCACATAAAGGGCTTATAAAGTAATTAATTAACAAGCATGCCACAGTCGGGCGTCTCAGCGACACCACATAAAGGGCTTATAAGGAAATAATCACAATGAATATCCAGGAGGTGGAATCGTCCCAAGGATACTCAATATTTCAAATAATATAAGGGTTAGCCATAATAATAGAAACCATAATCATCATGAGTCACAAGTCAAAATCCATTTTCCGGTTTAGTAGATTTTCCTCTGAAGGCCGACACTAAGACCCATCCCAGACTGTAGTCCTTAACCATGGACACGGCTATTCGAATGGATGTTTAATCTCTGCAGACGGTGTACTCTTTACCCACGAGTAACGGATTCCTTTAGTCCAACGGGACTAATTCCGTCTAGGGTCTTTTAGTTGAAAACACACCTGACCGCACACACTAGCCTAACTCACCAGTGTATGGAATCACCCATGACACCCGCTTCAGCAAAACTCTAAGTGGGGAGGCTATAACCTCGATTAGCATGGGATCACAAAATTTATAACGCGCGCAAACTAGGGGAGCTACCCCCTCGGCTCCAACCGGAAACACCCATGCCCCCGGACCAGGTGGCATGCCTACCGGATGCAGCCGGTATCTTCCACCATGGCCTCTCTGTACGGTGTGTGCTAGGAAAGGGGTTGACAACTTACTGAACCGTACCCTACCTATGGCAGGGAAAGTGGTAGTACAAAACAAGTATGGGGGTTACTAGAGCAAGACTCGATCTACGATCGACTCAGGAGGTTTAAGTATTCCCTGCAAGATTAGCATAACAAATATATTTCAACCAACAGGCAGAATCACCACTCATCACACCTCATCATGTCATATCGAAGACAACCGTCTCGACGAAGACTGGAGACAAGCTCGTGTCTACCCAAGATAGCGGCTTTCCTGGATCCCTTCCGGTATGCATGAAAGGCATACGATGGTGATTACTATCACAACGTATCCAAATCCAATAGCACGGAATCATCAATATGCACTTATGAGTGTGTTTATATCGTCACATAAAATAACAAAAACTCCGAAACGAGGGGTGTTGTAGCCGTATCAAACAACACACGACAATATTATTCCAGGGTTCAGAATGCTTGCCCTCAAGTTGTCTAGAGGCAGGGTGCATCCTAAAACTTTTGAAAGTTTTCTTCTTCTTCAAAATCCTATTTTGAAAATATTCAAATTAACCCATAGTTTCAAAACAGTACAAAAATGTTGTCTGACATTTTTTCAAATAAATATTCAAATAAACTAGACAAAATTTGAGGAAGGTAGGAAGAAGAATCAACTCATTTGGAGTTATATTTAAAACGTTATAGCCTGTCAAAGTTTCAGTCGAATTCTGTTTTTAATAAATAAATAAAAGAAACTGAAAAGGAAAAAAATGGTTCGAGGGGGAAAGCGTACTCGAGAGTTTACGCTTTCACTTATCCAGCATCGACGGCGCGTGGGTCACTGACAGTGGGTCCACGGGGCCCACTGGTCAGATTTGACCAATCGTCTCTCCCTCCTCTTCCTCTGCCCGGCGAGGCGAACTCAGCCGATCGCCGTCGATGAACGGTGTTTCCCAGCTGGTCTGAGGAGGATGGATCCGCCGATTCAGGCGGTCCTCCGATGGTCGCTAGGCAGGTGGGGAGACGGAGGAGTCGCCCGTGGCGAAGCTCATGATGGAGGTGGCCTCGGGAGGTTTGGGGCTTCTTGCTATGGTGGCTCACCGTCATGGTGAGGGTTTAGGCGGCTCCATAAGACCAAGAGGAGTCGGGGGTGGTCTTTGGATGGACGGGTAGGGCTCTGTTGCGGTGAATGGGGCGGAAGGCAGCGGCGGCCGAACCGGCGGACACGGGGAAAGACGGCCTTCCACGGTCGATTGCGAGCTAAAGGGAGCCCTAGGGGGCGGCTTGAGCTTATGCGAGTAATGGCGAACAAGTCCGGGGTCCTATTTATAAGCGCCTTCGTCGGTTCATGCCGTGGATAGGGGACGGCGAACCGCTGATTGTTGCGAGGGGGCGTGGCGGCGGCGAGCGCTGCGAGGCTTGCGGATGAGCTCGGACTGCTCTAGAGGGCACTGGCGCCGCAGCGTGTGGCTCGGGCGGTGCCGTCCATGGCGAAGTTGTCTGCGGCCGCCGCTTGCTGCCATGGCCGACCGACGGCGGCACTGTAGGCGCCAGAGGGCGAAGACGGCGGCGAGGGGAGGTCGGGTGTGTCGGTGGAAGCGAGAGGGACGAAGCAGGCGTGGGGAGGCGGCGGTGGGGCCAGCGGCTCGGGCGCGCTGCGTGCAAAGCAGCAGCTCTAGCAGCGCCAGCAGCATGCAGTGACCGCTCGACAAAATGCCCTGGTGAGCTAGGAGGCTTGGATGCAAACACAAATTAACAGGGCTAGGTTATCACTAGCTAGGGGATTAGTGGACATGATGGTTTGGTCAGGGGATCAAGTTCATAACACAAATTAAAAACTAAGCCAAAACTGGTCATGCACACAAGGTGCTTGACAGAATGCCAAGGGCATCTAGGTAACTCTTGGGGTGGCTAAAATCTCCAGATTGGGGTCTCTTTAGATGTAGGTGATTGTGGCAAGTTTAGTTGGCCAAAGCTAGAAACTTGCTAGTGCAAGTTTTTGAGAAAACTAATTCTGGACAGAAGGTAGATGGCATCATTGCATGGACCAAACATACTCCAATGGGTTCACTCTCCTGGACTTAAGGGTTTTGTAGGGTGGTCTATAAGCATGAAAAAGAATCATGGGCAACAGAGCAAAATAAAATGTGGTTGCTGTAGAAAATGCCAATCTGGTCCAGAGAGCAAAAGAGGATGGTTTGCTCAAATCTTGCAAAGAACATACATGGGTTTTTGCATAAAATGAATTATATGCATCTCTTGTCATCTCCAAATACTTGGTAAATTTTTTAAAGAATTATTTAAAGAGGTTGTAGTGCAAAGGTACCAACTGGACTAGTTGTGAAACTTTGGGGTAGGGCTCTAAATTTCCAATGACAAAAGTATATCTTTGCACAAAAGTGATTTAGGAACATTACATGTCAACCCCAAATTTTGGTGGGATTTTTAAATAAATTTATCAAAGGGTTGTAGTGCAATTGGAACCCAAAACTTATAAAAAAACCATTTAAAAAGAATAAAGCTCAGGGAGAATAATCATGTAAATAGTTTCCACTGATAAAATAAATGTTTCTTGAGAGGGTATAAAAGTCCAAATATTTTTGAAAAGCTTACACTTGGAGTGAAAACTCCACAATATCCAAAGAAAAGAGAGGTTCTGAAATCAAAAGAAAATCCAAAGAGTAAAAATTTTAATCTCCTGGCAAAATTTTAATAAACAAAATATGGTTAAATTTTTGGGGTGTTACAACACTACCCCCCTTAAGAAAAATCTCGTCCTCGAGATTGGCTAAAAGTTGTTTTGAGAATATTACTCCTGCCATCAAAGTAATATCACAAAAATAACCATCCTATTCATGCAATAAAATGTGGCTACAGTGAGAGGGCAATAAGTGGTGTAACACTACAGTGTGGAACACTAGCGCTGCATGGAAAAATCCAAGGTTTGGGGAAAACGAGAGATAAAGTAAATTTAGAATAAACTCGAAATTTCTAAAATACGCTGGTCGTACCCGAGAGCACAGTGCTCCCTCTGGATGACAGGTGGACCCGGGGCCCACAGTCGGCCTCTTCTTCTACTTTTGGCTCTCTCTTCTTCTTCTCTCCCGCGTGCTTTCCCGCGCTTTCTCCACCGGCGATGTCTAGCGCGTAGGGCATCTAGGTCGTATTGCGGTAGTGCGCGGCGTGCTAGCTGTCGGTGCAGCGTGCACTCACCTCGCGGGCCAGTGCATTGTCGGCCTTTGCTTTCAGCGGATTACGTCTCCGAACACCGGCGATCGGCGGCAATGGCTGGTGGACCTCGCCCACCGTACACCGATCTCGAGCTATAAAATGACCGCGATGCTCCTTCTTCTTCCTCACACCTGGCCTCTCTTCTTCTTCTCCTTCCTTCTCCTCCATTCTGTTTGCAGGAGCTCGAGACGAGGCTCTAATGGCGGAGGTGATGCGGGCCAGTGCGTGATCCTGGTGTGCGGAGGGTTGGCGGCATTGTTGGGGTTCTCCGTGCTCCTGTGCGTGATGATCCTTGATGATCGTCGTGATGCTGCCGCTCGAGTGTTAGCTCTCCGCAGTGGCGGTGATCATGAGGATTAAGTGTGGTGTCGGGCGCTAACTGCTGTCAGTTTGCTGGAGGCAACTTGTACCTGAGTGATTACCCACTAACCTCTCCCTCAGAGGTGATCAGTTAGGTGTAACATGTGTATGTGCATTAGCAATTAGTGCACGAGGTCGAGTGGTTGCGGTTGTGAGTCTGTTGTGATGCTGCGTGAATAAAAATCTATGTCGTGAAGAGATATATGTCGTGACAACTCAGGGAAAAAAATCTCACTTCGAAATTTATTTCGAGTGAAAACAGTTAATCAAAATTTACCGCAGTAAAGACCACTCACATTGATTAAAACTTTAATTCATCGCACAAATTTAGGTTACCACACATAAGTTGCAACACATGAATGAATGCAGGGACAATAAACATAGCAGTGACATCTACAACGTCAACGGTAAGTGGACAGGGTCCTGAGAAAAAGTCTCTGGAATCGGGGCACACTCTTCTTCTATCGGGGGAAGCGGATTGACTAGACGATGAATGCACCTCTCCTGGTCGGGCCTCAGTGGTCTGCCAATGGCGATCTGAGGATTTAAATCAGCGAGGCTCTGGAGATAACCCATCACTCGTTGGGTCAAACGCTCTTGAGCGATGACATCTCTTGGGCAAGGTTGGCGATCTGGGTCTCTCTCAATTCGCCCACCAGGAAAAGATGCTACTTCTCTGGGTGCTGCGCGACTCGAGAAGTAATAATACCCTCGATCGCTAGCATAGGGTACCGCAAATCGAAGGCGAGAAAGTGCTTCGTATGCAGCAGCTTCTATGGCCATATGCGGAGTTGGCATAGATTTCCCCACGAAGGAGACCTTTGGGTCTTGGTTTGGGTTTGCGGGAGGGATGTGCACTACTGCCCAATATTTCTAGTTGGATGGGGTGATCCTCAATTTGAGCAACTCGTACTGGGGTGGGTGGGTAGCACTCATGGTACTGCAGGTAAAGTCCCACAAAATTTTAACAAAGCTACATGGGGTTGCATCTGGAGTTCTCAGGTAAATACTAGGGCTCGGCATGGCAAGGAAATGGCTGTGAGGGTTGTGCACAAGGTGAGGGATACTGGCAAGGTCATGAGGTGGCCTTTTATATAGCCTTGGGGCTGGGTTATTTACCGTGGTGCACGGTAATGAATTTGTCAGTTCTGCTCTAAGGGCCGGGGTCAATGCCACAGATACACATATCTCCCTAAAGTGACATATCACTGTGGGGGTCGTCGGGGTGGTTTTTGGTAGCTGTGCCAGGGCTAAAAAAATGCAACTGCATGCTAACATATATACGCCAGGCTACTATTTAAAACAGAGGCACACCAGCAGGCTGCATTAATTATGGCGTCTGAGGATCACATAATTACTGAGGCGTATTAGAAATACCAAGGCTTGGTACTACTCGAGTGACTTAGTCTACCTCGTTTATATCTAAGCGGGCGTGTCTTGTGGATGTCGAGGCTTCTCCATGGGTTTCACCGTCGGGATTAGCTGGAGGGGGTTGAGGGGCTGCAGGGTCGGGGTAGCGATGATGACCATCCCAGGGATTGTTGGCCACAATCTCGTTGGAGCGTGTTACCAAAAGGCGACGAAGCACTTCTAGGGACACCAACGTATTTTGGTCGATGGCTGGGGCAGACCTCAAGGACTCGATCGGGTGTCCGAACAGCACGACTGGGTTGTCAGCTTTGGGCTCATCTTCTCCTCTCGCCAGGGCTCGGCGAACCAGTTCTCCACGAGCTACGATCAGATCAAAGGTGATTTGATCGAACAGTTCCTCTAGTGCACCTACATAGCGCACTAGATGCAACAATGCAGGATCCGTCTCATGATCTCCATTGGCAACTTGGGGTGGCCTACCATACCCGTCCGCGGCTGGGGTGGTAGTAGAAACGGCGATTAACCACAGGCGGCAGTGCGGGAGTTGAGCTATAGCCTCTCGAGCTGCTAATTGGATGGCTTGTGGCTCAAAGGAAGTTGTCCTTCCGGTGAACACTGTAGGCGTTACGGTGATAGACCCCTACCATAGATGTGCCTGATGGCCCAGGTGTGGCTCTCACCGCTCATGGGTCCTTGGTACACAACATATTCTGGGGGCTCTTCTAATGCATAGGTACGGCGGGTGAGGTTTGCGAGCACGGTCACAAAACCTCCAAGGTTGGTTGCTGTGGTCTCATTATGCACAATAGGGCCGGGCATCGTAGCTTGGTTTGGGGAATGGGTTGTGCTGTGATGAGCCGTGTTGAGGCTAGTGTGCCTTTTTTATAGAAAAAGGGGGCGGAGCCTTCCTTCGCACGCTTGCAAATGAGACAAAAATAGGTGTCGGTCACTAGCGTGTGATCGACAGGCTAGGCTGATAGGTTGGGCACCGACTGCGAAAAGGTGTCGGGGTCACTGTGTGGCTATCTTACACGAGAAGCTTGGCCGGGGTTAGGTTAAGGTCTGGTGGGTTGGTTAACCTAGGTTTTTCGACCTGGCTAAGATAGTATTAGCCAATGGTCAGCCTGGCTCTGGTACCAAGTTTGTCAGGACCGGGTTTTCGGGATATTAATTTCCAGAAAATGGTCCTTGTGCTCACCAGCCCCAGGATTACTGTTAGCTGATGAGACACTAACTTCATACAGAAGCTCCAAGCAAAAATACATAATATGTAGTACAAGACCATCCTGGCCTATGAGTACAACGAATGGTTTCTAGTGGCAGATGGCGGAAGCTGTTTGTTGTCTTTCAGCGTCTATGGGACTCCATTTCCCACAGGAACAGCTGACCAGGTTATCTCCTATCTTCGCGGGACTGCTATCACCAGTGCGTACGTTCCTGGGCTATCATCGCAACGCTCCTCTCCGTCCATGAAATCTGGCCAAGACAATAGCCAGGGACAAGCCAGTGAGTACTTTTGAATGTACTCGCAAACATTTTAAACACAGGTATAATATAATAAATGATAATCAACCTCTGACTTAGTTTATGAACACAACATCAGTCACAAAATAAAATTCATGATGCACGTAAGCAAGTTATTCACATAGATCATGAATTGTGCAATTAGAGAATACAAATAGAATGCCTCAGTCGGGCGTCCGAGCGACACCACAGAAAGGGCTTATAAGTGAAATAAGTAACAAACATGCCACGATCGAGGCGTACGTGCGACACCACCTAAAGGGCTTATAAAGTAAATAAATAGCATGCCACAGTCGGGCGTCTCAGCGACACCACATAAAGGGCTTATAAAGTAATTAATTAACAAGCATGCCATAGTCGGGCATCTCAGCGACACCACGTAAAGGGCTTATAAAGTAATTAATTAATAAGCATGCCACAGTCGGGTGTCTCAGCGACACCACATAAAGGGCTTATAAGAAAATAATCACAATGAATATCGAGGAGGTGGAACCGTCCCAAGGATACTCAATAGTTCAAATAATATAAGGGTTAGCCATAATAATAGAAACCATAATCATCATGAGTCACAAGTCAAAATCCATGTTCTGGTTTAGTAGTTTTTCCTCCGAAGGTCGACACTAAGACCGGCACTTGACCCATCCCAGACTGTAGTCCTTAACCATGGACACGGCTATTCGAATGGATGTTTAATCTCTGGAGAGGGTGTACTCTTTGTTGGAAATATGCCCTAGAGGCAATAATAAAATGGTTATTATTATATTTCTTTGTTCATGATAATAGTCTATTATTCATGCTACAATGGTGTTATCCGGAAATCGTAATACACGTGTGAATACATAGACCTAGCGTGTCCCTAGTAAGCCTCTAGTTGACTAGCTCATTGATCAACAGATAGTCATGATTTCACGACTATGGACATTGGATGTCATTGATAAGGGATCACATCATTGGGAGAATGATGTGATGGACAAGACCCAATCCTAAGCATAGCTCAAAGATGCGTGTAGTTCGTTTAGCTAGAGCTTTTCCAAATGTCAAGTATCATTTCCTTAGACCATGAGATTGTGCAACTCCCGGATACCGTAGGAGCACTTTGGGTGTGCCAAAGCGTCCTGGCATGGCGGGTGACTATAAAAGGTACACTACGGGTATCTCCGAAAGTGTACATTGGGTTGTACGAATCGAGGCGGGATTTGTCACTCCGTGTGACAGAGAGGTATCTCTAGGCCCACTTTCGGTAATGCATCATCATAATGAGCTCAATGTGACCAAGTGTGCGGTCACGGGATCATGCATTACGATGCGAGTAAAGTGACTTGCCGATAGCGATATTAAGCGAGGTATTGGGATACCGATGATCGAATCTCGGGCATGTAGCGTCATCGATAGACAAAGGGAATTGTATACGGGGTTGCTTGAATCCTCGACATCGTGGTTCATCCGATAGAGATCATCGAGGAGCATGTAGGAACCAACATGGGTATCCAGATCCAGCTGTTGGTTATTGACGGAGGAAGCGTCTCGGTCGTATGCGCATGTCTCCCGAACCGTGGGTCTACACATAAGGTTCGGTGGCGCTAGGGTTGTAGAGATATGAGTATGCTGATAACCCGAAAGTTGTTAGGAGTCCGGATGAGATCCGGACGTCATGAGGAGTTCGGAATGGTCGGAGGTAAAGAATTGTATATAGGAAGTCAGGTTTGACCATCGGGAAAGTTTTGGGGGTCACGGTATTGTACCGGACCACGGAAGGGTCCCGAGGTCCACCGGTGGGGCCACTTATCCGGAGGGCCCCATGGGATGAAGTGGGAGGAACCAGCCTGGTGGGCTGGTCGCCCCTATGGGCCCCTGCTCCTAGGGTTGGGAAACCCTAGGGGTGGGGCGCCTCCACACAGCTTGGGGAAGCCACCCCTGGCCGCCGCCCCTTGGAGATCCCATCTCGGGGCAGCGCCCCCACAGGGCCTATATAAGAGGGGGAGGAGGGCAGCCACACCCATGCTCTTGGCGCCTCCTCTCCCCTTACTACACCTCTCCCTCTCGCGAGAAGCTTGGCGAAGCCCTTAAAGAGATCGCTTGCATCCACCACCACACACCGTCGTCTTCTGGATCTTCATCAACCTCTCCTTCCCCTTCTTTGGATCAAGAAGGAGGAGACGTCTTCCCAACCGTACGTGTGTTGAATGTGGAGGTGCTGTCCGTTCAGCACTAGGATCTCCGGTGATTTGGATCACGACGAGTACGACTCCCTCAACCCCGTTCTCTTGAACACTTCCGCTCGAGATCTACAAGGGTATGTAGATGCAATCCTCTCTCTCTCTCGTTGCTAGATGAACTCATAGATTGATCTTGGTGAAACCGTAGAAATTTTTTATTTTATGCAACGTTCCCCTACACTCTTTACCCACGAGTAACAGATTCCTTTAGTCCAACGGGACTAATTCCGTCTAGGGTCTTTTAGTTGAAAACACACACGACCGCTTTTACACCGGCCTAACTCACGGTGTGCGGAATCACCCATGACACCCGCTTGAGCAAAAGTCTAAATGGGAGGCTACAACCTCGATTAGCATGGGATCACAAAATTTATAATCTTGCGCATAAACTAGGGGAGCTACCCCTCGGCTCCAGCAGGAAACACCCATGCCCCGGACCAGGTGGCATGCCCTATCGGATCGATCGGTATCTTCCACCACGGCCTCTCTGTATGGTGTGTGCTAGGAAAGGGTTGACAACTTCTTGAACCGTACCCTACCTATGGCGAGGCACAAGTGGTAGTCTGAAACAAGTATGGGGGATTCTTTGGAACAAGACTCGATCTATGATCGACTCAGGAGGTTTAAGTATTCCCTGCAAGATTAGCATAACAAATATATTTCAACCAACGGGCAGAATCACCACTCATCACACCTCATCATGCCATACCGGACACAACCGTCTCAACGAAGACTGGAGACAAGCTCGTGTCTACCCAAGACAACGGCTTTCCCGGATCCCTTCCGGTATGCATGAAAGGCATACGATGGTGATTACTATCACAACGTATCCAAATCCAATAGCACGGAATCATCAATATGCACTTATGAGTGTGTTTATATCGTCACATAAAATAACGAAAACTCCGAACGAGGGGTGTTGTAGCCATATCAAACAACACACGACAATATTATGCCAGGGTTCAGAATGCTTGCCTTCAAGTTGTGTAGAGGCAGGGTGCATCCTAAAACTTTTGAAAGTTGTCTTCTTCTTCAAAATCCTATTTTGAAAATATTCAAATTAACCCATAGTTTCAAAATAGTACAAAACATTTGTCTGAAAGTTTTCCAAATAAATATTAAAATAAACTAGACAAAATTTGAGGAAGGTAGGAAGAAGAATCAACTCATTTGGAGTTATATTTAAAAAGTTATAGCTAGTCAAAGTTTCAGTCAAATTCTGTTTTTAATAAATAAATAAAAGAAACTGAAAAAGAAAAAAATGGTTCGAGGGGGAAAGCGTACTCGAGACTTTACGCTTTCACTTATCCAGCGTGGACTGCGCGTGGGTCACTGGTCAGGTTTGACCAGTCGTCTCTCCCTCCTCTTCCTCTGCCCGAGCGGAGGCGGGACTCCGGCGATCGCCGTGGACGAACGGCGTTTCCCCGCGGGGTCCTGAGGGCGGGGATGGATCCGCCAGTTCAGGGCGGTCCTCCCGGTGGTCGCTAGGCGGGTGGGGACGGAGGGAGTCTCTGGCGGCGAGCTCCACAGCGGAATTGGCCTCGGGAGGTTTGGGGCTTCTGGCTATGGTGGCTCACCGTCGCGACTGAGGGTTTGGGCGGCTCCGCAAGACCAAGAGGAGTCGGGGGGTGGTGTTGGATGGACGGGGAGGGATTTGGTTGCGGTGAATGGGGCCGGAAGGCGGCGGCGGCGGAACCGGTTGGATACGGGGAAGGCGGCCTTCCCTGGTCGATTGCAGGCTAAGGGAGCCCTAGGGGGACGGCTTGAGCTTGTCTGAGTAACTGAACAAGCCCGGGGGTCCTATTTATAGTGCAACTACGTCGGTTCCGCGGCCGTGGATAGGGACGCCGGTGATGAACGCCCGTTACAGTGCTTCTTGAGGGGACTGGCGGCGACAGCGCTGCGACGAGCTTGCGCATGAGCTCGGGCTGCTCGAGAGCGGCATTGGCGCCAGCGTGTGGCTCGGCGGCACCGTCCATGGCGAAGGTTCTTCGGCTGTTGCCCGCTTGCTGCCATAGCCAACTGTGGCAACCTTGGGGCGCCCGGAGGGCAGGGTGGCTCTACGAGGAGGAGGGGGTGCGTCGGTGGAAGTGGGAGGGACGAGCAGTAGCGGAGGCGGCGGTGGGGCCTTGAGAAATGCCTATGAACTATTCACTTGTTATTGAACCATTTGATGTTTGGGGCTTTGATTATATGGGACCTTTTCCGGCCTCTAATGGTTATACACATATTTTAGTTGCTGTTGATTACGTTACTAAGTGGGTAGAAGCTACTCCGACTAGTAGTGCTGATCATAACATTTCTATTAAGATGCTTAAAGAAGTTATTTTTCCGAGGTTTGGACTCCCTAGATATTTCTTCTTCTTCTTCTTCTTCTTCTTCTTCTTCCTCTTCTTCTTCTTCTTCTTCTTCTTCTTCTTCTTCTTCTTCTTCTTCTTCTTCTTCTTCTTCTTCTTCTTCTTC